>MKYO02026918.1:150893-203141 GCA_002013955.2 Citrus medica
AGATCATCATCCCCTCCTATTGCCATGAGTGCTAGGTTTGATACTTCTTGCGATCCTTCTTCATCATTTGATTCTTCCTCACTATCATCCCAAGTTGCAACCATTGCTTTCTTCTTGAGTTTGTTGATAAGTGGGCACTTTGATCTTATATGTCCAGGCTTCTTGCATTCATAACAAGTGATTGCCTCATTCTTCTCCCTATAGTTCTTGAAGTTTGTGAAATTTCTTCGCTCTCCAGTTTTCTTGAAGAATTTTCTGAACCTTTGCTAGCATGGCTAGCTCTTCATCATCCGGTTCACTCTCCACATCACTCTCATATTTTGAAGCTTTGAGAGCAATGCTTTTCTTCTTCTCCTCATGTCCTTTTTCTGCAGCTAAATCCTCTTCATATGAAATAAGAGAACCAATTAAATCATCAAGAGGTAAAGTATTTAAATCTTTGGCCTCTTCAATGGCGGTTCTTTTAGGTCTCCATTCTTTTGGAAGTGACCTAATAATTTTCTTAACTTTCTCACTATTTGAGAAGGTTTTCCCTAAGGCACCTAGGGTGTTCACTATGTCCGTGAATCTAGTATACATAGAATACACATTTTCATTTTGTTCCATTTGGAACAACTCATATTGACGAGTGTATCTACTGATTTTAGACTCTTTTACTTGATTTGTCCCTTCATAGACAACTTCAAGTTTGTTCCATATCTCTTGTGCACTTTCACAACTAGATACTCTATGGAATTCTTTCTTATCAAGGGCACAAAACAAAGCATTCATAGCCTTGGAGTTTAGAGACATTTTTCTCTTTTCTAACTCACTCCATTGACTTGATGGTTTAGGAATATCATCTCCTACTTCATCTTTAAACATAGGCATGAATGGACCGTCACAAACAACTTCCCAAATTTCATAATCTAAGGCTTGCAAGTAGATTCTCATTCTAGTTTTCCAATAAGCATAATCATTTCCATCAAAGAATGGTGGTCTAGTTGTAGATTGCCCTTCTCTAAAGGTTGAGTCATTTAGGGTTGCCATGGATCTTTTACTCTAGACGATTAAGTCTTAACAAGAGAACGAGGCTCTGATACCAATTGAAATACAAGTATGCAACCCAAGAGGGGGGGTGAATTGGGATTCTAAAAAATTATTCAATTTATTAAAGAAAATCTTAATGCAATTATAAATCAAATTCAAAGCAATAACAATTAAGATGATCACAATATAAAAAGATAAGGAAAGAGGGATTCAAACACCGAGATTTTTACGTGGTTCGGCCAACCTCGCCTACGTCCACGCCTCCAAGCTTTCCGGGCTTGAGGATTCCACTAAGCAAGCCTCCAAGGCTTCAAATGCTTACACTTGACTTCCAAGGTGTCAATGGACCTTTACAACAAGAGATTATTCCCAATCTCTTAACCCAAGTGTATCCCAACACTTACAATCACTCAAAGTAAAAGATTACAAACTGTTTTTGCCTCTCACAATATATAAGATTACACAATGATGCTTAATATGTGAATAGATGAAGCAAGAGTGTGTTCTAAGCTCTATGAAGGTTGTATTCTCGAATATTAGCTCAATGGTCGTGTTGTGATCAATCTTCTTTGAATTTGAATGAGCTTATTTATATCTGGAGCTGAAAATCTAGCCGTTACAAACTGTCGGACAGAAAACGGTTCGCCGTTAGTAATAAACGGTTAACCGTTTCGGTTGGTCAAAGTTACCGTTGGACCAGATTTCAAATAAACGGTTTGCCGTTTACGATTAACCTTTCGCTGTTAACTTCCAGAGACCTGCAAGATGAACATTGGTTATCCGTTTACACTAAACGGTTAAGGACTTGCGTGAAGTGGCTTCTCTGGATATTATCGGTTAACCGTTTGATATAAACGGTTCGCCGTTTGGCTTCAGTAACCTGCACAACAATTTAGCCTTATCAGTTTTCGTTAATCAATGCCAGAGGAGGACAACCTTCAATTCTGGTCGTTATCGGTTAACCGTTTAAAATAAACGGTTCACCGTTAGTTTCCAGTAGCCTTCCCATCTTAGGTGTTTTCCGTTAAACATAAACGGCTAGAACTTAGGCAATATGTTGCTCTCTGGTGCTAATCGGTTAACCGTTTAAAATAAAACGGTTTACCGTTAATTTCCAGTAACCTTCCCATCTTTTGTGTTTTCCGTTTTTCATAAACGGTTAGAGGTTTAGGAAATGTGTTGCTCTCTGCCTTTAATCGGTTAACCGTTTGAAATAAACGGTTCACCGTTTATAACCAGAATTGTAATTTTAAACGAGTTTTTGTAGAGAATCTCTTTATAATTTGAAAGTCCATCTTTTATGAAGAAATAAGGCAATGAATAAAAGGGCTTTCGTTTATTAAGAAATATCTCCAATATTTTTGTCAAAAACCATATAAAATTTGTTATCATCAAAATCAATATTATTAATATATTTATGTTAACAAGAATCTCTTTTTATCCACATTCATCAAATTCAATAGTAGCAACTCCATAGAAAGCCAATCTCTGTGTACTTCTTTTCATTAAACAAGTGTCAAACCTGATATACTTTACTGTTATTCTCTATTGTCGCATTTTTTCTATTCCAAGGCAATGTAACCTTGATGATAAACCTATAAAGAGGTCAATTGTTTCTCTTAAAAGTTTGTCTTAATGGACCACTGATCAAAATCACTCTACTTAAAAAATCTAGGTCTATTAGGCCAATATCCCAACTTACACCCATAAAGTTAATAAAAGCTAACACCTTAAATTTTGTTTCTTAAATATTTTCTTATATATCACAACATACAAACAAGCTTTAAAATCTATAATCCACACATATACTAGTACCATTCAAATAATTTGCGACAATTGTAACACACAAGAAGAGCAATAAAAAAATTTTGCGAACAAGTTATACATGTACATGTAAAAATTGTACATTTAATAATATAAAATTATCAGTTTTTTTATTTAAAGTGTTGATTAATGCGCTCATTATTCCTAACTCATCTTAATATTCCCCCAATAAATTTTTATGTTAAAATTAATTTGTAGTGTGTTAATTTTTATATTATAAATATTTTTTGAATAAAGAGGAAATTGGGATTGAAAGCGAAAAACAAAGAAGAATTACTAATGTCATTTGGAATGCATTATTGAAGAGATGTGATTAACAAAAAAATAAAAAAGAAAAAGAAAAAGAGAAACGAGCCATATCATGATAGTCTCTATGTAAATATATAATAAAAATAATAAATAAATAAATAAAAGATAATATGTTTCTTGCCTATAAAAAGCAAAGAGAGGAAGAATGGAGTGGGATGCAGAGAACATAAGAGAGGAAGTTGAGACTGGGGCTTAGAAAAATTTCTTCTTTTGTGTAATTTATTCTCTCGTAATATATTTCAGAACATTTGTTAAATAAAATGAGTGTTTTGTTTTTCAATATGAGAGGCTAATTTTCTAAGCTGAGGTGAAAGGTGAAACTCAAGAGTTCAAATGATTGAATTAATTACTCTCTTAAGTGAGTTTTAAAGTTTATTTTATTAGTTTGTATTTTTTCTTTACTTGTTTATTTTATATCATGTTAATTTATAAATTTAGATCTTTTTGGATTTATATGGTATTTTGACATAATATCGACACGTTAATATAGTTGTGGCATATTAGGTACTTGATCTTATATTTATCCGCATCAATAGTTAGTTAAGAATTAAATGACATAATAATTAACTAGCAAAAGAAATATAAAATACAAATTTGAGAGAGTGTTATGACCATAATTTGAAATCCAAGAATGGATCTAGTAATGTTAATAACTTTTAGATTGGTTTGTTTTTCTACAATTAATTTCCGTCTAATTGACTACCAAATTTTTAAATACTCTATGGTTCGACCCCGGACTCATCATGTTATATTATAACTAAACACTCTTATGCTTGGTAGTAACAACACTTTTAAATCGTGTACATGTAAAATTATGCCCAGAGAACAAGAATATACAATCTCATTAGGCAAATAATCCATTACAAGTGTTACGGTAATTAAACGGTAAGTACAAAAACACATAAACAATGTTAAATGACAACCGCCCACTCAAATTTCAAAATCATCACCTACGTTGAGCCTTACAACCATAACCAGCAACAATAACTTGTAATGCTCATAGCTATACGAAGAACATAATTCATGATTTGCTTTTGTAATTTTCAATGTTCAAAGTCCAAAAACAAGCAAAGATTTCTTTTGTGTTTTGCTACCAACAAAAACCCCAAAATTCATCAAAACCTAAGGTTTCAAAAAATGTTTTAAAATCAATGATTAACACCTTGATGCAATGTCATTAACCTAATATTATCAAGCCCACAAATTACATAAATTCTTACATACAGCCCAAAACAAAAAATGATAGTCAAATATTACTAAAAATTCTATTTTTCTTACCTCAGTTGTTAGAGGAGGATGTTCAAACTCAAATTCTCCATTGTTGCTGCTTGAGTTCATCTTACTCATTTGAATTTCATCTTTACAGTGCCTTCAATGGTGCTCTATTTTTTTGTCTTAGCAAAGCCCATGATTCTAGGTACAGACACTTTGCTTTACTTTGGCGTGAAAGCAAAACACCCATTTTTTTATGCCACATTGTTTTTTTTAATCTACACCATACATTTATTTGCACTAGAAAATGGGGGTTAAGTAAAGATACTGAGTAATTTGATGTTGTTTGCACATGCTATCGTCATTTACGTGGCTTTATGCGTAAAGATCATTATGGATTTATACAAGTACTAGCTTATCCTTTTTCCGTTTAAATTAAGGGGGAGATGATAGTTTTTTAGGGTATCTTGATATTTTCAATAATAAGGAGCAATTTAAAAATTGTCACTTCATGAGGGAGGTAAACTGAAATTAATCATTACTATTATTAATAACTAGATTTTTTTATAATTTCTATTTCAATTGATTTCGTATACTAATTAATAAATGTTTTCAAGCATTTCAATGCTAATGATAATACAAAACACAACCCAAGTCATAAGAGTAATACTAGAAGGATAGAATCTTGACATAATCATGACCAATTTCAAGTTTCTTTAATTCTTTTGGTTGCCTAGAAATTTTTATATTTATCTTAATGGCCCTTATAAACCTAATTAATCTTGATTTTAATGATTTTCAATAGTTAGATCATTCCTTCTTCCATCTCTTCTACATCTATCCTTAAGACTTTTTAAAATTCTACTATAATTTTAGAAATTTTGAAATGATTATCATATTCATATAGGTCTTTAAATTCTAGATTAGACTCTGTATTTATAATTATTTGTCTCTCTTGAGACATAGATCAAATTTTTTCTTCTAAAATATTGATACATACATCCAATCTATTTTCTGAACTAAAGATCATATTATCAAGGCTTTCACATAGAAATTGTAATCCAAAATTCAGCCTCATGAATCAACCAATTCACATGGTCGTTGTTGTTATCTATCATTTATGGACGATCTTGAGTCCTATTGTTAGATTGCATCAGTCTTGAATTATTTTAAGACAAAATAAAATAAATTCCATTAAGGCTATCCTATTTTCCTCTTCAAAAGAATCAAATATTTTTTAAACATTATTAAGGTTAATCCTTTTCATCTCTTTGCATAAGTGTTTGCTTGTAGTTAATCTAGCTTTAACAATGGAAATTGAATAAATAACTTGATATTTTTTACTAAAATCTAAATTATCAATTGCATCCAAAAACTTGTTAACTAATCTTTCTATTTTTATGAATTTGAATTACTTTTATCACTTCCTATCTTATAAAATCATAGAGAACAAACAAGGCACAACGTGCTTCCATTTGTTGTTAAAATATAGGAAGATAGTTTAGCCAGTGTACTATCCTTTGGTATTTTGGAATAAATTCACCAATTGCCTATAACCATAGATCGGTTCATGGTCAGCATCACCATAGCTCCATGCATCATGTAAGATCACTCCAGTGACTATTCCACACGACCTAATGCAATATATAGCAGATTGGCTTAATAGGATCTGTCTAAGTGAATTTCTTGCAATTGCCTATGGAAGAGTGCTTACTAATAGAAAGTCTTTTTTCATTTAGCACAAGTGTTGGTAAGTAAGATTCTTAGTTAATTTCTAAAAGTATATAAGATATATATAAGATTATAATTTCACTCAAAAGGAGTTTTATTTATTTCATAACTAGAATTTTTACAAAAAGGAGATTATGGAAGAAAAAATACACATGCAGGTGAATGACAAAGATCCTTCTTATATAATTCTATTTATAAGCTTAAAGAGGTATATGACACTTATAATTTTCTGGTAGATGGTGGAGTCCCTGAAAATGAGGTAACCCCTTCTCCTTTTATCATTAAGGACAATTGTTGTCTTTTTCTTCTATTAGCCAATAGTCTTCATATGGTTTTGATAAGCTTCAATCTTTTTGGAATCTTTTCTTTATTATTGATACTTTCGACTAGCATCTTTTATCTTTTCAGTCATCTTTCTATCACATGCTTATTATGAGCTCTTCATTGAGCGACATGTCTTCCTCGCTAGATTCCTCTTTTCATCTTTCGTAGTAATAGCCACATGATGATTGATGCTTTAGCACCTTCCATATCTCATGGTATGTTGGCAAGTTAGATTCTATAAGATTTTCATATATTGCCTTTTTCATTTTCAATATTGTCTGTTTGGCTAATATGCTTTCTTTGCTGCTCATAAAAAATATTATACAATCATCATTGACATAAACACAATTAAGAAAACTATATTCATACATGTCTTTTATCAATTTTGAATCAGCTCTTAGAACAAAGTTAATATTTGGGTACATCCCTGTTTAGGACAAATTCGATAAGCTATTTTACCAATACTTTTATAATCATAAGCTTAGTCATTTCCTAATGGGATTTTAACCATCAGAATAGACTATCCGCTTTGGTTAAATTGAAATTTTAAGCTTATTGAAGAGCTTTGAAAACATTTTTTCTTCATATATTGCTATTTAAGATCATTAATTATGAGAAATTTCTCTAAATATGTGATCTTTGAATTATGTGAAGAGCTTTGGGTAATTTGTCCTCAATTTATCATTCCATATGATCATAAGACCATAATATAGGTATACTTAGAATATAATCTTTTATTTGTATTAAGGTTTTAATCCTACATTTTCTAAAGGTGATTTATTCACCATTTATTCATTGTCCTATTAAGGGCTTCTAGTCTTTCCAATAAGATTTTGGATAAATCTTGGAATTAGCTAAACTAACTCCTGAACCAGTATTAAAATTAAAGCATAGAACCATTATGGTTTATACTTATAACATGGTATAATCACTTTCATATCTATTATTAAAGGATTAGATACATCTTGATATGATTTGCTTAATTCCTTCAATTGTTATGCTTATTTCTTTGTCTCTTATACAGTAAGGAGAGAAATTTTCAAGAAAGTTCATCCTTAATAATACAGGACTTATTTCTGTTTTATAATCAAGTTCTATGAAAAAAGGAAAGATAAAATTCATTCCTTTAATCCTCAATGGTATCTCACAATATTGACTTAGCGTCTTTCTTTCTCCATTATATCTCATATATTTATAGGGTTCAATTAGAATATTTCTTTCTAAATATTTAATCATTTTGGCATCTACATAAGAGTTTACAACTCTTGCATCAAGGATAGTAAAAGTTCATGCCATGACTTTCCATTATTCTATTCAATCTTAATTTTTAGATTTTGATTATGTTTTCAAATCGTTGCTAGTATTTCATGTGATATTGGTATCATAAGATGGATACATCAAGTAAAACTTTATATTTTACTTAATTCTAGTTCTCTTTTAGGCGTAGGGAATGATCTTCTATTTCCTATAATGATTCTTCCATTTGGAGTATATTAGCTAGATTTAGTAGTATTTTCCCTAATCAGAGTAGGTTGACTATTTAGATCAATTTCCCTCAAAATTTTAGGAGATTTATCTTTCTAACTTTATTAAATAGTTTATCAATTTCATTAAGTTCTTTATTGGCAAACATTTCACTATTAGCCGAATTTGTCAATGCATATTCTATGGCGTATGTTACGCTATATGGATAAGACCCATCATGCATTATATCAAAGTATTTATAATCATGATATAGGGTTAATGTCTTCTTTATATTTTTGTCTATAAAACTTACAAAATATTTAGGATATGTCTAAAATATTAATTTTTTATAACTTAGGTTTCCTTGTATTATTCCATTGAGTGCATGTTTTCGATCATTTATTCTATTATCTAGTATAGCTAAATTTACAGGATTATTTATTCATTCTCAAAATTAAGCTTTTATCATAATTTGGATTCCTCCAATATGAACATATCCAATCTTGGGTCTATCATTGGACCTTATCTTATTGATTTTATCTCCTACATCTTATTTTAATAACAAATGTATATTTGTATTTCCTCAGGTATGCCTAATTTCAAAAGATTCTTCCCTCACAGTGGCATTGAATTACATTATATTTTTTTTCTTTTAATAATGTTAGCAATTCATTGAGTTAACTTATTGACTAAAGTCACAAATGTTTCGATTCCTCTTTTATTAATTTTGAGGTATTGTTTATTATCAAAAATTAATTCTCTATTAAAAGAACCTTGTTCTCTAGTTCTTCATCTTAATATAAATCTTTATTGTCTAATTTTTCTATACTCAATCTGAATCTGAGCTACTCAATGTCTCATCAGATAGATAATATATGTTATGATTATTATTAATATCTTCACTATCAGTGATTAATTCTAAATCACTAAAATCCTCAAACATTTTGAAATTTAATTTTTTTTCTTTTTAGGACATTCATTTGCATAATGCCCTTATTCATTGCATAACCATCATTTATACTTTTTGGGTGCATTAGTTTTAGATTTTGTTATAAATTTATTCCTTTGGAAGAATTTATACTTATATTTATTTTTCTTGTAATATTTCTTAGTGGTTTTAAAGAATTTCTTCTTTTTTAAATTTTTTCTTATGTTTATAGGTTTTATCTGAGCATCCAAATCTTGGTGGTTCTTCTAACTTAGAACAACATAATTCTCGATTTTGCTTTTTTATAAGTCTTTTTATCCCTTATTTTAGCATACTACTAATTTATCCTATTTCGAGCAAACCCAATCTTATTTTCTAGGGTATCAGTGTTTGTACAATCTCCATATTCTTTACTATATTCTAGCATAATCCTCTTATCCCATGGGTTTGGTATTTTTATAAAATATAAATCATTATAATACCCTATTGTATTTTCATCACTACCAAACTCACATTTATAATATAATTCTTTGAAGCTACATGTGTATGCCTCTAAAAAAATTAAATCACATATTTGAAGTCTCGTGAGCTTTATTACATTTTCCATCCTTTTTCTCTTTATTTCTTGCTTAAAATCATTTTCTCAATCTTCTCCTAAGAATTCTAATCTTATTTCATTTTCAAATCTATTTAAGATATGTTCTTGATTCTCGTTTAGATCATTATTTTCTCCATACAATATTCTATGTTTACTAGTATTCTTTAATCCCATAAACCATTGTACTATTCTTCCTATAAACGAAGTTTTACGGAATTTTATGCTATTATGTCTATCTAGTTTATGAAAAGTAAGAACAATTTTCATAGATTTAACCCAAGTTGTAATCACTTTATCTCTATCTTTGACAGGGTTTATATCTAACCATATACCATCATGGCTAATTGGCCTTTCTTTGTATTCTCCTAGAATTTTGTATTCTTTTTTTAGATTTGACCTAAAATATTGACTCTGTGGTCTTTCATTAGTTGGTATCTCTTCTCTAGCATAAGAAGCTCTATTGCTAGATTCTTCTTGTTAAAAAACTCTTGGCTTTGACCCACTCATCTTTAGATGTTCATTCCTAAATTCAATGTCTTATAAATATATCTTCCTCTTCATCAGTTTAAGGCTCTTTATCTTTAACGAATAACTCTAGATTAGATAATTCTTTTAATCCATTGTTTGTGTTCTCTCTTAACATTCTCAAACTTATTAATTTTTTGTTCCCATTTATTTTGTTGAATATTGGCCTTGACATTGATTGAAGTTTATTATTTTTCTTTTCATTATAGCAAATTATAGTATCTTGTAAGATTTCATTTTGTTATTGAATTAATGATAACTCTATGAAATGAGAGTTATCATGACACTTTTCAACTTGAATTAAGATTGCTTAGAGAGTAAATGACACATTTTTATGTATTTTAATTATATTTTGTATAAACATCCATTTTAGTTTATTTTAATAAATTTTATTTGATTTAGAATAATTTGTGTGCTTAGATCATATGCATGATTGTAGGTGACCGAAAGCTCAAATTTCAAGGATGGAATGTTGTTGCAATAGGCTTGCAAAAATAAGAAAAGAACTTAGCTACAAAAGAATTGAAACTAGTCTGGAACAGTGCAGATACTATAGCCGTTGTTGTAGCAATCCTAGAGCAATGACAGAGAAGATTGAAATGCAAGTTATGCAACCCAAGAGGGGGGGTGAATTGGGTTTTTAAAAATATGCAATACAATTCGCACAACAATTTAATCTATTGCCTTAATCAAAATAAAAACAATAAATTCAATCAAGCACAATATTAAAAGAGTAAAGGAAGAGAAAACAAACACAAGGATTTTTATATGGTTCGGCTATCCCCGCCTATGTCCTCGCCTCCAAGCACACCCGACTTGAGGATTTCACTATCCAAGCCTCCCAAGGCTTCAAATGTTTACAATTGACTTCCAAGGTGTCAATGGACCTTTACAACAAGAGATTATCTCCCTATTCTCTTCACCCCAAGTGTTTCTCACACTTGCTCAATATATGTTATATGATCTTGTTTTTCCTTGTATTAGTCCTTAAAATGAAGTTTGAGTTGAATTTTTATAGTGAAAGCCCAAAAACTAGCCGTTATAGGCAAATTCCAGCACTCAAGCGGTTAGTCGCTTAATTATCCAGCTAGCCGCTCAGGAGCAGTAATATTACCGTTATTTTTGAATTTTCTACAGCAACACGGTTCACTAAAATTACACTTTGGCCTAAACTTTCTATAATTATATTATGACCCAAAACGTCATAAAACTTTACAAATAGGTCCAATTTTAGAACTTCTTAAGAATAGTTGTCTTTCCCAAACTTTTTGAAATTATGATATGGCCCCAAAGATTTTATTATTTCGCACAAATGTCCTTTTCAACATAATACCCATATTTTTCAAAGTTTTCAAAATCTTTCACTTTAGTCCAAAATATTCATAAATTATAGTATGACCCAAAACATTTAAAATATTTGTAAAAACGTCCAACTCCGAAATTTAATACTTAGTTAAAATCAAAGATTTCAAATCTTAGCATTTAAGTCCAAATTACTTAAATCAACAAAATACTTTACTTTATAAAAATAAAACTTTTTAGTTTATGAAAAGTATTTAATTAAATTAATCTTTTGAGCTTCTCAAATGCTAAATCATGCATCAATTAAATCATACCGACTTTACAAGAATTTATCGCACTGATTTGTTCATTGAGCTCTAAACTATATTCTTGATGTCGCCGTTGTTCATTGAGTATCTTCAATCTTGATTTCACTTGCATAAATATTATCCTTAAAAAACTAGTGAAAATGTGAAATACAATATTTATTAAATCACTTAATACATATGTTTGTTAACAATCTCCCCCTTTTTGATGATGATAAACATCTCATGTATTTTGACATTTATACTCCCCCTTAATACATGGCATATATAATTAAACATATAAATCAAATTCAAAACAAAACTCCCCCTGAATATTTGATTTATGATAATTTGTAAGCTCCCCCTTAATATTTCAAAACCATGCATAAATATTTGAAATACAAAATACGTATTTAATGTCTTCATATTCAAAATACATGACTTCTCCCCCTTCATCATCAAAATTACTAGAAATTCATGCGAAAATCGATAATATGTCAATGGTTAATCAAGAAACATATAATAACCAAACATCCAATTAACCATTAAATGATCACGAATCATCATGCCATCAAAAGAATGCTCTAAATGCATATTATCCAAAATCATATTGTATGCTCCCCCTAAATATATGGCCAATTAAAAATTTTAACCAAAATGATATTATCCAAAAAAAAACTGATCATATTTATCTCCCTCTTTATCATAAAAAAAATAAAAGATAGATAGATGCAATTCGAAACAAGATCATTAAAAATAATTCGATGAAGATATTACCAATTTTGTGCAAGAAAAAAATTTCGGCAGAGTCTCCCCTTAAAATAAACAAATTCTTAAATATACAACATGGTTAAAAACACTTCCATATAAGCTGAAACAATTATAACAAACCAACAACTCCATTAATTCATCAAGCAATACACATATAATCATCAATAATCAAAAGTACTATAAATCCATGCTTATACCAAAAAGAATATCTCAATGATTAATCAAGAAACATAATAATAAAGCATGCAATTAATCCAAAGAGTCATATTTATTCTAAGAATTTAGAAAATATCATCCAAATATATATTATCCAAATATTCAACAGCCATCATCCGTAATCCTCAATTAGAACAATTATGCATATGAAAATGTAGGTGTATAATATAATAAGGAACCATGGTAATTTAAAATACCGAAAATGCACAAATTCGGTTTTGTAAAATAATGAGTGAAATGGATTATTTTAAACCGATTATATTGATCCAAGAGATGATTTAAGATAATGGATGGTGTTGATTGGATCAAAAGTGGACTAAAAAGAGGTTAAATTGAAAGAGAAAGAAATGAGTAAGTTAGGTTTTTGATTTTGGGTTTTATGTGGAGAGATAATGAAATCAAGTTTTGAGAGTGAAAATTGAAGGAGTAATGGATGAATAATAAGTTGGATGATTGATTTTAACAAGAAAATGAGTGAAATATGAAGAGATTTGAGAAAGAAAATGGAGAGCACTATTCATGCGTGAATGGAATGAGGATGGAATGATGAAGAACAAATGAAGAAATCATGATAGAGAAGTGTTTAATGAAGATGAAATGCATGGGTATTAGTTTGAATGATTGATTTGGGCATGAAAATGGATGAAAAAGGAAGTGAAAATGGATGGGTTGCTCACGGTTTTGAGTGAAAGAGAGAGCATGTGCAGAAAATTAACAAAGGAAGAAGAAGAAGCAAAAAAAATATGCCCAACCCGTGATCAAGCGGCTAGCCGCTTGCTCTCGGGTTTGGGACAATACCGCTTGGAACAAGTGGCTAGCCGCCTAGTGGCTGTCCATCTGCACAATAGTTGCTTTCCGGCTAGTTTCGATCAATCCCGTGACCATTTTGTGATCCCGAAACATCTCAAGAGCCAATTTAATGCATGATTCATAATTTTAAACATCCAAAAGATGATTAATTCAAACTAATAATCCATCCATCATGTATATATTTTACTCAATCAGGAAACATATATGCATTCAAAGATTAATAAGCATATCACTCATTTATCATACTTAGGCATTACATAATCATTAAAATCAAACAAATCCATCATGATGAATTGACAAGTTATCATCATATATATATAACCATGCATCATGATAAAGCACTCAATGTTAAACACAATGATAATTCAATTATGTAAATATACAAGTATATTTTCACAAATTCAAACTATTATCCATTTTTCATGATCCACTTAACATAATAAATAGGAAAAATAAACTTATCCATTTCATGTATATGCACTTAATGTTATGATACCAAATGAATTATTAAATACTTACTAGAATTAAAAGACCATCACTTATAATTAATGAGGCAATAATTGTTACCAAAACAATTAAATTATATTGTCTCATCATTTTTGCTTACACCATGATCAAGTGATTATCCTCATAAGCTTTTATCAAGGAACTCTCCGTCATTCCTTGATTGTGGTACCTACAAGGAAAACATTCAAGTTGTGCATTTTGGTACCCAAATACTCTTGGGTCCTTAAGTGTTAGATTTGGTTCCTTTTGGAACCCAAATACACTTGACTCAATATACATTTCTCTTAATTAGACATCTAAAACTTATATGACCATTTTCATTACAATAATGACAAATAATCTTATGATCACTTGTAGAGGTAGCCTTAATAAAATAATTTTTATAATATTTTTGTTTCAAGTTAGACTTATACCCAAGTCCTCCTTTCTCAAACACACATTTTTTAGTACTTAGTAATTTTTCTAAGTTCTTTTCACCACTTGTGAATTTTAACACAATTTCATTAAGTTCATTACTCTTTTTCTTAAGCACTTCATTTTCTTTCATCAACTCGTCAACATGTGATTTTTCATGCTCATATGAAATACTTTATTTACCTTTAAAAAAAGCAATTCTATCATGCAATATTTTATTATCTAACTCTAGTCCTTTAATCTTTTCATTTAATAAATCGTTGCATTTTTGTAAAGCATCATTTTCATTTTTCAAGTCATCCACATATGATTCTAGATGCTCATGTGAAGTGCTAGGTTTTTCATTTGATAATGCAACTCTATCATGCAATGTTTTATTCTCTAATTCTAAGCATATAATCTTTGCACTTAGAGTTTCATTTTCATTTGTCAGCTCTACCATTTTCTTTTTAAAACATGCATTCTTTTTACCAATTTTCATCCACTCATCATACAATTCTTTAAACGCATCATGTAATTCATCATAAGTAGGAAGATCATTTACTTCATCAAGTTCATCATCCGATTCATCTCCAATTGCCCTAAGTGCCAAATTCGACACTTCATGAAATTTCTTCTCGTTTGTAGTCTCCTCATACACAATTTCAAGTTTTCTCCAAATTTCATAAGCATCAGAACAATTTGAAACTCTATGAAATTCCTTTTTATCTAAGGCACAAAATAAAGCATACATAGCCTTGGAATTTAAAGACATTTTTTTCTTATCCAACTCACTTAAAGCATTCTTTCTAGGAATGAATAAATCATTATAAACAACTTCCCAAATTTCATAATCTAAAGCTTGTAAATAAATTCTCATCCTAGTTTTCCAATAAAGATAATCATTTCCATCGAAAAATGGAGGTCTAGTGGTAGATTGACCTTCCATGATGGTTGAGCTAATTTGGGTTGTTGTGGATCTTTAACTCTAGACGGTTAAGTCTACACAAGAGCACATTGTTCTGATACCAAATGAAATGCAAGTTATGCAACCCAAGAGGGGGGGTGAATTGGGATTTTAAAAATATGCAATACAATTCGCACAATAATTTAATCTATTGCCTTAATCAAATTAAAAACAATAAATTCAATCAAACACAATATTAAAAGAGTAAGGGAAGAGAAAACAAACACAAGTATTTTTATGTGGTTCGGCTATCCCCGCCTACGTCCACGCCTCCAAGCACACCCGACTTGAGGATTTCACTATCCAAACCTCCCAAGGCTTCAAATATTTACAATTGACTTCCAAAGTGTCAATGGACCTTTACAACAAGAGATTATCTCCCCAATCTCTTCACCTCAAGTGTTTCTCATACTTGTACACTCACAATTTGATGAGAAATGAAAATCACAACAATGAAACTCTCTTTAAGAGTAGATACCGAATTATAACTCAATGATGATTCAATAAATGATGATTCAATAAATGGAAGCTCAATATATGTTATATGATCTTGTTTTTCCTTAAAATGAAGTTTGAGTTGAGTTTTTATAGTGAAAGCCCAAAAACTAGCTGTTATAGGCAAATTCCAGCGCTCAAGCGGTTAGCCGCTTAATTATTCGGCTAGCCGCTCAGGAGCAGTAATATTACCATTATTTTTGAATTTTCTACAGCAACACGGTTCACTAAAATTACACTTTGGCCTAAACTTTCTATAATTATATTATGGCCCAAAACGTCATAAAATTTTATAAATAGGTCCAATTTTAGAATTTCTTAAGAATAGTTGTCTTTCCCAAACTTTTTGAAATTATGATATGGCCCCAAAGATTTTATTATTTCGCACAAATGTCCTTTTCAACATAATACCCATATTTTTTAATGTTCTCAAAATCTTTCACTTTAGTCCAAAATATTCATAAATTATAGTATGACCCAAAACATTTAAAATATTTGTAAGAACGTCCAACTCCGAAATTTAATACTTAGTTAAAATCAAAGATTTCAAATCTTAGCATTTAAGTCCAAATTACTTAAATCAACAAAATACTTTACTTTATAAAAATAAAACCTTTTAGTTTATGAAAAGTATTTAATTAAATTAATCTTTTGAGCTTCTCAAATGCTAAATCATGCATCAATTAAATTATACCGGCTTTACAAGAATTTATCGCACTAATTTGTTCGTTGAGCTCTAAACTATATTCTTGATGTCGCCGTTGTCCGTTGAGTGTCTTCAATCTTGATTTCACTTGATTCACTTGCATAAATATTATCCTTAAAAAACTAGTGAAAATGTGAAATACAATATTTATTAAATCACTTAATACATATGTTTGTTATCATCAAAATTACATTATGTATAGCCCTTTAGGCTAACAATAATTTCACGCGAGATACTTATAAGATTGTGATCTAGAGTTTCCAAAACTGGAGGATGCACGCCCTAGACTTCCGGTTGCCCTAATTCTAGGTTATAAAAGGAGCACACGCGCAAAGGAAAAGAGAAAGATGTCACCCAAAGAATAAACTGGAGATGAAAACACAAGAAAAACATAAACCAAGAGAGATTGAAGGCTGACAGAGGAGAAATCACAGAGATCATTTGGAAATAAGTTCTTCTTATTCTTTTTTTGTTTGCTATTAATTCATGGGGATGTATTGGATGACTAAAACTCTTTTGTTTATTTTTCTATTACAAATCATGAACTAAATTTTATTCTAGTTGAGTAATAAACAAACTTAATGGATGTTTGACTGATATACATGTGTTGCATAATAAACATATTTTTCTATGTTTGCTATAACATTTTATCTTAATTGATTTGTTTTAATTCTCTATTTCGGTTGACCACCCATTTAGGGACACTAGTTAAGAAAGAGCCTAAAAAATGCTAATTTAGTGGATCTCATTAAGACAATACTTTGTTTTATATTGGGTTTCCTAAGTTGAGTTAATCTAAATTTGAATAAGGTCATGCTTGATCTAAAATTAGTGATGAATTAGACATATGGATTCACCTTGTAGGGTAAATGGAACCTAGATCATTTAATGGTATATTTAATGTCGGCATAACAATTGGTCACTGTTAGGTTACATTAGATATAAGATATCCAATATGCGACAGCTGAGTATGCATAAGGGATTATGTCCAGTGCTGTAATAAATGATGTAGCAACGGTACTGTAATTGAAAAATAGTTAATTTCATTAAGTGACTTAACTACTTTATTCCCATTGGTTTTATCCTGGTGTTTAACGTGATAATTTTCTTTATTTCATTTTATTTATTGCATTTTTACTTTAATTCGTCTATTAGTCTCATTATTTATTTTATTTTCATTTAAAACAAAACTGCACTGTTAAGGTTACTGTAGCAAATTTGATAATATCAGTCATTGTGGAGACGATCTAAATACTTATCAGTATATTACTTGTTGACACTTATAGCATAGAAAACACACACCAATTACCATAAGTATTTCTTCCATATTGTTATTTATCTTTTGTACTTTAATCTTTTTGAAACTTTCCATTTATATTTATTGCAAACTTATCACCAAGGTGCTCAACAATTTTTTTAATTTAATTTAATTTAATTTCTATCTTATTTAATCTTACATTTATTTTATTTCTATTCATGGCATTGATGATTTTTTGTTTTAACTGATCATGATCTTCAATGTTGAATTCTTTTATTAATTGTTTAACTTCATCAAATTCCTTACCCATTTGATCTCCTAATTTTTTTTATTTGTTTTATATTTTCATCATTAAAATTTTTTTTATCTCAAGTATCTCATTTTCATTTTCTATATCATTTATAGATAAATTAGAATTTGCTAGTTTATTTAATAAATATAGAAAAATCCAATTTAACCAATTATTTTCCCACATATCTGAATCATTTAGTAAATCAAACGGTCAAAATCTTCCATAGGTAAATCCTCTATGTCTGCAACTAGAAAGTAGGAGCCTACTAGTTTCTATGTTTTGAGAAATTATCAGAGGTTCTAACAATCTATTCATTGTACCATCTTTCTAATCATTCATTAGATTCAATAAGATATTTATGACATGATATTCCTTATATCTTTGGAAATTTTATTCTTTTCTAATTCTTTATGTGTAAGACAAAATTTATACATAAATAAATCTTTATATCCAATTAACAGATTATAAAAAGAATAGTTTTTACACTTAATTCTCTTATTATTCTAATTATATTAATCTCTTTGTTTAATAGATAATTGCCTATTATAATCTATCACAAGGTCTTCGAAATAATCATCAACAAAATTGATATCCATAAAAAATTATCTCCAGAAATTTCTTCTCTAATTCTACTTAGTAGAATAGGATCTATGTTTAAACTTTTATTTCGTATTACTATGAGTTCTTCAACTCTGAATCCATGAATAAGTGATAAATACAGTTGTTCTGTTTGATATCTAAATCACTTTGTTCAAATGAATAATATTGTCTATGTTTTATTATACTACCCTTGATTGTATTACTCTATGTTTTATTATACTACCCTTGATTGTATTACTATCTATCACTAGATTATATCCTCCATTATTCATGAAATAAACGATGGTTTCATCCATTTTTATCTTTGATTTTGAAATAATTAGGCACATGACTTGTTATGCCGACAGTACAAACTGATATACTTTACATTCATGCTAACCGTCAGAATATATATTGCTGGTTTCCTACCAATATACCTTCATAATCCAAAATCTTTGGAACCAAAACTTGACTCTGGTACCATTTTGTTGAGTTTAGCTTCGCTTTTATTAAATTATTTAGAAAAACCATTTATTTTCTAAATTGATATTTTTTCAGGAGATCTGAATGAATTTTTTCTTTCTTTCTTCTTTCTGTCTTTTTATGTTTCTTTATCTTTTTCCAAGTCATAAATGGAGAGGCTTATATAAGAATGGTGGCGGAGAAGATTGAGGACCCACTGGAGCGAGCAAAGTTGAAGCACAAGCGGCTTCCGAAGGCCTTTGGTCCTCTGCATGAACCACTTATGGATTCCCCACCTCAGCCTACAACTGTGGAAGATCAGCAGGTTCCAAAGGGTTTACACGATTCGCTTAGATAGGCATTGTGCAGCTGACGCAAAAGGCCTTCAAGAAGCTGAGAATAATGATAACTTTGCTGAACTGTCAGAAGCTTTCTATCTTGCTGAGAAGAAGACTACAGAATCCGTCGCAATGAGATTGAAGGTACAGAAGGAGCTGCTCATGAAAGAGAAGGAAAGGATGGATCAGCAACTGAGGTGTTTGGGTCTGAAAGCACGTTCTGCGGGAGCCACTGGAGCTGCAAGACAGGATGACGTTATGTAAGACCAAAGCCTGTTTAACCAGGAAGGCAGGAACTCCGAATGGAGATAGACCGGTTGATGATATTGAGGAGGTTGAGGAAGCTGATCCATTTGGCCTGGATCAATTCTTGGCTTTTTGGCTCTGAGAAGCACGTTCTTACACAACAGAGGCAGCACTGCCAACATCAGTTCCGTTTGAAGAGGCTGAGGAAGCTGATCCATTTAGTCTGCGTAGCTACTAAACAGAAGGGAACAAGGGGAAGAAATCATAAGAAAGAGTTGGTATCAGGACCTCCCGTAGAAGATGATTATGAATTGGTTCTGGTATACAACTCAGGAGGGAGAGTGTCAAATGTACCCGTCAACTTTTTTATTTTTGCTTTCGTGTGTAGAATATTGTAATTTCTTCCAAGTGTTTTTCAGTGGTTTATTACTGCTAAATGTTAGCATAATTTCATCTCTTAAATGTTTGTGTTACAAACTTGAGCTGGATTATCTCTGTTCAAAACAACTTCGATTTGTAACTACCCCAGTACTCCAAAATCCCTAATATTGTTTTAATTATTCAGCTATGTGTTTAATGATTCCTGATTTCCAGTCGTCTAAGCTGGTTGCGCTTAATGAGCTACACAACTGTTCTAAATAGCTACGCATGTTCATGACCTCATGGATGATTGGTTTGAAAAATTTCTATACAATTACTTCATTGGTCATTGCTGTGTCAGAGCATGATCTTCTTGTTACATTGTTGCAATCGCCAGTCTGACAGACCATATCTGTAGACTTTTGACAAGGGCTGGGGGTTAAAACCACAACAGTTCAGTCCCAAACATGACTTTCATCAAGTTCCATAGACGACACTAGCAAAAAGATGAGATTTTCAGATAAGGGGTCAGGGCACAATTTTTCTTTTAATCTCCGAAATTTGAAACTTAGATTACAGTTGTGCAATATATATCAGAGATGTTCATACATCCCTTTTTCTATAAGAGAGTTAAAAACTTCAACTTAAACACAAGGTATAAAAACATCCTTCAACTTAAAACACAAGAAGGTACTTCAATAATAAAATATGAAGATTATCCAAACGGGGAGAAACAACAGTAAAAGGCACATTAGAGCCTCAAATGTTTAGGCCAACTGCAACTACCCACTATTTTTTTACCAATGCATCACTTTCTGTGTCATCGGTGTCCTCCCAAAACTGATGTTCTCGTTCATAAGGAACCTCATGAACCACAAACTGCCTGCAACCAGATTTGACAATAATCAACCAACTGTGGTTAACCATAAAGGAACCGTAGAAAAGCAAATTAAGCAAATTCATTTAAGGATCATTACTTGATAAAGGCTGTCACTTTATGAGGCTTTCAAGTGCCATAGTCCTGACAAAAGGAGAACCCAAGGACACTACGACTTCTAAAGAAATACATCAGAATCAATCTGCTGTATATTTGGGAAAATTTGTCTGAGGGTAGCAGAATAATTTGAAGATTTTGCCTGCAATGAAAGAAGCACGATAAGATGGAAAGAATATCAAAACTGCCAGAGCATCCCTGACAATGTGAAACAAGTATTGCTTTCCAATAACCAATAAGAAGAGGTAGATCACAGGCAAATTTTTGTAATTGACAGTCGGACAATTATAGTAATTATCATGAATTAGCCATTCAGATACATAGACTGGAAATTAAAAAAAAAAACAAGAGATCAGGTTGCTTCACTGAGCGTTTATGCAGGTCACAAAATGAATCTTTCGAGAAAACCAATAAGGTTGCAAGGAGATTTGACATTATCGTGTATCTGCATATATATCATATTACATATAATTACACACAATCAGGGTATAATATTGAACATTGTCCTTACTATTTGACAGAAATTTAAGAAAACTGCACGCAGAGCCTACAGAATTGCAGAATTACAGAAGCACCATATCTAGAAAAAGATCAAATATGCAGAGCCCACAAAGATCTTCACACCATGGAAAAAAAAATTTAGTTTACATGAGTGTGTCACAAAAATGTAAAACTACTTCAAAATGGTTCTCATACAATAATAACCTAACAATAACAAATTGGATAACTACTGATGACTTCTACCTATAGCATTGAAAATTAATGGGCGAGGAACCAAATGGGATGGCCACAAAACATTCTGCACGATGAGCTGTTAATATGTTTAGACATGGAAAACCATCAAACAAACAAAACATTACTACTAACATCAAATTCTAGAGGCAAAGAAAATCTGGCTATGCTCCTGAAGATTTACAGTATAAAGTAATGATAGATCCACACAAAAAGTGTAAGAATTTGTAAAATGCTCATGAACAGAATCGTAACTTCCTCTGCTTTCAAAACCACGTGCTCTCAAAAGTGAGTTTGAAAGATGAGATTGAAGTGTTAGAATGTCAAAACACGTTAGCGATAACTAACCACTTGACCTTTTAAAATGACTTACAAGAAGACTCTGTGGAAAGAACAGCAGTATGAAAGAAAATGAGGGAAAGGGGGGAGGAACATCATCCCACTAGGCTTAGCAAGGAGTACATAAACAATTTTAGAGGATTGGAGAAACATAGAGCGTGCAACGACAAAAGAAGACTACACTAGAGAGAGGCACTCCGAGAAAAATCATATTAGAGTTCAAGAAAGCACCATTTCTGTGATTAAGGTTGGGTAGAAGCGTTTGTTGATTTAAGCAATAAACGTTTGAATGAACATGAAATCCACTAATATCGTGTCAGAGAAACAAAGTGCCTATTTTGTTTTTACATTGGAAGTCTCAATATGTATTATTTCAAGTCATCCAGACACTAACTAACCTTTTTTTTGTTTTCTGACTTATCATTTATTTTAGAAGGTTGTCCTCTGAATGGAAGAAGTACATGTTTCCCCTTAAGGCTTGCATCTGAATGTCTAAATGGGCTACTTAGCTCCCAAAACTACCCACTATGCAATTAATCTATTTCCTACCACATTAAAACCTAATTAATTCTTGTCTTTAATGTGAGCAGTTCATAGTAAAGATTAATCATTAACTTTGAAAATTAAATTACATTTTGTAGCAGCAAACAATATTAGAGCATTATTTATGTTAAAAAAAAAAAAAAAAAAAAAAGCAATTATTTCATAAATGGTCAGTTACATGTATATACATAGTCCTTTTCTAGTGAGGGCACCCTCACTTTGTTAAAGTGAGGATATCACTAGAATACAAGAAAATACAAATTTCAATACACTAAAAGTTGTGTTTTTCCTTTGTTAATGTACTGAAATCCGTGTTTTTTTATTTTTTAGTGACATCCTCACTAGAGAATGATTATATATAGATAATCATCATATTATCCAATCATTTTCTTTTTTTCTTAGTCAAACTACTTATAACTTGAAAAATTTCTAACATCACCATCGCTAACAACAATAACTATGCTACCTAATATATATCTCTAAAATTAAAAGTTATGACCATTAAGCAATAGTAAATCATGTTAAACAATTGCACCATGTGAGTTGCCAAGAACCATACACAGGGGTTGTTCTCGAGGTAAATAGTGGTTAGTGTCTCTCTTGAACCAGCAGCAGCCTCAACAATGCTTTCAAGCGATTCAATTTGATTGTCATTAAGCCATAAATCTTCTAACCTGAAACCAGAGCCCCAGCCAACCAGTCATATCAATGATGAAATTAGACTACATGATTCCCAATGCAAAGCAAAGATGAATAGACGTACCGGGAAAGATTTTGAATGTCATCAACTAATGTTAGCTTATTCGATGATACATCCAACACATGAAGGTTGACTAATGTTGATAAGCCCTCCATTTTGGAAATACCATTATGGCTCAAATATAGTTCTTCTAGAGCAATACATTCCTAGAAATTAATAAAATCAGTGTTACTGCATTATAATGGAAATGCATGGTGACAGTCTGTCTCACTTACAAAAAACAAAATTTTTATAATGACCCACCTCAAAACCTTTCATCGAAGTTAAACGGTTACTTTGCAAGCTAATTTTTTTAATGCATTTCAGACCACATAAGTTTACTACTTTTATGCGATTTCGTCCAAGCCACAGCTCCTGTAAATTTGTCAAATTTTGCAAATTCTCCATCACCTGCATAACAGATGTAAGAACTTCTGCATTAAAACAATGCTCCAAATCCATACACCCAACAGGTATTCTGATTCAATTCATAAAACGAACAACCCAGCAAAAGGCATTCACACACACTTGTTAATTGCATTCAAGAAATGATTGCAAGAGAAAACTCTAACCCGTAATCTGTTGGAACCAAATTCAAGAATCTGCAAATCATGGAAGTGTTCAATCTCCTCCATCTTCGGAACTTCATTTTTTGATACATAAAGTTCCTTGAGTGTGTCAGTGACATTGGACAATCCATGCGACAATGTGATCTCATTGAAAGAGACATCAAATACAGAAAGCTTCTTGAATATGCTGACATCAGGAATTTTCATCAGTTTATTGTCCCTCAGTATTAGCTCCTGCAATAACAACAGTCCCTTCTCAGAAATAAGTACGAATCAAATTTTACCTAAATTAACATTCCAAAGACTTACATCCTTGCCCTGATTAATTTCTTTTTCATCACTTTGTAACACGTTAAATTTTACTGAACTTAACATTTTAAAGTAGTCTAAAGTCTCTTTGTCAATTGTATAGTATTTGGCTGAAACAAATAAGTATCAGATCAAAGAAGCACTTGAAGTCTAGGATTCTCAAGAAGCATTTAATAAATGTTTCCATCGTAAGCGTTTTTAGGGTTGAACTCAGAATTTTACAAAAGCAATTTCTCTGGAAAGCACTTCCGACGCACCTTAGTTTTAATTATACCATTAACCAAACAAGTAACAAAATCATTTACTTCATATTTCAACGCTATCTCAGCTTTAAAAAAATAAAAATACCTCGAGACCAGCTAAAGCGTCCCACCGGGAAATTGGCTCGATAGCAGCATCATCGATGAGATTTTGGCGAAGAGAGAGCTTTTTCAAATTCGAAAGATGCGAAATTCTGGAATCCAAGCTCGTGAGTCGATTCGCTGTTAGGTCCAACTCGGTTAGATTTGTAGGGAACTCGACTGAGTCGAGATCATGGAGTTGGAAGCTGGTGAGATCGAGGACCGTATTTGACAAGTCAATCGCTACCGCCTGATCGGGATTTGTCGCCTCAGCCGACGGTTGCTTTTCGCCGTCCATGTCCATCTTGTCGGATGCTTCCAGAACTACAGAGGCTCTTGCGGTCGGTTGAAGAGCCCTTCGATGTTGTTGACCGTTTCAGTTCCAATAAATATAAATAGATTTGCATTCCGCTTTGCTTTTAGATGTTTCGGTAAAATAAAAAAAAAAAAGGTAAATTACCTCTGAGTGATATATATTTTGATTAATTTAAAAAAAAAGGACATATATTTTAAAAATATTCAAGTAAATGATAAATCATTAGTTTTAACATAAATAGTAAATTAATTATTAAATAATTTTTAAAAAAAATTAATTATAAAATGATGTTTTTGTCTTTATAATAACTACAAAATAATATTTATATCCCTACAATTAGTTACAAAATGTGTTTTTATCCCTATTCAATTATTTTTAGTATAAAAATTTCATTTAAGTGTAATTAACTGACTTTTTTTTGTTAAATCAAACATAATCTTTTTAAAAAATTTCTTGTTGAATCCAACTTTGCCGTTCAATTTAATAAGAAAATTTTGTTTAATTCAACAATAAATTAAAAAAAATTATATGATTTAACCAAAAAAAATCCGTTAATTACACTTAGATGTAATTTTTATAATTTTTCTATTTAAAAAATAAAAAATAATTGAGTAGGGGCAAAAACATATTTCATAACTAATTGTAGGAATAGAAATGTCATTTTGTAGCTATAATAGGGGCAGAAACATCATTTATAATTAATTCTAGGGGCAAAAGTATTATTTTGTAATTAATTTACTATTCATGTTAAAGTTTACAGCAAAGTTAATGGTTTGTCACCTACTCGAATATTTTTAAAACATGTGTCATCTTTTTTAAATTTGTCAAAACATATGTCATCTAGAATTAATTAACCCATAAAAAAATTATCCAGAAGTACTAGCATTCTCTATATTCATAGATTTTATGTTGCATTTATGAATGGGTAATTAAAATTATTAGAATTAGAATAGCAAAGTTTACTTAAGCGTTAGAAAGTTGTATTGTTATTGATTTATTTATTTATTTTATCTTAAATTCATAATAATTATTCTAAATTACCAAAATACCCTTAATTTATTATTATAATTATAATTATCATTATTTGTTATAATATTTGTGATATTATTGTTCAAAAAAGTTACTATTATTAATAATAACAAAACTATTTACATCAACAATAATGATGATGGTGACGATGATGATAACAATAGTAGAAGTGATAAGATAACAATAATAACAAAAAGTTATTATTAGTAATAATAACAAAAAATCGACTGTCGACAACAATCTTTGATGGCAGTAGTAGTAATGTCGTAAAACAACTGCAATGATGACAACGAGAACGACGATCAATTTAAAAAAAAAAAGGAATTGAGGATAAAATCAAAATCTTGGAAATTTGGTGGGTGTAGAAATGTCAAACTTAGAAATAGAATTTTGATTCCCAATCCCTTGTTCGAAATTAAAACTCTAGTAATCATTCTCAAATGCACTGAGCCACAACTAATCTATTCTCATTTCCCTTCTTAGTTTGCATGTAAACAACAAAATGATTCCGATTCCAACCATCTCATTCTCATTCCTAAGCAATAAACACACCAATATATTATTGTACAAAGGTCTATCAAGCATTAGCTCATAAATCTAATTCCACAAATATATCGTATTAAAATCTAAGCAAACAAGCCTCTTGGGAGCTTAAACCAACGCCTTCAACATATGTTGAAGGGCATTAACAATAAAACTCAATTTTTCTAAAAGGAGATTTGTGTCTTTTTAAATAATTAATCAATAATCTTCTGGTTGGGTTAATTGTCACCTTATCCTCCTAATTAGTGGCAAAGCTAGCAATATTTTTTGGAGTGGGCTGGATTTTTTTTTTTAATTAATGCTTTTCTACTGTATGAGAGGTTCCTTTTGTTTCTATATGCAATTCAAGATTTTGAATAAGAAATTAAAGATGCATCTTATAATTGATATAATAAGTCTTTCTCCTCAAAGTATTTGTTCTATGCCCAAGAAATTGTTGAAAATTGTAATTGCTCTTTGATTTCACTTTGACAAGGAGACATGAAATGTCGAGAGCTTGAAGTTGAGAGGGAGATAAACTCTTATAAGAATTTACCATAATTGAAAAGGCAACATAACTAATTAATATAAAAATTTTATACAAGTTCTAATAAGGATATTCCTTTAGCTTCGCCATTGCTCTTAACTGCAAAGTGGAGGGTTCAAGTCTTCCCATTGAATGTAGGAGAATTTTCTTGTACAGGGCTCTAATGAGCTTCAGATTTGTGCTCCAAAAATATATGATAGATGCCCAATGCTAATATTTAATGATTATCATCATTTTGCTACTTAAAGAATTATAAAATATCAAATAACTATAAGAAGTATTGTGTACTGTCATTTTACTACTATAACTTTGCAAAATGTTTCATTTTACTACTTTTTCATAAGGACCATTAGTTGACCAATTCGTTGACTAGTAAAATACTAAATTTACCCTTCATGGTAAAATACAAATGGAGTTATTAAATAATAGACAAAAAATTATATTATACCCTTAAATTGTTAAATAATAGTTTTAACCATATATTTATGAATAACTCTGGATTTATTAGAACTGTGAAAGTAACAAATTGATAAAAAATACCCCTGGATTTTTTGTTAAAAAAAACACAATCTATTCTAAAAAATACTTAAACTTATCTACATAACAAATATTTCCATATTTTAAGTTTTTTTTTAGAGAATAGATTATGTGTTTTTTTTAACAAAAACATCGAAGGGCGTGTTTGTTAATTCACTGCTTTTATGGTTATAAAAATTTCAAGGTTATGCATAAATTCATGGTTAAAACTATTATTTAACAATTTAAGGGCATAATGATAATTTTACGTATATTACTTAATACTTCTATTTGTGCATTTTACTATAAAGGGTGTAATTAGTATTTTACTAGTCAACTAATGGTCTTAATGGAAAAATAGTAGAATTAAAGGTTTTACAAAGTTATAGTAGTAAAATGATAGAAATAATATTTTTTGTAGTCATTTAATATTTTACAATTCTTGAAGTAATGAAATAGTAATAATCCTATTTTGATTTTTTAATGAAGTAAAGAAATCATAACAACCTTATTTTGATTTTTTAAATTTATTTATTTTGTAAAAAAATATGCAACCAAAACTACATAAACTTGATTATTTTGGTCAAAACTTAAAATATGTTTTCAATCCAAATAGCTCATCTTTTTTCTTGTTAAGATTAAAAAAATATTTGAAAAGGCCTTATGATTTTCATAGACTAACATATCCCTTGGTTAGAATAGAGAATTTGAATTGATATATTTGTGCATTGTTTTGTTGTTGTGAAATTCAGTTTCTCATTTATATTAATAGAATAAAATATTTCATGAATGTTAGAAATTTTATAGCTTTTGTTGAATTTCTAGGTTGGATCAAATGTAGTTTTTAGTCATAAGTACTTTTTTTTAAATACTAATATTATAATTAGAATTCTACTTATATTTATAATAAGAAATCTATAAGGATTATTCTTGATAAATTTAGTACGACACAACTCAAATTTTTAAGCTCATATAATATTAGATGGATATTTACTCAACCTACAAGAGATAAAATTTACCTCTATCCAATGTAATTAGAAATAGAAATTGAGTCTCAACAATAGATTGCGTATAGGTTGTGCCAATGACTAAGGCCATGTTCAGTTGCTGGAAAATAAGGCTGGAGAGGAAAGATTTTCCATTTTCTCCATAATTTCCTTTGTTTGGTTGGTAAAAGTAAATTGGGAATTAAATTCCGTTCTACACCCAATTTCTGGTATTTGAGGAATTTGATTTCTGCATTGAAGAGTAGGGAAATTCGGATTCCACACCATGAAAAATTCATGTTTCCCTATTTTACCCTCATTTAATTTTGATTTTCCAATTTTATCCCTAAACAAATCTAAATGGAAATAGCCCTAACTCTCTTATAACATCACAACCTCTCACTCAAAATCGGAGGATCCTCTCTCTTTCAACTTCCGGCAGCTATCACCGGCGATAAAGAGCACCGGTCTGTTGGAAGTTGAAAGAGCACCGGTGACAGCTTTTGAGCGTACAAAATTATTCCAAGTTTCAATAGTCTCTCACATCTTCCTTACAACTTCAATCTCTTCAATCTCGGCTTCGATTTCAACTCCGATTTCTCAGTCTCAGCTTCGATCTCGGTCTTCGGTCTTAGGTTTTCAATTTTATTTTTTAAATTTAAGAATTTCTTCCCTTGAGTTTAAAGCATGCATCATAAAAAGATAAACATTTGTTTATAATAGATCCAAGGCACCTACCT
This sequence comes from Citrus medica, assembly GCA_002013955.2. Classification (NCBI taxonomy): domain Eukaryota; kingdom Viridiplantae; phylum Streptophyta; class Magnoliopsida; order Sapindales; family Rutaceae; genus Citrus; species Citrus medica. The sequence continues at coordinate 180,046 of MKYO02026918.1, forward strand.
TTGAGGCTCTGAAAATTCCTAGCTAACAAAAGAAGAAAAATATATACAAGTTGGTGAAAGGCTTTTCATCGACTAAATATTTATATACATTATAGCATACATAAGTTGGGATCTATAATGTCGGCTGTTGTTGTATTTTATTCATCATCATATATATTCACTGAGATTCATTATGATGAGTTTTAATTGTTTGATTAGTTTTAAAAATTAATTAGCAATTTCACTATCTGAAAGATGCAACAATAACACAAGCATTGAGTTGTAATTTCTGGATAACAATATTAATTAATTGTAGCTTCAGTCATTTTCAAATGACTGATTCTAGATTATTTTTTTTCAAATGACAATATTAATTAAGTGTTTGTGATGAGGATAAAGAAACATGGGTTAAACTTTTCCTTAAATTTGCTCGAACAAATACTGTGAGGCAAATAAAATATATGAAATCATCATTTGCTTGACATATTAGAAACTACTTGTTATTTTACTAAGTGTACATATGTAAGTGATCATCATCCTACTATGTGCCCAACACCTCATTAAGTGTTTAATAACTCATTAAATGCTTGGTACTATGCAAAGTTCATAAATCAAGCTATGATTTTTTTATTTATTTGAAAAGTATGTTAAATATAGTAAAAATTTACTTTGATGAAGCTTTTGAAGTGATGTAGAGATGGCAAAAGTTCGGGTAGGTTCCAGGTTTGGGGTTGTCTGGGACCGACTCGGATGTCACACGTAGCTACCTAGACCCGCACCGTGCCCGGAATTATTTTATTCGGGTCGGGCACGGGTTTTTTTTGGGTTTTCTCTATCCGAATTTTCAAAGGTGAAAGCACTGGAAAAAAAATTGCAGCCAAACAATTGTTTACTTCTAAGTTCTAACAAAGCTTAACAGTCCAAAACCAAAACATCTTAACTATAGGCAAACATCTAACGGAATTATTAAAAATTAAAAAAGGAAAAAAATTCTATAATAAATTATTACAACATCTTAACTATTTCAATTTCAATCTACTTTATAAATTTAAGTAAATAACAAATAAAAATCATTTCAATCTATTATCTACTACCTAAATTCATTCAATTTCTAAACTAAATTCATTTAATCCCTATCAAAATTTTAAATTGAACATCACAATAATTAGGGGTGTTCAAAATCCAATCTGATCCGCTCAATCCGTTCGATCCGCTCAATCCGATCCGTATAAATCCGATCTGTGGATTAGATATGGATTGAAAATTTAAAAATCCGCAGTCGATGGATTGGATATGGATTTACTTATGTAAATTCGCAGAAATCTGTGAATCCGTCAATATATATATATATATATACACCAGAAGGAAATAAGATCGAAGGATGGATGTGTTTTCAAAAAGGATTTGTAAATGGAAGAAATCAGTTTAAGTGCAAGAAAAATCAGGTGTATTATCTTTATTTTAGTGATCAATCAAGGGTACGTGGCGTTGTTACACCTGAGAATGCCACTGTTTTGGCCTTCAGGTCTGATCAAACTTAGACTTGATCAGGATCCATGCACCCTGGTTTCCAGCCTAATATACCACTTTAGTTTTATTAAACCTAGTGATGTCTAAGCAAGCCTAACAATAAGATTTAAGGGCTAGTACATACATCTAAGGTTAGGTGCATACACAGTACTAGATCCGGATCCCAGAAATAGTGCTCTGAAGGAATGGAGCGAGAAGAGAAAGAATACAACTAAGGATTGAGATATGGTCTCGTTGCCTCAGAGGAACGTACAATTTGTAAAGCAGATCTGATACAGATCAGTCTGCAAGCATGCTTTGAAAAATAAAATGCTTTAAATTAAATTACAAAAACTTTAAACATACATGAAGGCTTTAAATAAATTTACAAGAAAAGAAATTAAACATACATGTTTCTTTATTTCTTTGAACTCAACTTTTGGTACAATTTTACAAATCTATTTGCATGGAAAGATTAAAAGACAGGAAGATTACAAGACAGAAAGCTCCCCTGATGCCTTGATCATTTACAAGACAGGAAAAATGCTTTCTGGATGTCTTGACCAGACTTCCCAAAAGAAGAGAAAGAGAGAGAGAGAGAGAGAGAGAGAGAGAGAGACTCAAGAAAAACTAGATCTGAAAAAAATCTGAGGAGTCTAAGTCTTCCTCTCGATTTTATACATGGATAAAAATTTTAAACTGTAACGGCCCTGTAGCTCTTCAACTGTAGCGGGAGCGGAGCTGCTTGAAACAGTAAGCTTTGGATGATACAGTGCTTTTTAATTTTAATTCGGGTGAATAGACATGTGCGCCCTCACTTGTGTCCAGGGGACCACCCGATAGTACAAATACACGTATAAAATGGAAAATACAATAAAAATTACTCTTTTTTTTTACATGGTAATTATGCATAATGCTTTACAAGAAAGAAAATTCATAACAATTATTTACAATGCTTGACAGGAGAGAAAATTCCAAAACAATCGTCTTCATTTTCATCTCCAAGGGATATAAATGGCTCTTCGTCTTGATCATCATCATCAGAGGAGTCAGCAACTGAAGACTTTGATCTTGATGTGAGGAGTTGTTCCATGACTTTAAAATATTCTTCTTCAGATTTAGCACTCGCCAACAGGGATTGGGTTTTGGATTTTTGAGTTAGAAAAGTATCTTGGGCTTTTTTGGCTTTAATAGTTGGCCGTAAGAAACATTTAGAACAGAGCCAATTACGGATTAGAGTGTCCGTCAATTTAGACTGTTCATTAAACTTTGACTACCATTTTACTTTAAATGTTCTTTGTAAGATGAGCTGGCTATCTTGGGTATAAAATCTGAGGTTCCGCATCCATACCCATGGAAGGAAGAAATTTGTACAAAAACAGAGAAATGAGGGAAACATTTTCTCGAATTCAGAAGGAATGTAGTGAGCTTTAAAGAGGTTTAAACAATGAATGGCATTTGGAGTTAGGATATGAGGAATTGAGCCGAAAGAATTCCACCAATGTTGAAACTAATTTGGGAGGCTTTGAACGATTATTTTCGAATTAAAGAAAAATAATCAAGAATGAGATTTTTTGGGGTTTTGGATGAAAAATGTGTTATACCATGCTTGTTGGTAGTCCCAATAAGAATATGTTAAACAATGTGGCAAACACATTTGAAAATTTAGAGGGAATCTTCTTTGTGTGTGGAGTTGGTCACCCCACTAGTTTGGGCTCAGAACTTTTAGTATAGTAGCTGTGGAGTAGACTGGTTCTTTATGAGTTTCACTGAGAAAAAAATGTTTGAATTTTACTGACTCAGTAACTTCTAAGATGCTTTATAGTAAGACTGTGGATTTGTTAAATCTCATGGTTTGAAAAACCAGCCTTTAGGAAAAAACTTTGAAATTACTTAAAAAGGATCAGTATGGTAAAAACCATCTTTCATTGATAAAATATTTTGGAAATGGGTTTTATCAAACCAATCGGAAGATTTCTTTGAAAGCGTTGGCTGGAAAAGCACAATTTGAGAAGATGAACTTTCACCAGAGACAATCACATTTTGAGAAGAGGGTTTTGAAATTTCTTTAGAAATAGGTTTTTCTTTTTCAATTTCTTCTTAGGAGAAATTTGGCTTTGAGAAATGCTTTGAAGAGCGAGCATAAGCTCATGAGATTTTGTAATGAAACTCATCCATTACTTTACTTGGTCATCAGAGGTAGTGGCTTTATATTGGGCTTCTTGTTCTTCAACCATTTCGATCCAGGATTTGATAGGCATGGCAGAAGAAAGTAATTTTTCTTTAGAAGGAGTTGATTGAGGTTCTTTAGAGGTTGTATGAGACTCAGTGTCTTTAAGAACAACTTTACTTTTGTCCTTTTTCTTTGGTGGCATTATCTGTTTTGAAAAAATTCTCTGGTTAGAAAATCAGGAACAAAATTTTTATCTCCTTTAATAAATTCAATATCGAAATAAAAAACACTTAAAATAGCTTGTCACATTGCAAAAATTTGTTTTGAAACAATATTCTAAACATCTTTTTCCAAAACATGTTTTGCAGTTTTGCAATCAATTCTAAGTAAAAATCTTTGATTTAATAAATCACTTTGAAATTTAAATATGCATAAAACAATAGAAAGAATTTCTTTCTTGATAGTAACATAATTTTTCTGGCAATCATTCCAATGTGCAGAAACATATTGTACTATCTGTTTTTTATCATTTTCCTTTTATTTTAATATGCTTGCATGGCCTAAGTCAGATGCATCAGTTTCAACTATTTTAGGAAATGTAGAATTCGCCAAAAATAAACAAGGAATATTCTTTACAGAATTCTTTATTAATCGAACAACTTTAGTATGTTCTTCTGTCTAAGGAACATGATTCTTTTTTAATCTGTCATGCAAATGTTTAGACATCCGGTTAATATTAGGACAGAAATCAAGAACATAATTTAAACTACCTAAAAATTTTTGTAGTTGGGTTTTATCAAGAATTTTATTAGGAAATTTATCTGCAAACAAAAGTGATCGCTCAATAGGGGTAATAGTCCCTTTGGAAATATAATGACCAAGGAATCTGACTTTTGTTTGGAATAATGAAATCTTTGAACTAGAAAGGGCTAGACCAGCCTTTCTAGTGGCAAAATAAAAGGTTTTTAAATGCTTGAAATGTTGATAAATTGTTTGAGTAAAAATCAACACGTCATCTATGTAAACAATGCAAAACTCAGAATAAGGGTTATAAATATCATTCATGATTCTTTAGAACTCTGAGGGTGCATTCTTTAAACCGAATGGCATTACAGTCCACTCATACTATCCAAAAGAAACAGTAAAGACAGTTTTATATCGGTCATTTGGGTGGATTTGAATTTGCCAAAATCTTGACTTCATGTCAAATTTTGAAAAAATAAAAGCTGAACACAATCTTTGGAGCAAATCCTTTTTATTAGGTATAGGATACCTAATCCATTTTAATGCTTTATTTAAAGGCTTGTAATTTTATTACAAGTCTCGGTATTTCTCTTTCAATTTCGAAATTTTTATTAACATAAAAAGCGGCACAAGACCAAGGGAATCTGGATTTTACAATGAGTCCTTTACTTTCTAAATCTTTTATCTCATTTTTACAATGTTGTTCCAATTCTATGTTCATCTGGATTGGACGGGCTTTAGTGGATATTTGTTTTTCATCAAAAGAATTGTCATAGGGCAAGTCTACTAAATGTTGTTTTCTTTCCCAAAAAGTAGAAGGTAAATCGGCACATATTTCTTTTTCAATGAGATTTTTGAAATCAGAGATTTTTCTTTGAATAAAATCATTTTGTAACTGGTTTTTAATTCTTTATAGGCTTAGGTCCTTTTTTAAACAAAACAAGTAATTTTGTTTAGATTTAAGCATGGCATTGATTTGATTTTGATAAACAGAACAAGTTTTAACAATGTTTAGGTTTCTCGTCTTTGGTTTCTCAATAAAAGGGAAAACAAGCTTTTTGAATTTTGCTTTAAAAGATATACTATCATAGTTGACAGTATCTGGAGTAATCAAATTTATAAATGGGGTTCCTAGAATGACAGTATGGTGTATGTCATTTGTGAGAACAAAAGAAGTTCTGAATTCAAAATCATTATTATGCACAGAAACATCAACTTTTGATTTGATTTTTAGTTTTGAATTATTGGCGGTAGAAAGTCTTTCATTAGTCTTCTCATGGAATTTTTTAGAAACAATATCTTTTTTAATGCAATTTAAATCGGCACCAGTGTCAAAAAGGGCAATGATGTCAATTTCAAAATCTTTAGAAAAAATTAAAGTAATTTTAATCAAATACTTTCTGGTGGTAATTTGTTTTAAAACAAATAAGAAATCATTGGGTATAGATTCAATGTTTTCAAGGTTTTGTTCATTATCACCATCTGTTTCAACTTCTTTATCTGAATTATCTTCTAGTTGTTTTTGCAAAAAAAGTTGGATAGTATCAGAATCATTCTTTTGTCTTTCTTTCAATTCTTTAATCTCAAGTTTGATTTCTTTGATTTCTTTTTGAAGATCTTGGATATTGGGGACAATTTTCTTTGTTTTCTTTTTGTCCAAAATCTAGGTAAGGTCATAAGAATTCTTTTTAACAGTTGAAACTTAAGAAGTTTCGGCTTTATTAGAATCTAGTGTCTTTAAAAGCTTATCAAGGTATTCTTTCTGAAGATTCGGATCATAAATATGTTTAACAAGTTCAAGAAAGATTTCTTGGTCTTTAGTCAAAACGTTGATTTTCTTTAAATAGGAATCCGAATCGCTGGTGTCGGAGTCACTCAAAGAAACAGATGTGTCTGAGTCATTTAACTCATCAATTTATAAAGGTTCACTGTCTCCCGTCATGGAAGACTTAGAATCAGAAGACTCTATGAGCAAAAAGGCAACTTTGGAGAGGGTTTCTTCATCTAGGTCAAGCTCATGAAGCTTTCTGTTCATCCTGCAATATTTTGCAGTATGACCTTTTATACCACACTTTTGACATATGGCTTCTTTGTAATTAAACAGGGTTTTTGGTTTGGCTTTGAACTCTTTCTTTCTAGAGAAGTTGGGTTTCTTATAAGGCCTCGAAGGTTTCTTATAATGAGGTTCTCTAGAGTCTTGAAAGGGTTTTCTACGGAATTTAGATTTGTAATGTTTTTTGTAAGGTTTTGTAGAACACTTACCATTACAATATTTAGAAGTAGAAGTCTTAAAGGGGTCATTATTGAATTGTTTACAGAAACTTCATAATTCTTGCTTAGACTTCCTAAGCTCCCATTTTAGACGTTTCTGTAACTTCAAATCTTGACAAATCTTTAAATCTTTAAATCTTTAAGCATTCCTTATTGACAAAACTGACAAGTTCACCATAGGTGAGCTCATCATAAGGAATACGATTATCATAAATGGCTTTAATGGAATTCCTAACCTTTTCTCCTAGTAGGGTAGGTAAACCTGCAAGAAATTTTTCCTTCCAAGTTATATGATTTGCATCATCCCTAAGGAAAAGTCTGGTGAAGAAAGTGGTTTTATAGTTTTGGAACTCACTGAGTTTCTACATCTAAGGTTGTGTAGTAACTCAGCGTTTTTGTCTCTAAGGTAAGAAGGGTTACCTATGAAATGAAGGGAGATAGTCAGGATCAGTGTGGTTACTGCATCCCGAATTGGACTATTGAACTCATCAAGAATAGGGGCACTATTCTCATCAACTTGAATAGAATTTAGGATATCTAATTGTTGCTGTTTAGTGAGGAGATGATCCCACCATCCTTTAAGTTGACCGGTAAAACCAGCAACGAGAATTTCAGCTATAGCTCTATCCGAAGTTCCACCTGTGTTTTATAGGCATTGACTGCCATAGTCATCTGTTGCAACAATCCTAAGATGTTGTATTCTGACATACCATCAATATTCCACTCATAGACGGAAGATGCATTAAACCGAGATTAATTTAAAGCACTTGGTTTATTATCTATAGCTAGATCTGGTGGAGTTCTGACAATAGGTAGGGCTAGATCCCAATGGATTTTGTTGGCATGAGTAACAGAAGGTTCTTCTTTAAATGCTTCTATATCTGAAGAGGCTATAAGAACATTGTCATGTTCTAGTACACCAATCTTGCTGGATTGGGCACTATCAGGGGCTATTTGGACCTTAGAAGAGGAAGAAAAGGAAGCTTCTATTCTCTTTAATTGGTCTCTAATGGCTTTAGCAAAATCTAATTTTGACTCTTGGACAAGCTTTTGACTAGTTTTTGAAACCTGAAAAGGTTTGAAAATAGGCTCTTTAAACTTTTTGTCAGAATCCGATTTTGATGAAACAGTAGGAACATGTATGGTTGACTTTTGGAACTGGCTTTCTATCATAGTCAACTGTTTTCCAATTGTATTTAAATTAGTATTATAGAAATTATTATGTTGAATAATATTACTTAAATTTGCATCAGAATCATTTGGTTTTGAGATTTTGGGGGAGGCTTTAATCTCAATAGGAGGTTCACCATGGTCAATAGTTAAGCTCTTAAGAGGTGGATGTTCAGACTCTATAGTTCTATTGCTATCAGAAAGATTCTACTCAGGGATTTTCTTCCTAACAGTAATAGAGTTTGACTCTTTAAAGGGATAAGAAATGTTGTTATTTGAAGAATATATCTCAAAACAATCAAAAAACAATATATGAATTTTGTGTAAATTAACAAAAGCATAATATGTTTCTTGAATTTCTTTTCTTTGATTCAAAAAATGTTTGAAAAACCAGAGGCTTTTTTCTTTATTATTATCTGAATAAAAATCATTGTGAAGAAGAGTTTTATCCAAAACAAAATCTTTTTCTATGACATTTATTACGTTCTCAGTAACATTTTCTAGCCAAAGACAGGACGAGAATGAACCTTCTCCTCCGACCTCTTCCACATTTTCTGATGTTACTGAGAACGTAGTAAATGTCATAGAAAAAGATTTTGTTTTGGATAAAACTCTTCTTCACAATGATTTTTATTCAGATAATAATAAAGAAAAGAGACTCTGGTTTTTCAAACATTTTCTGAAAAAAAAAAAAAGAAGTTCAAGAAACATATTATGCTTTTGTTAATTAACACAAAATTCATATATTGTTTTTTGATTGGTTTAAGATATATTCTTCAAAAAACAATATTTCTTATCCTTTTAAAGAGTCAAACCCTATTACTGTTAGGAAGAAATCCTTGAGTGGAATCTTTCTAATAGTAATAGAACTATAGAGTCTGAACATCCACCTCTTAAGAGCTTAACTATTGATCATGGTGAACCTCCTATTGAGATTAGAGCCTCACCCAAAATCCCAAAACCAAATGATTCTGATGCAAATTTAAGTAGTATTATTCAACAGAATAATTTCTGTAATACTAACTTAATTACCATTGGAAAACAGTTGACTAAGATAGAAAGCCAGTTCCAAAAGTCAACCATACATGTTCCTACTGTTCTTTTTGGACAGTATGAGTGGACTGTAATGCCATTCGGTTTAAAGAATGCACCCTCAGAGTTCCAAAGAATCATGAATAATATTTATAACCCTTATTCTGAGTTTTGCATTGTTTACATAGATGACGTGTTGATTTTTTCTCAAACAATTGATCAACATTTCAAGCATTTACAAACCTTTTATTTTGCCACTGGAAAGGCTGGTCTAGCCCTTTCTAGTTCAAAGATTTCATTATTCCAAAAAAAAGTCAGATTCATTGGTCATTATATTTCCAAAGGGACTATTACCCCTATTGAGCGATCACTTTTGTTTGCAGATAAATTTCCTGATAAAATTCTTGATAAAACCCAACTACAAAGATTTTTAGGTAGTTTAAATTATATTCTTGATTTCTGTCCTAATATTAACCGGATGTCTAAACCTTTGCATGACAGATTAAAAAAGAATCTTGTTCCTTGGACAGAAGAACACACTAAAGCTGTTCGATTAATAAAGAATTCTGTAAAGAATATTCCTTATTTATTTTTGGCGAATCCTACATTGCCTAAAATAGTTGAAACTGATGCATCTGACTTAGGCTATAGAGGCATATTAAAACAAAAGGAAAAGGATAAAGAACATATAATACAATATGTTTCTGCACATTGGAATGATTGCCAGAAAAATTATTCTACTATCAAGAAAGAAATTCTTTCTATTGTTTTATGCATATCTAAATTCCAAAGTGATTTATTAAATCAAAAATTTTTACTTAGAATTGATTGCAAAACTGCAAAACATGTTTTGGAAAAAGAAGTTCAGAATATTGCTTCAAAACAAATTTGGCAAGGTGGCAAGCTATTTTAAGTGTTTTTGATTTCGATATTGAATTTATTAAAGGAGATAAAAATTTTGTTCCTGATTTTCTAACCAGAGAATTTCTTCAAAACAGATAATGTCGCCAAAAAAGAAGGACAAATGTAAAGTTATTCTTAAAGACACTGAGCTGCATACAACCTCTAAAGAACCTCAACCAACTCCTTCTAAAGAAAAATTACTTTCTTCTGCCATGCCTATCAAATCTTGGATCGAAATGGTTGAAGAATAAGAAGCCTAATATAAAGCTACTACCTCTGATGACCAAGTAAAGCAATGGATGAGTTCCATTACAAAATCCCCTGAGCTTATGCTCGCTATTCAAAGCCTTTCTCAAAGCCAAATTTCTACTAAGCAAGAAATTGAAAAAGAAAAACTTATTTCTAAAGAAATTTCAAAGCTCTCTTCTCAAAATGTGGTTGTCTCTGGTGAAAGTTCATCTTCTCAAATTGTGCTTTCCCAGCCAACGCTTTCAAAGAAATCTTCCAATTGGTTTGATAAAACTCATTTCCAAAATATTTTATCAATGGAAGATGGTTTTTACCATACTGATCTTTTTCAAGCAATTTCAAAGTTTTTTCCTAAAGGTTGGTTTTTCAAACCATGGGATTTAACAAAACCCCAGTCTTACTATCAAAGCATCTTAGAAGTTACTGAGTCAGTAAAATTCAAACACTTCTTTCTCAGTGAAACTCATAAAGAACCAGCTTACTCCACAGCTACTATACTAAAAGTCCTGAGCCCAAACCAGTGGGGTGACCAACTCCACACACAAAGAAGATTCCCTCCAAATTTTCAAATGTGTTTGCCACATTGTTTAACCTATTCTTATTGGGACTACCAACAAGCATGGTATAACACATTTTTCATCCAAAACCCCAAAAAATCTCATTCTTGGTTATTTTTCTTTAATTCGAAAATAACCGTTCAAAGCCTCCCAAATTGGTTTCAACATTGGTGGAATTCTTTTGGCCCAATTCCTCATATCCTAACTCCAAATGCCACTCATTGTTTAAACCTCTTTAAAGCCCACTACATTCCTTCTGAATCCGAGAAAAGGTTTCCCTCATTTCTCTGTTTTTGCACAAATTTCTTCCTTCCATGGGTATGAATGTGGAACCTCAGATTTCATACCCAAGATAGCCAGCTCATCTTACAAAGAACATTTAAAGTAAAATGGTGGTCAAAGTTTGATGAACAGTCTAAATTGACGGACACTCTAATCCATAATTGGCTCTGTTCTAAAGGTTTCTTACCCCGAACTATTAAAGTCAAAAAAGCCCAAGATACTTTTCTAACTCAAAAATCCAAAGCCCAATCCATGTTGGCGAGTGTCAAATCTGAAGAAGAATATTTTAAAGTCATTGAACAACTCCTCACATCAAGATCAAAGTCTTCAGTTGCTGACTCCTCTGATGATGATGATCAAGACGAAGAGCCATTTATATCCCTTGGAGATGAAAATGAAGACGATTGTTTTGGAATTTTCTCTCTTGTCAAGCATTGTAAATAATTGTTATGAATTTTCTTTCCTATAAAGCATTATGCATAATTACCATGTAAAAAAAAAGAGTAATTTTCATTGTATTTTCTATTTTATACGTGTATTTGTACCATCGGGTGGTCCCCTGGACACAAGTGAGGGCGCACATGTCTCTTCACCCGAATTAAAATTAAAAAGCATTGTATCATCCAAAGCTTACTGTTTCAAGCAGCTCCGCTCCCGCTACAGTTGAAGAGCTACAGGGCTGCTACAGTTTAAAATTTTTATCCATGTATAAAATCGAGAGGAAGACTTAGACTCCTCAGATTTTTTCCAGATCTAGTTTTTCTTGAGTCTCTCTCTCTCTCTCTTTCTCTCTCTCTCTTCTGGGAAGTCTGGTCAAGACATCCAGAAAGTATTTTTCCCGTCTTGTAAATGATCAAGGCATCAGGGGAGCTTTCTGTCTTGTAATCTTCCCGTCTTTCAATCTTTCCTTGCAAATAGATCTGTGAAATTGTACCAAAAGTTGAGTTCAAAGAAATAAAGAAACATGTATGTTTAATTTCTTTTCTTGTAAATTTATTTAAAGCCTTCATGTATGTTTAAAGTTTCTGTAATTTAATTTAAAGCATTTTATTTTTCAAAGCATTCTTGCAGACTGATCTGTATCAGATCTGCTTTACAAATTATACGTTCCTTTGAGGCAACGAGACCAGATCTCAATCCTCAGTTGTATTCTTTCTCTTCTCCCTCCATTCCTTCAGAGCACTATTTCCGAGATCCAGATCTAGTACTGTGTATGCACCCAACCTTAGATGCATGTACTAGGCCTTAGATCTTATTGCTAGGCTTGCTTAGACATCACTAGGTTTAATAAAACTAAAGTGGTATATTAGGCTGGAAACCAGGGTGTAGGGATCCTGATCAAGTCTAAGTTTGATCAGACCTGAAGGCCAAAACAGTGGCATTCCCAGGTGTAACAACACCACATACCCTTGATTGATCACTAAAATAAAGATAATACACCTGATTTTTCTTGCGCTTAAACTGATTTCTTCCATTTACAAATCCTTTTTGAAAACACATCCATCCTTCGATCCTATTTCCTTATGGTTATATGTATATAATTAAAAAAATTATAAATGTGACATTACATAAGCACTATAACATAACTTACCCATTACCTAATAATAATATAAAATGAAAAATAATTAAATATACAAATATACAAATATAACTTGTAAAATTTGTAAAACAAAATAAAAGTAAAGTCACGCACACTAGCAAAAGCAAAGTAACATAACGCTAAGTCATCAACAATTTGCAAAGCCACCCAAAAGCAAAGTAACATGACGCCAAGTCACAAACAATTTGCAAACAAAAAACTCTAAGCTACCCCGCCGTCACACACACTAGTAACATTCAATACTGGTTGGATACACTCTCGACGCAGATTTGAAGGACATCGGCCGCGCGATTACGGCGAGAGCAAGCCATCTTTTTTCCCAAGTCCATCGAGCCACTTAACATTCACTGGTTCTAGCTGAACAATTTCACTACCACAACCTTCAAGATCGCCACCCGTACGGCTTCTCCTAGTTCCCATCGTGGATGGCTCGGTAATCACCACTTTTCAACAGGCACAACAACCCTGGTGAAGGATCAGAGTGTATTTGGTTTCTGAAACTTCACCATTTCAATTAATTGTGGCTTTATTTGAACAATTAATTTCAGTGTTATATTAACATATTATTATAACTTTATTTAAATAATTAAGCTTGGTGTGTTATATTTTGAAACTTTGAACGTATTATTGTAGCTTTATTTGAATAATTAGTCTCGATGTGTTATATTTTGAAACTTTAAATGTATTATTTTAGCTTTATTTAAACAATTAATTTATTTAAATTTTATTCAATTTTAAATTTAATTGGTAGCAAAATTATTTTTATATTAGATTTTTTTTTTCTTTCATTAGTTGGAGAGAACTAAAAATTTTTAATTCGAAAACTAATGCGCAAAATGGTGGATTGGATATGGATCGAGTCAAATCCGCATCTGATCCACAGACGTATGGATTGGATATGGATTGAGTCAAATCCGCATCCAATCCGCAAATGTATGGATTGGATTTGAATTGAATTTTATCAATCCGTGGATTGGATTGAAAAATTATAATCCACAAAATCATGGGATCGGATATGGATTGATGTTCAATCCGTAAAATCTGATCTGCGAACACCCCTAACAATAATCACCAAATAAATCTAAATAAATGTAGCATACTAACACCCAACATATTCCATAATACATATCATAACTCCAATATCATTAACCAACATAACATATAAAAATCCCAAAATATCAAACACACATAATTCATTAAAGACTTTAAAATATAGTAATGTAACATATGTAAATAACAACTTCATGTCAAGCAGCTCAACGATTGTGCCCCATCATCATCATCATCATATGAAATTAACTCCTCCCCAGCAAAAATCTCATTTTTCGGAACTCCACCTAATAACAAAAATAACATATTAAGATTTAAAAGTATTTTAAGCAAACAAATAATACTATAACATAATTCAAAATAACTTTATACCTCGATAAGAAGCCCAAATCCATTTTTGAGCACACACCAAGGATTCCAAAGTGTTAGGATGAAGTCTACTACAATGCGGACTCAAAAATCTGCTCCCGGTATTAAAAGCGGATTCAAAGGCAACAATGGATAGGGGAATGGCTAAGATATCCTTGGCCAACTCTCCCAAAATAGGATATTGGCCTATGTGCATCTTCCAAAAAGCTAAAATATCAAAGTTTGAAATAGTATCCAACAATTCATTATCTAAATACCTATCCAACTCCGACCTAATCACCTTAACACGCTTATTTCGACTCCGAAATGTTTCAAACTCATCTACATCCCAATACTTATTCGGATTCGAAGAAGATTCCAAAGGAACATCATCCAACCCAACATCCTGCCTATCACTCAAAATCATAGCTTTCATTTCATATTCTTTCACTAAATCATGACAAATCTTACGTGCACGCTCAATATGCTCATCTGCTGTACCACCATAGATCTTTGGGAAATAAAAGTCACTCAACAACATCTTATATCTCGAGTCAAGAACCATAACCACAACTAACATCGGATGAATTTCATTCTAATATTTTTCAAATTTATCAACCATTTTATCAGCCATAATTCTAATAGCAAGATTATTATAAGTGTGCCACCCATTAATTGATATTTTCATTTTACTTATTAACGGAAAGAACAAATTAGCAGTAGGGTATTTTGTACCCGAAAACATCTCCGTTAACATGTAAAATGATTTCAAATGCTCCACCATTGTGGCTGCCAAATCCCACTCACTATCACCAGGCAAGCTCTTATATTGAGACTCACGCTATTGTAACAGAGAAAAAACACTTTTAGACATCAATGCTACATCAAGCATGACATAAGTAGAATTCCAACGAGTTGGACAATTTAACTTCAAACTTTTTTTACAATTAATTTTCAGTTGTCTAGTAGCTAGCTTTAAAGATTCAAATCGTTTTGGTGTTTGTGTCCAGTAACTAACACTCTCCCTAATCTTTCCAACCCCGTTTTCTATAACTTTCAACCCATCCCGCACAACCAAATTCAATATATGAGCAGTACATCTCATATGAAAAAAATTACAATTGGAAATTAAGGTACCGAGATCAAACCTTAACAACAATTTCTCCACCATCGCATCATTAGTGGTACAATTATCCAAGGTCATTGAAGACAACTTTCTATCTACGTTCCAATCCAACAGACATTGAACCAACTCATTAGAAAAGGCCTCAGCAGTATGAGGGCTCAGAACATAAATAAACCTAACAAATATTTAAGTGATAATATTAAATACACAAACTTAAAATATTATAACAATTTAAACTTTAAAAGAAATCAAATATAAGTAATAAAAAATTGAAAGAAAAATTAAGCAAATAAAAAGTTATAGACAAATTAGAAATTACCTTAAAATTCGGCTATACAATTTCCAAGAGTTATCAATAAAATGTGTTGTGACAACCATGTATCCTTTTTTATGGTTACTTGTTGTCCATAAATCCGTAGTAATAGCCACTCTACCATGATTTTTCTCCAACATATACAAAGTCTTAACCTTCTCAATATGATAAAGTTTCAAAATCTCATTCTTTAATGTATTTCTACTCATTGGCTTAACCACGGGGTTGGCATGTGCCATCATTTCTCTAAAGCCTTTATATTCCACAAATTTAAGTGGAAGCTCATGCATCACCACCATCCTTGCAATCAAACTTCGCAAAACATTTGGATCGAAACTGTCAAAGCCAATGTCACAACTCTCATCCTCTCTTTTGAGCACTTTGAGACTTCCTTGAAGTGCTTCTTGAATTTTCGGTTGATTCTTCGAAAAACAAGATTTCACATGTCTGTTCAAGCTCGTGGTCCCTGATGTGTATTTGGCTTCTAAAATTGCATTATAGTGCATGCACTTTGCCTTTTTTTCTCCATTAATAGTTATTTTTGTAAAGTGATCCCAAGTTGTAGAGACTTTCTTTCCCTTCTTATCTTTAAGAGTTGACAGTGAAATCTCCTCAACCTCATTATCATTGCTATCTTCAACATTCCGAGATAAATTTGGAGCATTTGAAGAATTAATTTCTATATTGTCTGACTGTGACTGTGACTGTGACATCGCATTGTTGTTTATTATAAAAAAATAATGAATAATTATAAATAATCATGCAAATTACATAGTTATAATATTATATAACAAAATTAACTTACAAGCAACCTAAATTAACTTACAAATTGCTATCTTCAACATTTCGAGATAAATTTGGAGCATTTGAAGAATTAATTTCTATATTGTCTGACTGTGACTATGACTGTGACATCGCATTGTTGTTTATTATAAAAAAATAATGAATAATTATAAATAATCATGCAAATTACATAGTTATAATATTATATAACAAAATTAACTTACAAGCAACCTAAATTAACTTATATTTTTATCCATAACTGAAATTACTTAAAAAAAACAATTCAAATTCATTAAAAAAACAATTCAAATTCATATCCAGGAAAATAAACCAGTAAGCTAGCAACGTCCCCAGTTTCAGCCAAACAATTACTAGGCAGGTACCAATTCCAAGCAAAGTCAGAAATGACAGATCAATAAAAACAACAAACACAAATTGCAAAATGTGATGAAGTTCAAAAGCAACTCTATTTATCTTTTTCTCAGTCTATGCATCATTTCAATCACAGGGGGGGTTTGTTTTTTTTATTTTGAGGGGGCAAAAGTTGTATACTACTACTACTACATTAGTACATCTATATGTATCCTTCTATAAGTATCTAAAGTGAGTGTTTTTTTACATCTATGTGTATCCATCTGCCCTTTTCGGTGCATAAAGAGAATTGAAAGCAATTTAAACTTCCAAGATTATTCATGCTTCTAAATACTTCCAAAATCCAAGAAAATAATTAAGCATATATATATATATATATATAACACCTAACAAAAATAATGCCAAATACTCAATTTCATCATTTTTTTTAAAAAATAGCCAAAAAAATACCTCGTGGGTCGTGACTGTGATGGAGCTGATATGGTGACAAAACAATGGAGTGAGAGTGTGAGACCAACTATGGTGGCGGACACCGTCGCGCAGTGGCTACTGCTGAGAAGATGACCAAACGGTGAAGAGCTCTGTGACGGATTAACGGCTGTGCTTTGCGGTTCGTGGAGGGAGAGGTGCAATCAACACTGCATCGCCATCGGTGAAGATAGGTGGTGGTTGTTGGTTGAGAGACGGAGGGAGGTGTCGATTCTGAGACTTGTCGCGATTTAGGGTTGGCCGGTTGGGTTTGGGGGAAATTGGGCAAAGCAAAATGCATTTTCGTTTTTATATTTTCCTCTCTTTTTTTTACTTAATAAAAAAGTGGGCATGGGTCCGGGTTCCGGGTTCTTGGTGTTGTGACTGGACCCGTGCCCGGAAATAGCCAGGCATTGAAAATCAATGCCCGGATCCGCTTTTTCCAAGCATCCGGTCCCGGTTTTACCCGGACCGCATGCACCGGGTCCGGTCTGGATCCAGACCGAGTGGGCTTTTCTGTCATCTCTAAGTGTATGATAATAAGATGACAATGTATCTTTCATAGTCGTAGTTCTGGTTTTTTTTTTTTTTTGTCTATGCGCTCAATCTGATTGTTGCTTTGGAAAGGAATCAAGTGAAACCAGTTAATCTGTTTTATTTCTTTCATCGGCCCTATGAACGAGGTGTTCCGCCAAGTTATGAATGATTTATGTTATATGGCTTGTAACTGCATTTGGTGCTTTATCCAATATAAGTTCGCTAAATCTAGCAATCTGAAATATGCTCCTCTTGTTTTTATTATTTGTTGATTTTTATATTTGCAGATCCAATTTTGACAATGGGTTGTTGGATTTCTTCACATGCATGGGACAACAATTTGTGGTACAATTATCAATGAGAGGGGGCAAGTAAAGTAGAGCATATTTGTTGTGATTCTGTGTTTAGTTGCTTCAATTATCTTCAAGGTCAATTGCAATTATTTTTTCCCTCAAACAGATCAGTAGTTTGTATTTAGGTTGTTGTTATTTGTTATTTTATTGTCACTGAAAATTGTAGTTAATTATAGTTGTACTCTCTCTTTTTATTGTTGTTATTTTCTAGTTAGTGAAAATTGTAGTTCATACTTCTATCAATTAACAACCACATTTTCTAAATTAAAAAAAAAATAGATGATATCATTTCTTATCGAATTCAAAATCCATTTTTAGGTTGAATTTGAAAAGCATGTTAAATATAGTAAAAATTTACTTTGATGAAGTTTTTGAAGTGTATGATAATAAGATGACAATGTATCTTTAATGTTTTTTAGTCTTTGTGACGAGGATAGAGAAACATGGGTTAAATTTTTTCTTAATGGGGAAATTTAACTCATGCTTAAATGTTATGGTTTATTAATGTCTACCTTAATTCATTTGAGCACTTGAAATTTGACTAAGTATTTTTTGTTATGTTTTTGTTTTTTCATATTCTGGAATGTCTTTGAAATTTGAAGATATTACAATCATATTTTGAAATTTGACTAAGTAATTTTTTATTATTTCATTTGAGCATTTGAAATTTAATATTTTTGTAGTAATATTATGGGCTATTTTTGAAATAATATTAAAGTTTCTTTTTTTCAAAAAAAATTACTTTTAATAAAAGCACTTAGATAATAATTGATAAAAGCATTTTTGACAATGATAAGCAAAAGCCCGGTAAATGTGGCTAGGAATTGAGAATGAAACATTAACCCTAAAGCTAATTTTTAAATAGTTAAGCATATTTGTAGTTTTTTAATTAATTGAATAATAATTAAAAATCTAATACAAAGACAAAATTTGTCTAAATACAAAATTATAAAATTCCTTTCCTTTGCTAATTATATCCTAACTGAATAAAGAAATTAAATTCTCCACCATTTTCTTCTCTTTTACTTTCTCCTCCTCTATTTTCCTCTCCTCTTCTCTCTCCTCTTTTTCCTACAACTGAACATGACCTAAAGTCCATTGCCCATTTTATTAGAAGTTACAAGTTGACTAAAGCAGTGTGATAAAGATGTGGGTTGGTAATGGTTATAAATCCATTTAGGTGGATTTGATAATGAAAAATCAAACCCACAATGGTATGTAAGATTTAGTAATCTAGTGGATTTGACAAAGGCAAACTCTACCAAATCTTACCTAGTGTCATCCCTTACCAGGATTAAGCAAGATAATTTCACCCCTAAGCGGATATGGATAAATGACTCTATTGCGCACAACACATATTTCTACTATTATATTAAAATATATTAAAATATTTACCTCTTTAATATTCAAAGGCATATATTTACTTCACTCACATTTATGGCAAAGATTATTTACCCCTCCCCAATTATGAGAAAACAATAAGAGTCCCTGCAATCGTAAGGATTCAAACCTACTCTGTTAACCTTGTTGAAAGGGTAAGTTGACACTTGCACATATTATAACTTGAATGACTTAAAATAGGCACAAATATGTTATGATATAAGGATGACAATTAGTCAAACCCGAGCCTAACTCAATCACTGAAATTGAAAGTCCTACCCGTAAAAAGCCCGATTATTTGTATCTCGAGACGGGTCGGGCCCGACCCGATTCGGGTTAGGGTCGGATTGGGTTTTTTTCAAGCCCGCACAATACTTTCTCTCTCACCTTAAATATTTTGTTTTTTTAATCCGATTTTACTTTGCTTTATCCAATTTTGCTTTGTTTATCAATGATGTAAAATAAAATTGTTTATTCTAGAACCATTATATATTTATATGTCCATAATTTTTCATTAAAAAAAAATAATGTATTATACAAATAAAAATACACAATTCAACTTCACAACTCAACATAAAACAATATTAATAAATTTTGTCATATGCATTGCACCTAAAATTACTTTTTTATATATATCCTTCATAAAACTAAAAGATTATAATTTTTTTTAATTTAAGGTCAAGTTGGATCGGGTCGACCCAGCTAGAACCCGAACCCTAAACTGAATTTAAATAGGCATTAATTCTTTGGCTCGAACCCGACCCAAAACTTGAAAATTCGGGATAAAATCCAAAAAATCCAAAAAATTCAAGTCTGATCAACCACAACAATGTCTTATGTTCGTAATATTTTCTGTAATATTTTCTAAATGGAAAGTTCCCACTCAGGAGTCAGGATTTAGTAATCCCTCTTCTTGTAACTTGTAAGCCTTCAACACTCTGGAGAGAGACAGAGACAGAGACAGAGAGAGAATCTCATTCCGATGTCCTATCTGCATGCTATCCCTTGTTCCCGGCATCAGTCTCTCCTCCCTACTCATGAAATCCTCTCACCCTCTCCTGCACAGGCTTTGCAAAACCCATACATTCAGAAAACACTTCACCATTTTTGCAACAAGCAGCTTTCTCGATACTCATGAAGATCCAGCCAAAATCGTAGCAACCCAATTGTCAAAATGTACCAACTTACTCCAACTGAACCAAATTTATGCCCATATTATCCGCACTCACATGCTGCATTCTTACTCTGCCGCATTTCATTGGAACAATATTATTAGATTATACACTAGGCTAGAGGCTCCTAAGAAAGCTCTGGACATCTACATTTTCATGTCACGAGCTGGTGTCTTGCCCGATTGTTACACTCTTCCCATTGTATTAAAGGCCTCGTGCCAATTGTTCGCTTTAGAGATTGGCAGGCAGCTTCACTCGCTTGCTGTCCGACTTGGACTCGAGTCAAATGAGTTCTGTGAGAGCGGTTTCATCAGCTTGTATTCCAAAGCTGGTGATTTTGATAAGGCGCGGAAGGTGTTTGATGAAAATCCAGAAAGAAAGTTAGGTTCGTGGAATGCGATCATTGCTGGGCTTTCCCAAGATGGGCGTGCCAAGGAAGCGATTGATATGTTTATTGGGTTAAAAAAATGTGGGTTCGAGCCTGATGATGTGACAATAGTTAGTGTAACTTCCGCTTGTGGTAGTTTAGGAGATTTGGAGTTGGCTCTTCAAGTTCACAAGTACGTTTTCCAAGTTAAAAGTAAGCAAAAATCGGATACTTTAATGTTGAATTCACTTATAGACATGTATGGGAAATGCGGCCGGATGGACTTAGCTTATAAGGTGTTTTGGGAGATTGACCAACCAAACGTGTCATCGTGGACATCCATGATTGTGGGTTATGCTGCGAATGGACTTGCCAATGAAGCACTCGATTGTTTTCATTACATGAGAGAATCCGGCATTAGACCTAATCATGTGACTTTCGTTGGAGTTCTAAGTGCATGCGTGCATGGCGGGAAAGTGCAAGAAGGGAAGCATTTCTTTGAAATGATGAAGAATGTATATCAAATAGAGCCTCGGTTTGCACATTATGGGTGCATGGTGGATCTGCTTGGTCGAGCAGGCTTGCTCGAGGAGGCTAGAGCGATGGTGGAAGGGATGCCAATGAAGGCGAATGTGGTGATATGGGGGTGTTTGATGGGTGCCTGTGAGAAATTTGGGAATGTGAAGATGGGGGAGTGGGTGGCTAAGTATTTGCAAGAATTGGAACCTTGGAGTGATGGAGCTTATGTGGTTTTATCGAATATTTATGCTAGTAGAGGTTTGTGGCAGGAGGTTGAGAGGATAAGAGCTGTTATGAAGCATAGAAATCTTGCAAAGATCCCTGCTTACAGCTTGGCAACAAGATTGGATTGAAATGATTGAAATCGAAGGAATTTAATTTTCATCGTTTCTTTGGGTGATCAATAATTATCACTATGGTTATTATTATTCTTTTCAACCAGATTTTGGGGCTCAGCTACGGTGCATACTCTGTTATTCAATTACATGTTCGTTCATCTTTTTGCCAAATTGTATATCTACAGGGGTAGGGATAGCAAAAATCCCCACAGGGACGGGTACTTTGGGGATTTTTCTATTTAGGGAGAGTACGGGGATAATTTTATACCCAATTTTTTATTCGGGGAGGGGACGAGGATGAAGTGGAATCCCCATCCCCTCCCCATTTCCCCATTTTAATTTTTAATTTTATTTTTATTTNAGTGGAATCCCCATCCCCTCCCCATTTCCCCATTTTAATTTTATTTTTATTTTTAAAATTACTAATAAATAAATAACAAAATTATAAATATTGTTAAAAATAATAAATATCAAAATATTTATATTATTAAACTTTTAAACTTAATTAACTAATTAAAGTCTTAAATTTTTAATCCAAACCACAATGATATAAGAGAGAGCTGCCTAATTATAATTTACAACAGTCCTAATTCTAATTCGTATCGGATGGAATAATAAACGCAATATAAGTGTTGTCCTAGTGAGGAAGATTGACAGTTTGCTATTATTTTGGAAGAGAATTTGAAAATTTTTTATGATGTCACTGAGTTATTTTCAGAAACTAAGTATCCGACAGCAAATGTATTCTTGCAACATGTGTGTGAGATTAAATTATCTTTACAAGATTGGCTTTTTATCACCTTGTGATAGGATTCAACATATGGCTTAGTTGGCGTTATTGAAATTTGATAAATATTGGCAAGATATGAGTGGAATTTTGGGTGTGGCCTGTATCTTTGATCCAATGTATAAAAAGAAGTTAATTGAATATTACTTTTCTATGGTTTATAGTGGTGTTAAAGAATTGTATGTTGGGAAAGTGGTCACCCTTTGCCGGGAATTAGTGGAAGAGTATCAATTGAAGTTTTCACCAACTGTTTATTACTTTGATTATACTGGTAGTAGTTCTTCTACTAAATCTACAGGGGATTCTTATAAGAAAGCAACCAAATGGATGACAGGTTTTGATGATTATGTAAACAATGGAGATTGTGCAGTTGTTGCAGATGAATTAGATTCATATTGGGATAAGAAAGTTATACCCAGATGGAAGATTTTAATATTTTGAGTTGGTGGAAGACAAATGCTAATAGGTATCCTACATTAGCTCGAATTGCTAGAGATATTTTAGCAATTCCAATTACAACAATTGTTTCTGAATCAGCTTTTAGTACCGGTGGTAGAGTTGTGAGCCCACACCATAACAAACTTCATCCAAGCACATTGGAGGCCTTAATGTGCTGTCAAAATTGGTTACGAGCTTACAATAGCAGTATGAGTTTATTTTACATTGTAATTATATTATACAGTTATTAATATTTGCACTTATAAGTTACGTTAC
>MKYO02026918.1:203906-243131 GCA_002013955.2 Citrus medica
AAAAAAATTAAATTAATTATCTTTTCAATTTCCTCAAAAAAATTAATTATTTAATGTTAGAATATTTGAGTTTTAATATTTCTTTTAATTTCCATTAAAAACTTTGTAATCTCAAAAATCAGTAAATAAAAAAATTTCTTCCTCACTTCTCTAGAAAGAAAAATATTATATTCATTGGTTCATTTAAAAAAAAAATCAATTTATAAAAATACAAAGTCCATTTCTATTATCTGATCATTAACTCATCATCTCAACTTTTTATATTCTATCATTCTAAATATCCTATTTGAAAATAATATTATTCGTATTAATTTGATTGTTTATTTTATAATAGTTTTAATGGAATAAAAAATGTCTTCTTAACTTTTTTTAAAGTTTTATTTTTGAAATCAAGAATTACAAATGAAATAAATTTTGAGCATTTTTTTTATTTCTTTAAGTATTAAAATTACAAAATAAATAGGGCCTCATAAAAAAATTTCATCTAAGGCCCCAAACACTCTAAAACCGGTCCTATATATCTATGGCCTATGGGGCAGTACTAGACCTTTCTTTGAAGATAATTCTATCCTAGGCTTTACGGCCGGTGCCGGCTGCTTTCATCACTTGCTAGCCATATCACATTCATTGTGATTGTTTATCTTGTAAGCAAGCTGGTTGAGTTGGTATTTAAATTTCAAATGTCTAAATGGTGACTGTAGCAACCCATTTTTTTTTTCCTTTTTTCTGGTAAGAGCACACCATTTTGTTACATCTAGTATGTTGAGCAGCGTATGTTTCATTTTATTAAATGTTTTCTCGGCTCCGAGTTCAATTGATTCAAAATCACATAAAAGTTATCAAGAGCTAAAGTGAAAGAGGATATTATTAAATCTGTTGAAATACTTAGGAACATACGAGAAGAGAAATGAATAACTAAATGTCCTGATAACTATCATAAATAAAGTACTTTTCATAGGAAATTAGGCAAGAAACAACCAACTTCTCATTTTAGAATATTTTTAATAGTAGGATCCGTATGACGCCTTTGCAAAAGATTTTATTTAAGTGATCACGTATTTGTCAAGTTCGTTCATATGGTCTCTCTTGCTTGCAACTAATACCTACCAATATAATTGTTAGCTAGAGATTTCAAGTTGTCAATTTTCTACATACCTTGTGTTTGATTTATATGATTTTTAATGATAAAACACATTTGTTTTTCTAAGGAATTTAATCAAAGTATTTTTAGGGGTATTTTACTGGCATAATAATCCCACCCAAGTCTCCTTCAATTTTCATTAGCATTAGTTAAACCCCTCAAATCCTTTAATTAGTTATCTTCCAATGGTCACCTACATCACTCCAATTTTCACTCAAATAAATATCGTGCTTCACAAAAAGAACTGAATTTTAAGTAAATTATTATTATTTACTTTCTCTAACAGGAGCACTAATCAGTCTCCCCAAATCCAAATATATCCAGTATCCCTGTCACGTGAGCGTCATTTGAAAGAGCAACAGATAACACGTGCCTCCTCGTTTTAAAATTGAACCTAAAAGAACCCCCAAAACCGGAAAACCCTCTCTCTCTCTCTCTCTCTCTCTCTCTCTCTCTCTCTCTCTCAAAAAACTCAAAATCAAAGAAAGGAAAGAAAGAAAGAAAAAGGCCATGGAAGGGATACTCACAGACTGTGTACAGAACAGTCTCCGCTATTTCATGTACCGAAACGCCATTTTCCTCTGCGAACGTCTCTGCGCTGAGTTCCCCTCTGAGGTACTAATAATTTCCCCTAAACACCTCTCTCTCTTTTTTTTGAAATTTAAATTGTGCTTTGTCGGTGATAATGAGGAGAAAAAAAATAAAAAGAATCTTTTTTGAGCTTAAACTATACATTACTCTTAAGTTTCACGCCCTTGTTGAACGTTATAATTAATTGTATTACATTGATACTCTGATTTGTGAAATTATATATATTTTTTCGCTAAATTTCGATTTTCGGAGCTTTTACTGATTAGGTTTAGTTTTTAAATTTATAATTGGAATTATCAAGTTTCAGTTTCATGCCGATTCCGATGTATATTTCAGTGAATTTGAACTCATCACAGTGTATTCTGCATTCATAATGTAAGCTTTAAATGAAACTTGTAGTTATTGTTCATTTTTAAAATGATCATTTCAGGAGTTCGTAGTTATGAATTTGAACAAGCTTTTTGCTAATTTAGAGATTTTGTTACTTTTCTTGATTTGGTTCATACAGACTCAATTTTAGTGAAGAATACTACTTTCATTTTTATTTTTTTTGGAGTGTTTTGCTTTTTTTTTTGGGGGGATGATTGCTGCTTTCTTTTGTTTGCAGGTGAATTTGCAATTGTTAGCTACCTGCTACTTGCAGAACAATCAGGCTTATGCTGCATATAATATCTTGAAGGGTATGTGCTGGATGGTTCTTCTTGCTTTTTATCTTTTAGTCAAATTTGAGATTTACTGGCATAATTTTTTCACCCATTTCTGGCGATTGTTTACTGCATTGTTTCTCATCTATGGGTTTGTCTTATTTTTGGTTTTCATTATTGTTTGAAGGAACGCAAATGGCTCTATCCCGGTACTTGTTTGCAGTAGCATGCTATCAGATGGATCTTCTTAGTGAAGCTGAAGCTGCCCTAAGTCCTGTTAATGAGCCAAGTGCGGAGGTAATAGATGTTAAGTTGTATGCGTGTGCTGCATAGTTAATGTGGCTTCATTGCAAGCACTTAATCATCTCACTGTTTGTATAAACTAGAGAATAATTTGTTCTTCACAATGAAAGTACATTATCATAAAACCAGAGAATGAAAGAGTGACATGACATTATAATTGCTTTTCACATACTGTAATTTGTAAAAGTTACTGTATTATTGCCCCCTCTTCTTTTTATTTTTCTTTTTCATTTTCTTTTTATTTTTTAAATAAAAAAATTTGATCTCAGGTTGAGAACGACTTTTTTCTTCTTTGCAGATTCCAAATGGTGCGGCTGGCCATTACCTTATGGGTCTTATTTACAGGTTACTCTTGGTTTCCCAGATTCTTTTATCATTTACTTTTGCAGGATGTATTGCCCTTTAGTAGTAATACTAGACTTCTCAAGTAATATCCTGATAGTTCTTTCTTAAATGCTATTGTGGCACTTATCTATTGAGTGGTCAATTTCATAACTTGTAAAATTACTTATTACTCCATCACCATCTAATGGATCAATGCCACCTGACACGAGACAGTAAAGATTGGGAAACTACTTGGGAAATGTAGTATTACGGTTCCCTTAGATTTTGATTCTATTAGTTTACTAGTGAGAAACTGTTAATGGCCCGTATCCCTCCAGATGTGTGAAGGCAATTACTTTTTATGTTTGCTCATTTTAATTTCCATGCTCTGACTCTGGTTTGTTTGTAATACAGGTACACTGATAGAAGAAAAAATGCCATTCATCACTATAAGATGGCCTTGTCTATAGATCCATTACTATGGGCTGCATATGAGGAATTGTGTATGTTAGGTTTGTACAAAAAGCAATTTCATTGTCCCATGTTCCTGCACAGTCTCTAAAGGCATAAGTCAATAAAATCTGTGACCTTGTTCAATTCTTAAGATCTCTTGATGAGTCAACTTTATTTGATTTGGCGATGAGTGGAAGTCAAATTCCACTGAACAAATGGGGCAGCAAATTGATCTTTTGTCTCACCTCATTATTCTTTCACCAATTGTTTTGATTTATCTTGCTCACTCTATGGTGGAAATACTTAAAATAAGTACACAATTTCCTTACACGTTTTCATGGGTATGCTATCTGGATCTGTGCCATTATAATCAATGCGTGCTTGCAATTTGCTCCAAGTGGATTGTTTTATTGTTTTTTTAATGAACTTGATAGTCAAAAGGATAAAAGCAGTCCTGCCTCTAGCTGAGTACACCGGCTTTATGTATTGAGACCTTATTCTTCGTGTGCAAATCTGCAATTGTGATAATCAATGTGTCAATTCTGGAGTTGGATAAAGTATAAGTTTTATAGATAGAAGGCCCCTTACAATTCTATCCGTCTCTCTAATCTCCCTCTCTCTCAATTTTAGTTTCTGTCTGCAATGAGTCAACAGCTGAGTGTATGCATCAAGTGGCCATTGCCAAGGCATGGGATTTATTTATTTTTTGTTTTATCATAGATTGATGATTTCTGTTAGTTTTTGCCATAATAGTTTCTAAATTAATTTTCTAAACTTCAGTTATAGAGTAAATGTATATAATCTTTTGTAATTCACTGTCGTAAACTACTAGTTTTCCTTGATTGATAACTCGGGCATTTAAACTAGATCAAATAATTTTTTTTTTCTCTTGAAAAGTTAGTATTTTTTGTGAGTGTTATTTGTTGATTTTTTCTTTCTTTTCATCTGTCCGGTTATAATCGAGTCATGTCCTTCTTGTTTTCTATTCTTTAGGTGCTGCTGAAGAAGCAACTGCTGTTTTTAGTGAAGCAGCTGCTCTTTGCATTCAAAAGCAATACTTACAAAATGGATTGGCAACCCAAAACTTGTACTTGCCCAATGAGGATCGCAATTTAGTTTCTTCGAAAAGTGCTGGTACTGAAGATATCAGTCTGAGGCAATTGAAACACATGCAAGCCAATAACCTTAGGGATATTCCTGGAAATTACCACGGAGCAGCTGTGTTGGCAGCAGCTGCTAGTCAGCCTTTAAATGGCGGTCCTTCAAATGCATCATTTTATAATACGCCCTCACCAATTACCACACAGGTATTACAGCAAATTTCATTGTGCAGAAGAAGTTCAAATATTTACTATTACATTTTTGCTTTGGAATCATGCTGTGAATAACTTTGCTTAGGTTTTGTTTCAGTGAGTATGTCTAGAATGCTTATTTGCTTTCTCAGTTTCTATACTCTTTTCATTTTTAATGATGGACCATTAGACTGAGCTTCTGTATATTTTGCAGTTGTCAGGTGTTGCTCCTCCTCCTTTGTGTAGAAATTTGCAGCCAAATGGCCCCAATCTAAACATGCTTGGTACTGATAGCTCTCCAAAGTCAACCATTAGCTCTACTATTCAGGCCCCTCGAAGAAAGTTCGTAGATGAAGGAAAATTACGGAAGGTTTTCCATGCATTCATCTCAAATTTTGTTGATATATTATTTATGCAGCTCTGACTATTTAGATGGTTACTCATAAGCGTGCATATTTTTTTCTCGCTTTGTTATCCTAGATAAAAAAAAAATCTGCCATTTTAAAAATAGCCATATCAAAAAGCCAGATGCCTATTTTTGAAATGCATTGTCAAAGTTGGAATTCTTGTTTTAATTAGTAGGCATGAGATATCTTGGATGGAAAATTTTAAAAGTAAGCATCCTAGGTTTGGAACTTCAAAGGTTATTGAAAAGTCATGGTTGAAATTCAGAATTTGTTTGTTGAACATGGAAAATTGGAAGCCATTTCAACTTTGCAGGAATCACAGAAGGATCAGTTCATCCTCTGACATCACTTTGTTTTGTTTTTTGTGTTTTTGCTTTGTCCAACTTCTGCAATTGTAGTAGATACAGGTTTATATTTAGCACTTCATGGATTATCTGATTTTGGAAATGTAGTTGATACAGGTTTAAAACAAGAGCTCCATGGATTCTATTTTATATTTTGGGTGTTTTATGCAGCATTCTGTTTGTTGGCTTGTTTGTGTGGTTTTACTTCTAGGTTGAACTAGTATGTAATTGCTTGTGTTATTTTCCTGCTTGGTTCCACATGATTAGTCTGTATGGCTATCTAGATATGTGCATTGGTTACTCATGGATTCGTTTCTTTACATTTTACCTACTGGTTATCCACGTGCATCTTTAGGAACTAGGGATCTTTCTATATGTACTCATGAATGTATAGATTAGAAAACTTTCTCTCTTGAATATAATTTTTTTCATCTGTTTCAGATCTCTGGGAGGCTATTTTCCGATTCTGGCCCACGACGAAGTACAAGGCTTGCTGGAGAAGCTGGGGCCAATGCAAATACGAGCACCACAACAGTAGCTGGAAATGGGACTACTAACTCTTCTAAATATCTTGGTGGTTCCAAGTTGAGTTCGGTGGCACTTCGATCTGTAACACTTCGTAAGGGACAGTCTTGGGCAAATGAAAATATTGATGAAGGTGATGCATCTTCTTGTGTGTCAATAACATATGGACTTGTAGCATCATTATGATTGAAGGGTTGAAATGACCGTAATTTGAAATTTTCTCTTTCACAACAGCATTATTTCTTGATTTCTTTTGAATCACTGCTAGTGAATTCAATACTAGAATTATTCCCTCCATTTACTAAAAAGTTGCACCCCGCATTCTATTCTTCAGCGAGAAAACTTACTACTGCAACTACTGCAAGCAGTCTTCCATTTTTTTCCATTCTTTGTGAAAACTTAAGGATTTTTCTTGGTAGAAAGGCTAATTTAGTTTTTAGATATCAGTTTTCTTCTAATATCTCTGAGTTTTTTAATGTTGTTATTTCTCTTCCCAAAAATGCTGAAAATATCTGCAGCTGGTTTGGTATCTTAGAAATGTAGAATATTTGTAGAATAAAATAGTCTGCTTTCATTATGCTCGTATTTGGTTTTGTTTCCTTCTGTTGGTTTCTATTTTTACTTGTAGAGAAATTATTTTGCTTAATAAGAATAACATCTGTTCTTGTTTTAGTTTTTATTGTTTTTCGTATCTGATATTAATGTGCATCTCTTTTCTTAGCGATAATCATGTAATATGTAAAATTGGGGTTGGGTTGTTGCTTGTTGAAATATGTGTTTCTTCTGGTGAAGGTTCTCTGTACATAAAAACAAGGGAAGCATTTGTTTGACCTATTACAGAAGAGCTTAGCACAGAAAAGGGCAACGTGAGATTTTCTTATTAGCTGTTCTACTGAAGTTCGAAAATGGTGTACTCCCTGATAATCGATACATTGTGTTCTTTGATTATACTACAATCATTTCTTTTTATAAATAATTATTAAATGTAAGATTTATGGGAACTTAAATATAAAGATAGAGCAGTATGTTGTCTTCAACTCAATAGAGGGGTGGTCCTAACTCTTTAAAGCATTTTAGTGTCTCATGCGCATTTTGGCCTGTGAATCATAGTTCTGCTCTTTTGCTTAGCTTAAGTTAACATATTTATGTTTCCTGGATGTTAATATATGTACCGGATTTATTCCTTTTTTTTAAGCTTGCTGCAGCCCATTAATTATTAAATGTTTGACTTTTTGTAATTGGTGCTTAGGGATGCGCAATGAGCCTTTTGATGATTCCCGAGCAAATACTGCATCAACCGTGTCTAGCTCATTTCCCACCAGTGACACTAGATCTGCTGTGCAAGAAGGAACAACTGTGCCAATTGGTGGGACTGCCATGAATGGGTCAAGAATCATGACTGGCGCTTCAGATTTATTGGGCCTCTTGAGAATTCTTGGGGAAGGCTATAGAATGTCCTGCATGTACAGGTGTAAGGTAGTTATTATTGCTATTTTGAAGGAACGGCAGTTTAAATTCTTATATGCATGTAATTGTCTGAAGCTACATCTGGTTTTCAATATTATAGGATGCGTTGGATGTCTATCTGAAACTACCACACAAGCATTATAATACAGGCTGGGTGCTTTCACAGGTATATGTGCTGGTTTAATTTGTTCAGCTGCAATTCATTTCTGTTTAATTTATTCAAAAAAGAAAATGCAAATGCATTCAGATTAGATGTAGAAAGAAACGTAAATCCTGTTAGCTGTTGGCTCTCCCATGCCATTTGAATGAGGTTGCCACAAAATTCATTGTAGTCAGATTGCGTAGAGTAAATCCACAGCTGACTTATATTGAACTACGTGAAGAGTATCAGCTTCATGAATGTTCCTTCAGAGCTTTTGGTATGTAGAAAGAAATGTAAATCCTGTTAACTGTTGGCTCTCCCACGCCATTTGAATGAGGTTGCCACAAGATTCATTGTAGTCACATTGCATAGAGTAAATACTCAGCTGACTTATATTGAACTACATGAAGATTATCAGCTTCATGAATGTTCCTTCAAACTTTTGCTATGTGACTGTCATCTAGGTATTTGCAGAGCAGTTGCATATGCAGTTATTTCTTGCCCTTCAATTTAAATGGCTGTGATTTTGGTAATAAAGTGATCTACCATTGAAATATTTGTAAATCATTCCAAAGGAAGACATAATTACTGTCTACTGGAGGTCATTGCGATGAAAACTGTGTAGGAAAAAAAAGAAAAAAAAATGATATCTTACTTAAAAAATTTCTGTTAGTGATTTAATTGGATAAATAGATGCATAATTCAGGAAATTGGTTTGTTTTCTCGCCAGATCTTGAAAATTTGAAGAATATGACACCAAACACTTCTTCGTATCATGATCATCTAGTATTTGCATTTCAAGTGCAGGTTGGAAAAGCATATTTTGAAGTAGTAGATTATTTAGAAGCTGAACATGCTTTCAATCTTGCTCGCCGGGCATCACCTTATAGTTTAGAAGGAATGGATATATATTCTACAGTTCTATATGTGAGTTCCCTTTTTTCTAGCAAGTTTTTGTTTATTATATTTGAATATTTGCTATATTGCTTATTACCTGTAATCCACTCTGGGAAAAAAAAAAAAATTCCCCTGTTTTAGGGCACCTCTGATTTATTTGTCTACTCTGGAAATATGTTCAAAGTTAAAATGGCATTTCAAAATATGCTTTCTGCCTTTCCCTACTCCTTATCTACTTAAAAACTAGTTGACTTGCATTATTCAATCATTCAAACTTAATGCATTGAGTGAAAGGACACATGCTTCTTACTAGCTTAGCTTGTCATTTCTTCTTCACCTTTGCACTCCGGTAGTTTATTGTAAGTTATTTTCCCTCTGTTGCAGCATTTGAAGGAAGATATGAAGTTGAGTTACCTTGCCCAGGAATTGATAACAACTGATCGCTTAGCTGCTCAATCATGGTAGCTTTAACAAAGTTTGTTGAATGGATAATGCATCCTTAACCTTAGTATTGTTTTAACCATTTTACTATTACCTTTTGCCATACTGACATTTCAGTTTTGATTGAATGGCAGGTGTGCCATGGGAAATTGCTATAGCTTGCAGAAAGACCATGAAACGGCTCTGAAAAATTTCCAGCGAGCTGTGCAACTGAATCCAAGATTTGCATATGGGCACACCCTTTGTGGTCATGAGTATGAGAACTCCTTTTCCTTCCTATAATAAACTCGTTTATTTTGATGGTCAAATCAAGCTTTATATTTTTAAGCTATTTGTTGAAATTTTGCTATGACATTCTTTTCTTGCAGATACGTAGCTTTAGAGGATTTTGAAAATGGAATCAGGAGCTACCAAAGTGCCCTTCGGGTTGATGCAAGACATTACAATTCCTGGTATGGACTTGGAATGGTTTACCTCCGCCAAGAGAAGTTTGAGTTTTCTGAGCACCACTTCCGGATGGCTTTCCAAATAAATCCTCATTCTTCTGTGATCATGTCTTATCTTGGTACAGCTATGCATGCCTTAAAGGTTGGGCAACTTGCCATACTGTTGATATGTCTTAGCATGAGGAAACAACACTCTCTTATGCAACGTTTTGACAAAGTTTTGTCTGTTGTGGACAGAGAAGTGGAGAAGCTATTGAGATGATGGAGAAGGCTATTTTAGCAGACAAGAAGAACCCTCTTCCAATGTATCAGAAGGCTAATATACTCCTATCTTTGGAAAAATTTGACGAGGCCCTAGAAGTCCTAGAGGAACTTAAAGAGTATGCTCCTCGTGAAAGTGGTGTATATGCATTGATGGGTAAGATTTATAAGCGGCGGAATATGCATGAGAAAGCCATGCTTCATTTTGGTCTTGCATTGGATTTGAAACCATCTGCAACTGATGTTGCTACCATTAAGGTGATTGGCTATTCTTTATTCATCATGTTTGTGATCTTTGAAATTATTTACGAATTGGACATATATTCCGTGTATTTTTCTGGTAAGAGGATATCATGATGGATTGTCATTGATAGGGAAATTTATTTGAGTCATCAAAATTTGTTTGTTTGATTAAAACCAAACAAAATGTATTTCCCGTTGCGCCAATTCAACTATCTGAATATCACCAAATATCAATTCATCATGATGAATTTCTTCAATTCCGTGCAGCCAAGCATGCTCTGCTCTCTCTCTATATTTTTACCAAGTTCAAGTTTAGTCATACTTCTCTTCTTTGTACCTTATGTCTGCTACTGCTTATGATCTCTGAATTTTGTGAACAGGCTGCCATTGAGAAGCTGCACGTACCGGATGAAATAGAAGACAACTTGTAAATTTACTTATTTTGTTAGTGCAGAGACAGAAAACATGTTGTAGATTGTCCGGCTCAGAGTACTTGGCCCTTGGGAGTTGGCCCTGCTTGTGCTTTCGCCGAATGGTGAATAAACTGGCTAAAATCCCAATTCTTGTTTGTGCAGGCGCCTTCTAATCAGCAGGTCTTGCGAGAGTGACCTCAGTTTTGTAGGTGATTCACACACTAACAGAGGACTTGACGTAACAATGGGAGGAGAAGCTGCCACACTTGTATGAAGAGTCGTATTCCCTAATTGAAAAAAGTAGGCTTGTATCATTAAAATTTGTATTCCCTAATTGAAAAAAATAGGCTTGTATCATTAAAATTTGTACCAGTTTACAAATGTATTTTGCTTTGCCCGTACATTAAATACTCTGGTTTTTCACTTTCTAATTTATTTTTCTTACTGGTTCTAGCTCAGCAATTTTCCTGCCCATACTGCACTACTTTGTATTGTAAACATAGTGGAATCATTGAATTCAAATCAAAATACAGAAATTGTAGCCATCTTTCTTTGATTCTTCTATTAGAGATAAAGGTTGCAGGCTTAGCTCCCTAGTGAATCTAGTCTTTCTTTGATGCTCCTTGCCAATGGCCATGCCTTGACTAGCAGAATCGTACGGGGAAACCGAATCTTCCGCATCATTTGACAACTTGGACTGCTTTTTGCAGGCAAGAGTTTCACTGTTGATGGCAATGAATCAATTACGGCATTGTTATTAAGGTAGTGTGTTTATTTTCAGGAGTAAGAGTGAGGAGTGTGTATTCCTCTCACTTTAGTGTTTATTTATAATTTTTAAAGGGAGAGTGGGAATCTCACTCCGTAAACCTAATTTAATTTTGGAGTAGAGAGTGAGATTCCCACTCTTATGGGGGGAGGTGAGAGTGGGAATTAACTCTTCCTTCTTTCATTTTTAATCTTATATTTAAACTAAAATAAATAGTATTTAATAAAATAAAATAAATAATATCATATTATATTATTTTATAAATAATATTATTATATTATTTTATAAATAATATTATTATATTATTTTATAAATAATATTATTATATTATTTTATAAATAATATTATTATATTATTTTATAAATAATATTATTATATTATTTTATAAATAATATTATTATATTATTTTATAAATAATATTATTATATTATTTTATAAATAATATTATTATATTATTTTATAAATAATATTATTATATTATTTTATAAATAATATTATTATATTATTTTATAAATAATATTATTATATTATTTTATAAATAATATTATTATATTATTTTATAAATAATATTATTATATTATTTTATAAATAATATTATTATATTATTTTATAAATAATATTATTATATTATTTTATAAATAATATTATTATATTATTTTATAAATAATATTATTATATTATTTTATAAATAATATTATTATATTATTTTATAAATAATATTATTATATTATTTTATAAATAATATTATTATATTATTTTATAAATAATATTATTATATTATTTTATAAATAATATTATTATATTATTTTATAAATAATATTATTATATTATTTTATAAATAATATTATTATATTATTTTATAAATAATATTATTATATTATTTTATAAATAATATTATTATATTATTTTATAAATAATATTATTATATTATTTTATAAATAATATTATTATATTATTTTATAAATAATATTATTATATTATTTTATAAATAATATTATTATATTATTTTATAAATAATATTATTATATTATTTTATAAATAATATTATTATATTATTTTATAAATAATATTATTATATTATTTTATAAATAATATTATTATATTATTTTATAAATAATATTATTATATTATTTTATAAATAATATTATTATATTATTTTATAAATAATATTATTATATTATTTTATAAATAATATTATTATATTATTTTATAAATAATATTATTATATTATTTTATAAATAATATTATTATATTATTTTATAAATAATATTATTATATTATTTTATAAATAATATTATTATATTATTTTATAAATAATATTATTATATTATTTTATAAATAATATTATTATATTATTTTATAAATAATATTATTATATTATTTTATAAATAATATTATTATATTATTTTATAAATAATATTATTATATTATTTTATAAATAATATTATTATATTATTTTATAAATAATATTATTATATTATTTTATAAATAATATTAAAGGTAAAACTGTAATTTAAAATCATTTACTCCTAATTTAAGATAATGTAACACAAATTGAATTCTAGTTTCAACTTCATACTCTTATTTTAATGTAAGTAAACAATCTACTCTTACTCTCACTTCCACTCCTCACTTCTAATCTTAGGATTTTTACTTCTTAAGATTCTCGCTCCAATTCAAATTGTAAATGCTACTTAGAATATCGTAGATAAGAAACCTTATTTAGTGTGTGCAATTGTGCACGTGTCAAGCCCTCATTTGGGTTTTGACGTGGGCTCCGTAGCTTTTCCAGTGCGACTTTGATAGTGCGCAGACTAAGCGCACCAGATCATGTTCCCATAGTTAAAACTTCAGGGGCCTTGCAAAACTCACAATCTGTAGAGCTATGTTGTAATTAGTTTTGGAAGTTATAAAACAGTGAAAACCCGTTTTTGTCTGAGAGGATAGTTTTGTCTGGATCATTTTAGTTCATCTATTGATGGCTCCAGTCAATCTGTAAATTAACCAATGGAAGGTTGATCACCAAGTCAACGGAGAGAGCGTTTCACTAACCATTAATCAAATCCACACAGGGGACTTGCCCCTTGCCCCTTTTTGATGAGAAGAGAAACAATTTATCGTACAAGAGCCAACATTGATAATCAAAATGAGAAAGTTGATACGGTTCCTGTTAACGGCGAAGTTTATGAAGGCAATTTATCATTGGTCATGCCTATGTTAAAGGCGGTTTTAAGGTAGAGCACAAATCATAACCACACAAACAAATTGATGAATAATAAAAAATACGTTATAACTTTAATTGTGTGGTTATGAAAGAGTGTTCCACTGTAGAGCGGTTCCACCATACCCAAACCCTTATCATTTGAATATAGACAGATTTGATTTATTCAATTATGAGTGCATTTAGTGAGCTACTCCGGCAAATCTAGCATCTTTAGTTAGATTAGGTTAAATTATAAATTTATTGTATTTGTTCGGGTGAATCTCGGCACATCTAATGAGATAAAAACACACATAGAATATATTAAGTAATAAAATATTAAGAACCTCACTTTAAACAAAATACATATATTTAAATAAGTCTCTAACTCCAGTTAAAATGTTGATAAATTACTATTTTAATAATCAATTTTAAAGGTCCAAATGCAAGAGTAATTTAACAAAAAGGATTGATTTAATGACATACTCGATTAAAAAGAAAGTGAAAAATCTATTCTAAAGATTTTTTTTCTTTTTTTTTTTTGGTCTAAGACAAATTTGTTTTTAAATTTATTTTTACATATCCCAATGTAGCCTTCATTAGATATATATATATATAGTTGGATGAGTTTTTTTCTTTATAAAAGTTTGGATGAAGATGAGAAATTTTATTTAGTAAATAGTAACTCTTACTTATCATTACTCGAATTTTGAATATAAAGAGCATTCACAGTCAATAAAGCAACACCGGAGTTTAGATCTTAATTGAATCCTAAATTTAACACAAGTTATCCAACCAACCAAAGAATCATGTCCTTTCTATTCCATCCAACCAAATAAGCTTTGGAATAGTTTTCTCACTATGATGATGACAAAAAACTTGATCAACTGAACTGACAATTAAATTGTACGAGTGTGAGTGGTGGTGGAATAGAATATCGCAAGCCGTATTTCCAATTCACCACAGATTTTAGATAAGAAAATCTAGCAGAATCTGGTTTTATAGAATGGATAACACGTTCTTAAACTGCCTTTCCAAATACCAAATTATGGAAGGTGAATTTTTTTTTTTAATTTGTCCAATTATTTTTATTTGTAAAAAAACATAATATCTTATTTGTTTAAAAAAACTCATAAAATTCTTTTACATCAACGGGAAACTAAAATGGTAACTGTAACAGATATGGTACTGTCAGTTGGAGTTGGGAACATGAAGAAGAAATCATGATACTGAAAATTTCATAACTGAGAGAGAAATGCAAGTAATGCTAAACAAGGCCCTAGAAAATTGAAGAGTTAATGTTGCTAAATATTATCCCTTCATTATTCATCAATGAAAACCTAGCCAACACAAACAACATAATAAGAACAACAATAAACAAAAATAGCAATAACAAATTCATGGATTCATGAACTACTGGAGTAGTGCATAATGACTTCGTAAGCTTGAAGAGCTTCTTTCATTCTCCTAGCCATAACTTGCAAGCCACTGCTAATAAAACAATCCAAGTCCTCAAGTCTCCATCCTTTGACAGGCTCAACTTCATACTTCCACTCAATGTAACACCCATTCTCCTTAGGCGCCACTGTCAGTGTCGATACATATCCATAGAAACCAACATTTCCATCTACTATGGAATAGGTAAAAGTCATTTCCTCTGCATTGATGGCTAGCAATTTTTGCTTAGTCCAGTTCACACTTTGCTCATGATCGTCATCTTTATTATCGACCGGAGTTTTGAATCCGGCGCAAAAACGCACGCAGCCGGGCTGCCCAGAAACGCCTTGAATAGGGATGCATGTTGTTAGAGTTGGAAACCACTTGTCTAAGCCGAAGAAATCTTCCAAGAAAGCCCATATCTGTTCAGCTTTCACGCCTGTTAGCTCTTCACAAGCCCTGCCTTGCCATTTTGGTTGCTCCTGCTTCCCATGATGATCATCATTATCAGCCATTCGCTTTAGCTGGCGCTTAGTTATAATCTTGGAAATTCAAGGCTGCCTTCTGGCTTCTTGGATCAATCCTCTCGTATCTTATATAGACATAAATAACCCTAAATTTACGGATTTAAATTTCCTCTCCACGTTAAACATGTGGGTGGATATGGGCAAGCAAGTCCTTATTATGCCGACGAAACTAATTGATATATCAATACAAAGTAAGTTTACAAGTTAAAGGATCCCATTCAGTACGTAAATGTTCCATTAGTTTAATTAATTTGTTTATGTAACTCTTGAAGTTACCTAAAAGGTCTCTATAATTGCTTTTTATTGTTACTGGGTAAAATATAATTTAAAATTTTTA
Organism: Citrus medica; assembly: GCA_002013955.2. Taxonomy (NCBI): domain Eukaryota; kingdom Viridiplantae; phylum Streptophyta; class Magnoliopsida; order Sapindales; family Rutaceae; genus Citrus; species Citrus medica. The sequence goes on from MKYO02026918.1 coordinate 219,508, forward strand.
ATAAGTCCAACATGCAGTATTTAAAAAATAATAGAGAACAATGAAATAGATTTTAATGAAATTATGTATACAATAAAAGATTTTTTGAGTAATTGGCTAAAAAATATGAACTAAACGATCATTTACCCTAGTTGTGATATGTTAAAACTAATTTTTATAATTTGTAATTGAAGAATGAAACTTTCGTTCCTCCTAAAATTCATGTTTATCACTTAGGTCTCTATTAAATTTTTAATGTTGTATATATTCCTTCTTAGTGTCATAAATATAATACAAAAAACATAAAGTTAAACATAAATAAGATATTTTCATATCAAAATTAATTAAATCGAAACGTCTATAATTTAAAATTAATTAATGAAATAGGATATTAAAAATTTATCAAAGATCTAAAAAATGAATTTAAGAGGGACTAAGGGGTCATTTCCTCGATAATTAATTTGAAGTGTGCGAGTGCCATGGATATAGGATGCGTGTGAAATTGAGTTTGGGTAGCAACACTAAAGTGTTTGGTAAATATTAACTGTTGTAACTTATAAGATATGTTGATATGATTTTTCACTTTTATAATGAAAAATTTATTATATCTTTAATAATTTTGTCAAAATTATTATTTAAAAATTATATTTATAATATATTATTAATTTTTATTTCACAATTACAATTTTCTTTTTTACTTATAACTTAAAAATTATAATATTTCAATACCATAACGAGTAATATAAAATTAGTACGTACTCATGATATTTTTAAGTGAGTGCTGCTAGCCGTCGAGAAAGGCGAGAGAAGCACGAGAGATGCTGCCATTTCTCTCCCACAATCTCTCGCCTTCTTTTTAATTTTAAAAATTAAAATATTAATAAAAAACAATAAAGAAAATAGAATCCTTTATGTTCCATCTTTATAACTCTCTCTCACTAACTCCATCTAACAGACTTCTCTCTTACTATCTCGATCGAGCAAGACCAGTGACAATGACGACACGACCGCCGACGATGAGATGGTCATCGCCAAAGAATCGGGCCGTGTATTTTACAATTTCTTGGTTTGTGACAACAATGGAAAACTCCTAAGAATTTTGAATTTATAGTCGAGCAAAGGAAGAAGCAAGTTATCTTCAAAGGATTTTTTAGTAATAGCTGATGAAATTTAATACTTCAAGGTGGCCCTTTGCTGTCACAACCAGATGCATTTGCACTGTCATTACAATTTATGGAAATTAAAGTAATTAATGGTTCTAATTAATAGCTTCCCAAAAAACCAATCTGTCCTTGTAAGAACCAAAGCGTTAATTTCTTGTAAGAGTTGCAGAAGGCTAGAAAATTTCAGATCGTGAAAAGGAGTGTGTGAGTGAGAGAGAGATCGTGAAATAGTGAGAGACAATGAGAGAGAGAGCTGCTCGACAGAGATGGTGAGAGAGTTGCAAAAATGGAGTAAGGAGCAGATAAGATTCTGTTTTCTTTATTATTTTTTATTAATATTTTAATTTTTTTAATTAAAAAAGGGCGAGAGATTTTGGGAGTGAAACGGCAGCATGTGCTGCCGTTTCTCTCGTGTTTCTCTCGCCCGTGTAGATACCAAGCATTTTCCTTTTTAAGTAGTTCTCAAGCTAGCTTGTTTTTTCTGCAATGCATGTATGTGATGACTAAGTAATGGAAAGTAACGTGTAGGAATCTTCCAAAATAAAGTTGGCATGTACAGCCAATTTAAAGTCCCATTAGTGCGAGATTTTATTTGTATTTTTGCAATTATGCATATTAGTGTTTATACTTCACGTGAAGCGATTTTTTTTTTTTCAATTATTGATATATATTATGCAATCATCCATATAAATCATAGATATAATATTTATATTAGATATCCATTGTGATCAACTATATTTATTTCATGATAGCATAGTGCAAATATATTTCCTCACGAATATTGAAAAGACAATTACTCCACCCATAAATCAATGAGAAAAAATATGTGGCTTCACCCAAATTTTATTTTGAGAATGACTCGTGAATCCCTTAAAAGGATTCCAACTGCAATTCTCATATGTGTGAGAGCAGCCCACGAGTCCGCTGAAGCCCGAGTGGCGAAGCTAAAAAAATGAGGTGTATAAGCAGCATATCCAATGAAATATCTCAAAGTTGAAAAGAACTAATTGGGCTATCCCTAACATGCAGATCTAAGTTGGAGAAGGCATACAAGCATATATGTTTTTGGGGCAGCAAACAAGTTGAAATGCAAAATCTATATGAACCCTTAAAAAAATATATATGAACCCTTAAAATCGATACTGGAACATTGCTTAGGCTTTTAGCTTCAAAAAATCTCTTAACTTGAGGTAGGCCTTTCAGCAAGAAGGCCTTGAGAAAAGAAAACAAAGTGGTGTTATTGGCAAAAGAGTTTTAGTTTTAAAAGAATTTTGAATAATATTATAACAAAATCAATATTAATCAAATATAAATATTTTGCATTCCATCTCTTTACTCCTTACTTTTTTTTATTCACGATATCACTGGGTTTGGAGATTAATATAAATAAAAAAAATGTGAGAGAATCATTCATAATTAATCCTGAATTTGTAGAAAGAAAGTCTCATTCACAAGTCTAATAAAAAATACAAATAAATGGTTAGTTACAAAAAAAAATTTTAATTGTATTTAAAACTGACTTAATGTTTGTATTATTTTAATAGAATATATTTAACAGACAAAATATATTGTATTGGAGCTTATTGTCTTTTATCTTTTAATTTGTTCCTTGATCAAAGATTCCTCATTGAAAAATTATTATGTATTAAAATCTCCTTTTTTGTCTCTTAGCTTATTATATATTTTAATATGCTTCGAGATCCTATAATTGAAAGCTCTCTCTCTCTCTCTTTCTCTCTCTCTCTCTCTATACATACATATATATATATATAATATCTCCGTTATACAATTCATTTTTAAATTGATTCAATGATTAAGGGTATATAAATCATTTTACTTCAGTTATATTTTCAAATCATTTAAATTTTATACCTAATATCAAGACCGTGGGTAGAATAGTAAAATAATATATAAAGTTAACATTGTTATAACTATTGGAGGATTTGGACTTATTTTAAAATATGTGAGAGATTTCGCTTAATCTCTCTAAACAATAAGGGAGTAATCCTCATTTTCCTAATGGACAACTAAAAATTAAGAATCATACAATTATACAATTATAAGTGCATTATGTATGAGTGATTTTATAGTATCAAGATTTTCTCTTGATATAATTTTTAGTCTCAATAAATACAATCATGTAAGTCAATCTTAGCGATACATGAATAAAGTACTCACCTGTCAAATTTTTTTTCAAAACATAGATGAGTTATCATGAGAGAATTTATAACCCTTTTTTTTCACCTGTTCTACGTCAAATTTCTCTCGTTCAATTAAGTGGCCTAAAGAAAAAATTAGCTATGGGCTCACAATGTGGAAATATTTAGTTTTGTTCTTGGCATGCACGGGTTTCGTTATGGCATTGTGAAAAAGGGAAATTACCAATTTTTCACCTTAAGAATGATAAAATTTTAAAAGTGTTGGGAAAAATCAGGTTTTTTAATTTTTATAAAACCTTTTGAAGATCGCTCTCATATAATATATAAGAATTTATATTCTAGAAATCGTACCTTAAAAATCCGAGTTGCCTTTTTCCGCTGAAGTGATTTAGGCTCCTAGATCACGATCCACCACCACCACTCCTGTTAGATCACGATCCGTCACCACCACGCTTGTTAGATCACGAACTGTCACCAATGATCTTCCAGGTTATGACTCAGGTTCGATCTGCACTTGACGTGTGGGCGCCTTTATCACTACCAAAGCAACTAGCACGAGAAAATTTTTCTCTCAACAATAGAGAGAAAAATCTTATTCTCTGATCTGTATAAAGTGGCTTCCTTCTTTTCTTTTGAGAAAAATAAGCCTTTTATATCACCCTTTAGTGAAAACCCTAGGCTCCAAATAATCCAAAAACAAAACCCACGTTATTTGCTTTTTCAATAGGGGACCCACCTTGTAAAATAACATAAGGCCCCTTACACAAAAGCTAATTAAATGAAGCCTCCCACTAAATGATATATTTAGGCTTTTGACCCAAATAGCTAGTTATCTTGCTTATTAGTCCAGTAGTGGTGCAGTCAATTAAATGAGCTAACCCGGGGATCATTTGGGAACATACAATAGTGGCTACAATAATTAGGCCTGTAATTAAACTAGCCCAATTATTTAATTCCAAATCTACTCCACTAAAAGATTGGAACTGACTTCCATAATTGTATGCTCGAATAATAATTCGTCCCAAGCCACATTGATTTCTTTACTGCACAATCCTTTGTACCACATCGTTAATTAAATTGATATCTCAACTGTCCAATCAATTTAATAACATCTTTTTCCTTGATCCTTACTGGTTTTCTCTAATGATCATTTTCAACATACTAAATATGTTGACACACTCTGGCCAGAGAATTCTATGATCAAGTGCCGAAAACCCATCAAGAGATGTGTTGTACAAATTCTATATTGTTAATCCATAACTCCAATACTCATAATTGCTCCCACCAAGATACCGGGTAATCTTGACCACAAGAATGTGTCGTGCCCATTGGTAACTCAAATGGAATAACAATTACAATCATGAAATCATAATTAACTCAAGATTAAGATTACAGTAAAATCAACGCCTATGAGATTTAATAAGTCTGACAGTTATTACAAAGTTAATTAAATCTCATATGTGATCCTGTTCAATGTAGTCGTACTACATCAATAAATTCATACATGATTAAGACAAATCATTCAATGAATTTATTACAGTCTATACCTAAATAAAGTGCCCAACTTTATTTATCAACTGCGAACTAAATTTATTTAATCATAAGATAACTTGTATTTATGTCTTCTGTGAATCCACATGGTGATCACATAAATACATATAATATGATTAAATGGACTTTAATACAAATATTAATGCAATGAAGATATTTGAATAAAATACCTCATTTATTTTATTAATCAGAAAAATAGTTTATTACAATTAAATAAACACATATGCTTTTAAAGAGCATATTTTCCCAACAATCTCCCACTAGCTCTCAAAGCATATCTGGCATATTGCACATGCTCTGGGGCTCGAAGTGCAGGTTATAAAGGTTTCCCACTAATGGCCATTGTAATAAGATCTGCCATTTAGCATCTAATGCCATTTGGGGTACTGTCATATAACCTTTCTACACTATTCCCTTATAAGATGATACTTCCTTTCAATATGTTTTGTTTCTTGTGGTTCCTTGGTTCCTTAGATTGAGCTACCGCACCACCATTATCACAAAATAGTTTAAGGGGTGCAGTTACAACAGGTACCACCTCAAGATTTCGTAGGAACTTGCGGAGCCATATAGCTTCTTTTGCAGCTTCAGATGTGGCCACATATTCAGCTTTAGTTGTTGAGTCTGTGATACAAGATTGTTTCACACTCATCCAACTAATAGCTCCACTTCCCAATGTAAACACATAGCCGGAAGTTGATTTTCTTGAATCCTTATCTGACATAAAGTCAGAATCAGTATAACCCACTGGAATGAGTTCATCACCAGAGTACACAAGCATATAATTTTTAGTTCTTTTCAGATACTTCATTATATGCTTGACCGCAGTCCAGTGTTCAGGTCCAGGATTAGATTGATATCTACTAATCATCCCTACCGCAAAATAGATATCTGGCCTAGTGCAAAGCATGGCATACATGAGACTTCCCACAGCTTCTGCATAGGGAACTCGTCTCATTCTCTCTATCTCTTCAGATGTTTTAGGTGATTGATCCTTAGAGAATGTAATTCCATGTCTGAATGGTAATAAACCAGTCTTGGAATTTTCCATGCTAAATCTAGCCAATATCTTATCGATATAGACCGCTTGAGACAAGGCTAAAGTTTTATTCTTCCGGTCTCGTAGTAACTTGATACCAAGAATATAACTTGCCTCTCCCAGGTCTTTCATATCAAATTGTTTTGCTAACCAACTCTTTATTGTAGTCAATACTCCTATATCGTTTCCAATTAGGAGAATATCGTCTACATAAAGAATTAGGAAAGATACAGATTTTTCTTGAATTTTCTTGTACACACATGGTTCATCAATGTTCTGAATGAATCCAAACGATTTAATCGCTTGATCAAATCTGATGTTCCATGACCGGGATGCTTGCTTCAATCCATAAATAGATCTCTGCAACTTACATACCATGTGTTCTTGGCCTTTTTGTATAAATCCATCTGGTTGCTGCATGTAGATGTTTTCTTCAAGATGCCCGTTAAGAAAGGCAGTCTTGACATCCATTTGCCAAATTTCATAATCTAGCACTGCAGCAATGGAGAGCAGAATCCTGATGGATTTAAGCATAGCAACCGGAGAAAAGGTTTCCTCATAATCGATTCCCTCTTTCTGAGTAAACCCTTTGGCTACTAATCTTGCTTTAAATGTTTCCACTATTCCGTCTACTTTTCTTTTTCTCTTGTAGATCCACTTACACCCTATAGGTTTTACCCCATTTGGTGCCTCTACAAGTTCCCAGACTTTATTGGAATACATAGATTCCATTTCTTGATTCATGGCCTTTTTCCAAAATTCAACATCTCTATCTATTAGAGCTTCGTTGTAACTAGTGGGATCTTGTACATGTTCATCTGAGATAGCCGTATAGGTTTCTCCCAAAAGCATGTATCTCGCAGGCAACCTAGTTACCCTCCCACTACGACGAGGTTCTAAAAGTGATGGTTGTTCAAGGATAATCCTGTGCTGATCAGCTGGTTGTTGCTGTTCTTCCTGTTCTATAACAGGTGTTGAAAGCTGAGCATCAACCTGATCTCTTTTATTTCTCTAGTTTTACCTTACTCTTAGGTTATAAGTCATTATATAGTCTTCCTCAAAGAAAGTAAATAATATTTCTATAAATACATTTCTATCTTGAGGACTATAATTCTGACTTTCCCTTATTCTTTTAAGATACCTAAAACATGCAAGCTTCTGAACACGAATCCATCTTCTCTATCTCTGATTCTAGTAGAAATACTAGTAAACTCCAAATACGAATGTGTCTCAAACCATGTTTGTGACTTTTTTCATAATTTCTTGGAGTAGTAGACACCGAGATAGATGAAACTAAGTTCAATAAACTTTGTAGTTTTAAATACTAGTATCTGGAATCAAAAAAGGTAAATGATAAACCACTTAGTATATATCTTGTCTTATCCAAAAGAATCTTGTTTCTCCATTTAATTACACTATTGAATCATAGTGTTCATTGACAACCAAATAGTGCTTGAATTCTCCATAGAGATATTCTTTGTTTCGATCAAATCGAAGTTCTTTTATGTTCCTGTCTAATTGCTTCTGTCTTATCCACGTACTCTTTTGAATTTCAAAAGTAATGGAATCATGATGCATTTAGACAAACATAAATAAAATGAATATTCATCAACAAGATTGATAGAATACTCATAACCTCTTATAACATGTAAACTGATTAGTCCGTATACATTTGTATGCGCTAAAATCATCAAATACAATGTTATGCTTTTAGCTCAAAAAGAGCATCCTTGTCATATTACTTTTCTAAATAAGATTTATAGAGTTACAATGATCAATCTTAATAGGCCAACAAGTCTATCATTAATCATTTTCTTAAAATCTTATTATAGTTTATATGACTTAAGCATAAATATCAGAGGTGATTTTTGGTTAGAAGAAACATTTCTTTTCTTAGATAAATGCATATACTTTTTATCATTATATCTTACTTTGAATAGATCAATGTACTTTTATGATATAAATTGTCTTTATAAATAACCAAAATAAGTAATAAACAGAGGATCCAAAAATAACAGTGTACTCCTGTTTATTAAAACAAGCCACCGAAATTAAATTCCTCTAATATTTGGAAAAATAAAGACAAATATCAAAACTAAAGTCTTGTAAAATTGATCTAGTCTTTCAATTGATATAAACTAGCATGTCCTCAACTGCTGTTTGAAGCTTTCTTCACTTAATCTCTTGGTTTCCTGAAAACCAAATAAATGAATTACAAATAAGATTAGTTATCTCAGAATTCATTATTGTATGAATCAATAGAAATCTGAACTAATTAGGAAGCTTAAAGATTTCCTATACCTGATTTTAATAATCTTAGGACAATCTTTCTTCCAGTGACCCTTCTGTCCACATTTGTAACACTTGCCTTTTGGCTTGCCACTTCTTTTAGTGGACAGTTTGTCGATCCCAACTCTTGCTTGCTCATTCTTGTCTTTCGACTTAAGCCTTGAAGAGAATCCTTTTTCAGGAAGTTTTCTGCTATGATAAAATTCTTCTATAGCATGTAGTTCGTGCATTAATTCAATTAAGGTCATATCTTTATTGTATAAGATATAGCTGACCTTAAACTCTTTGAATGTATCAGGTAAAGATTCAATCACCATGTTAATCTTTGATTTATCATTGATTTGAACACCATGAATCTCTACCTCATTCAAATAGTCCATCATTTTGAGGACATGATCACGAACTTTTGTGCCCTCTTCCATCTTAGTATCCGTAATACGTTTTAATGCTGCTTCTCTGGCAAAATGGGTATTTTGCCCAAACATCTGATGAAGACTAGCCATTATTTCAGTGGCTGTTTCCATGCTCCGATGTTTCTTATGCAGTTCCACAGAAATCGAAGCCAATATATAGCGCTTAGCCATTTTGTTAGCTTCGCACCATTTCTCATAAGGCTCCCTCTGATTTCTATAATCGTATAACGATGGTTCAGGAGGGCAAGGCTGGGTCAACACATATTTGCTTCCTTTAGCAGTGAGAATATTAAATAGATTGCGTTTCCAATCTAAATAATTTTCGCCAGTGAGTTCATTTTTAACAAGGATAATTAATAATGGGTTGATGGAAGACATTTTCTGAAAAAAAAAATAAAATAAACATGCATAAATACTTTGAAACAATATTCACAATAAATGACAAAAATGCAAAAAACCATAAATGCATTTTAATTTATTGTAACGATAATCTAGTACCGCTTTGACAAGCTATCCGTTGGGGAAGTCATGTCTACACTTACTAGACCCAATTATCCATTAGATTATTTACTTTCATGTAGAAACATGATAAATAATTATCGTTATCCCTTTGGGCCTAAATTTGTTAACAGAGCTTCGTTGGGAAGGTTAATAACAAACTTTAGTTGAGTGTATAACCATTGTTTCAATCTACGTATTTTTCATATCAATAGTCACCGTTGGGGTGAACAATCGATTGAAAAATATTTCAATTTTATCTTTGAAGAAGTTCATCAAATAAAATATCTAATATATATACCCTCCGTAGGGAGCATCACCGTATCATGAAGTCGAGGTATATATATAATTTTATTATTGAACTAACAATGGAGCCCGTGGGAAAATTATCTTGAATTTTCCCTCTCCCACTCAATATTTTAAAATTGGTTTTTCCTTTTTAAAACATACATATTGTTAATTGCATGCTTCCTATAATATTATCTAGATTATATCCAATATTATTAAGCATAGGCAAATTTCAAACAATATAATGAAATTCATTATTAATGAATGACATGTATCATTATGCATAGAGTGGCACTACCTATTCTATATGACATGTAATCATGGCATGTGATCATCCAAAACATAACTTATCGAAAAACAATTAAATAATCATAATTCATGGCTTTCCTAATAATGAAAAATACATTAACCCTAAGCCTAATCTTCATTGGGCTTCTTGTCAATGTCCATCTTCCATGTCTTGTTTTTGTTAATGGACTAGGGGAATTTGGGCTTTTAAATTTATAATTGGTCCAATTTTAATTTTAAAAGGAAATAAATAAATAATAAATAATTTTTTTATTAAAATAAAACTTTTGGACCAAAAATAAATTTTAATGTGTTTAATTTTATCTATACATTTTTAATCCATTAAGCCCAAATTTCAATTGGGCCTAAAACTAGGATCTTTTAAGTCCAAAACTGTTTTTAGACTTAAATGCAAAAAATTAAAACTGTTTCTGCCCAACTGAAAAAATATGAAACTATAGGGACCTCCATGATAAAAACCATGGAACCCTAAAAACACAATTTTCTTTTCTTCTTCTTCCCCAGCCGCCACCAGCACAAAGGACAGCCACTGTTCAGAGACTCCGGCCATCTCCGACGCATCTTCGACGCCGAAACACTCGCGGCCACGTCGCCGGAAACGCACCACTCTCGCGCGGGCAGCAACTTCGCGTGCAGCGCGAGCTGCTGGCAGCGTGTGCTGCTAGCTGCGCGTGCAGCGCGCGCTTGCTGGCAGCATGTGCTGCTGGCCGCGCGCTACTTGCTGCCGGTTGCCGCTGTCAAAAATTTCGGCCTCCGTCACTCCGATCTTGAAAATCCGAGATTAATTTACAAATATCCTAGGCCAATATTGGCTTACAAAAATTCTATAATAGTAAAATAAATCAAGAGGGAAACATGATGATAAAAAACCACCCCTCTTGTTATAGATCCAAACGAAAAATACAACAGAAAATCTAACCATGAATTAAGACAAACCATAACATGCTTTATTCATATATTAATAAATAATATATATCTGAATAAAATGTGCCACTCTAATACATAAATTTCAAGAATGATTTCATACGAAATTCTTATATATTAATATGAGATGGGCTCTGATACCAATTGTTGGGGAAAAATCTGGTTTTTAAATTTTTATAAACCCTTTTGAAGATCGCTCTCATATAATATATAAGAATTTGTATTCTAGAAATCGTACCTTGAAAATCCGAGTTGGCTTTTTCCGCTGAAGTGATTTAGGCTCCTAGATCACGATCCGCCACCACCACTCCTGTTAGATCACGATCCGTCACCACCACGCTTGTTAGATCACGAACTGTCACCAATGATCTTCCAGGTTATGACTCAGGTTCGATCTGCACTTGACGTGTGGGCGCCTTTATCACTACCAAAGCAACTAGCACGAGAAAATTTTTCTCTCAACAATAGAGAGAAAAATCTTTTTCTCTGATTTGTATAAAGTGGCTTCCTTTTTTTCTTTTGAGAAAAATAAGCCTTATATATCACCCTTTAGTGAAAACCCTAGGCTCCAAATAATCCAAAAATAAAACCCCCGTTATTTGCTTTTTCAATAGGGGACCCACCTTGTAAAATAACATAAGACCCCTTACACAAAAGCTAATTAAATGAAGCCTCCCACTAAATGATATATTTAGGCTTTTGACCCAAATAGCTAGTTATCTTGCTTATTAGTCCAGTAGTGGTGCAGTCAATTAAATGAGCTAACCCGGGGATCATTTGGGAACATACAATAGTGGCTATAACAATTAGGCCTGTAATTAAACTAGCCTAATTATTTAATTCCAAATCTACTCCACTAAAAGATTGGAACTGACTTCCATAATTGTATGCTCGAATAATAATTCGTCCCAAGCCACATTGATTTCTTTACTGCACAATCCTTTGTACCACATCGTTAATTAAATTGATATCTCAACTGTCCAATCAATTTAATAACATCTTTTTCCTTGATCCTTACTGGTTTTCTCTAATGATCATTTTCAACATACTAAATATGTTGACACACTCTGGCCAGAGAATTCTATGATCAAGTGCCGAAAACCCATCAAGAGATGTGTTGTACAAATTCTATATTGTTAATCCATAACTCCAATACTCATAATTGCTCCCACCAAGATACCGGGTAATCTTGACCACAAGAATGTGTCGTGCCCATTGATAACTCAAATGGAATAACAATTACAATCATGAAATCATAATTAACTCAAGATTAAGATTACAGTAAAATCAACGCCTATGAGATTTAATAAGTCTGACAGTTATTACAAAGTTAATTAAATCTCATATGTGATCCTGTTCAATGTAGTCGTACTACATCAATAAATTCATACATGATTAAGACAAATCATTCAATGAATTTATTACAGTCTATACCTAAATAAAGTGCCCAACTTTATTTATCAACTGCGAACTAAATTTATTTAATCATAAGATAACTTGTATTTATATCTTCTGTGAATCCACATGGTGATCACATAAATACATATAATATGATTAAATGGATTTTAATACAAACATTAATGGAATGAAGATATTTGAATAAAATACCTCATTTATTTTATTAATCAGAAAAATAGTTTATTACAATTAAATAAACACATATGCTTTTAAAGAGCATATTTTCCCAACAAAAAGCACCTGAAACTTTGAAATTTATCATTTTGTATCCAAAGTTTTTAAGTTTTTAAAAATATTATTTTACACTTGGTCGTTTTTTTTCCCCCCTCTTAAAGCACACTTTGTGGTTTGAAATCTCTGTTCAAGGACGATTTTAAGCTTGTGATTGTGATTTGGATTTATATAACTTAATACCATTTTAAAGGTCTCGACGATAGGAACCAAAATCATAGGAAAGCTTTAATTTAGTTTTTTTTTTTCACCACATGTTTTACATTTTTTTGTTCCTTATTGATGAGCATTGGATTTGATTGTTTGTATAATGTATATCAAGAGAAGGAAACAATAATCCGCAGCAGGTTTATACAACTTGATTTTATTCGAAATATGGATGACTCGGGTGAGATCTTTATTCACTCGATAAAAGAAATATATGTATTTTCTCATTCTGCTCACCAGCCTCATCTGGCTTTTCTAGTTTCATGGCTGATCCTTCTCCAGATGTTTAGTCATAGCCATTCTCAGAAAAGCTCTTTGTTCATATCAATGAGAACTGAAACTGATTTGGAATTATAATAATAATAGCATAACTTTGTTTCAATGGTCTTTTGTGTTAGATTTGAAAGAATTAAATGAAAGGCGGCACCGATTTAGGACGTCAGGAGAGTTGTGAGGATAACTTATGAGCTATGTCTAACAATCATAGATTTACCATTGAATAATGAAAGTAGAATAATTGTGTTTGGTATTTCTTATTACATTATATTATTTTGGATTAGATTGTATTATAATATATTATATTATAACAATCTTAAAGTTATATTTAGTGTAACTTATAACCACAAAAAATAAAATAAAAATGAATATCAAATAAATGGGGTAGGTGGATGTACCGTATTTTTATAAATTATAAATTACTGTAAATGTACCTAGGGAAATCTATTATAATTTATGCTATACAAAGTTTGGTGTTTGTATGGCATTTTATTATTAATCTTATGGGCAAAGCAGCTTTTTCTCTTTCTTCTTATGGCCATTTTCGTTTAATTAGCCTGTTATTTGTTTTTGGTTATTGAAGGAGAAAAGTAGATAGGTGAAATTATCAGTATTGGATTTAACGTTTGTTCAATAACCAATAGTTAGTTCAATATAACGTACGTACACCATATCATATTTGCTCTGGCTCAGGTCTATACGATTTTAAATTGAGTTTTTGAAGAATTTTACCATGTCGATCGAATTTTATTTGAGAAAGATTTGCCTTAATTAGCTAACAAAAGAGTGAAATGTTGGCTTGTTTAGTTTTTATTCTCAAGATATACACTTTATTTTGAAGAAAATTAGCGATGTACTAAGAACACCGATATATTTACTTAAGAAATTAAGATGTACAAAAAGAAAATTTTGTAATCTTGAATGAGATCATATAAGTAATTACAAGTGAGCAAGAAATTAAATAAAAGATAAAGGAAAAAGGATAGTTACAACCAAAAGGTTTAAGAAAATGGTCAGCCAGACCCCTAAATTTTTAATAAAGAATATCAAAGTCTCTTTTAATCATAATACTCATTGTGTGTATTATCTAGAAAGAAATTGACTTCAATATTTTATAAAAATAGAAATATAATATCAAAGTTCCAAGAACATGTATGAAATCTACAATAATCTATATTTTTGAATTGTTATATGTGTCTATTTAATGAAGAAAACGTTTTTCCATTGAAAAATTACAACCATTCGAAATAGTATTTCTTCAAAGACACATTATTTGGATTGAAATTCTCATCTATTCACTACCGGTTTGCCGGATACAAAAAACCGGATATTGGTTTCTTGTCTAGTGAGTATTATGCAAGAAACCGGTTTACCGGTTCTTAAATATGGCTAGCTGTTTCTTGTCCAGAGAGTATTTTTGTAAGAAACCGATTTACTGGTTCTTAAATCCGGCTAGCCGTTTTCAGTCCATAATGCTCACTGGAATCAACCGGTTTGCCGGATTTAAAATCCGGGTAGCCGGTTTTGTAGAAGCAAAAAAAGATGCTTACTGGATGAAAATGGTTAGCCATTTTCTTCACAATTGGCTAGCCGTTTTCTCCCTAAATTTCAAACTTCAAATATTACAATCTCTCTTACAATCCCCCACTAGATTGTAGTATTTTTTTTAGATTTATTAATGATAAACTTATATGTACAAAAATGTATCTTTCGATTTTAACCTTTAATTAGTGAATATATTTCAAAACATTTACAAGACAATAGTGTGCTAAGCATTAAACTTTGTCTCTTAAGTAAATACCGGAGATACATCACATATAAGCTATCCTAAATTTCAAAGTTATGATCCAATATTTAGCACTATTCCGGCCTTGTGCTCTATCTTGCATTCATGAACATTTACAAGATTAAACCATGATCTTGTTAGAAACGACACCATTTCTTATGTTCACTTAAGTGAAGTTTCAAATCATGTCTTTAGCTACTATACGACTTGAATTTCATTAAGAGTAAATACCCAACCTCAACCTGGTAGTTATTTGCACCGAACATCTCGAATGAGATTATTTAATTTTTTCAGTGCCAAACCAGTCACATAACAACAACTTGTTATTATCCATTTAACTATGAAATAGCTGTATAACTATTACATAGTTGGGTTACCGTCCTTGGTGACTTTATCAAAGAAAGGTTTCAATCTCATTCCAAAAGATATATCATTGACTAAGTCTCTTGAAAGACCTTTTGTTAAAGGTGTTGTGCAAATTGTATTGTATTCGCAAGTGCACGAATCTATTGCAGAATAGATTAATGGTGACGAGTGTCGATCCCACGAGGAGGTGAATTTTAATTATATGTAGAATTAATTTTCTATGATGGTGATTGGATTTGTGGTGAAAGTGACTTAGATTATCCTAAAATTTGAATTAAAATGGCGAGAATAAATCGAAGAGAAATCTATTTGAAATTAAGGCACTTGGGTATCTGGATCTGCATCAACATGCACTATGGGCTAAATATTCCTTATTAATACCAATTAAATCATGAGGGGGGTTTCCACACCTCATGAACCATACTCTAATCAATATGGTGCTAAGGGCTTATCGTGCTAAATAATAATAACCTTGTACTAGGGAGCCGGTGAAACCAGGGCGGTATCTAGACAAGATTATTATTATTTGTCGACGAAAAGTCAAAACATCCACAAAAATTAGAGGGGAAGAGAAAATAAATTTACCAAATAAAGCCCATGACACATGTTGAGACTTCACCTTCAACCCAAGCTTAAAAGAAAATTAGCTATTCATAATTGAACTAGGGGTAAAATGAAAATTTATAAAAATACATATAAAATATAAGATGGAGAATGAATTACAGAAAATGGAACTTAAAAATGAATTCAGAGATGCCAAATTAGGGGAGAGGCTCCTTTTTTATAGATACATTGAGTAAATCATGACCATCAGATTAAAAACAGTTTGGACGCTCATGATTGCACCACGTCATCAGTCAACAGTACGCGGTTTGAACAGTGACAAGGTTTTACCATGCGGTTTGAACAGTCAACTGGCTTGAATAGTGACGCGGTTTGGTTGTAAATAATCCTGTGTATATGCATGTAACGTATGCACGATTTTTGGTCTACTAATATGCTGCCACGTCACCGATCAACAGTACATAATAATTTTAGTCCAATAGAATTGTGACACCTCATCAGTCAACGCCATATCATCGGTCAATGCCACGTCATCGTTCCTTATGTGTGAACAGTGTCGTGAATAGTAACATGGATAGTACCGTACATGTGAATAATGTCATTTTTCCTTTTATGCTCCTCCTAAGGTTTTCGATTGTCTTGAGTTCAAAAATTATGTTCGTTTTGCCGTCTGATCTCCCGTTCATTGTGAAATGACCATGATGCCCCTAAAATATATAAAATATTTAATTAAAATAAAGCACACATAATTAAATCACAAGAAACTTAAAAACATAAAAGTAAAGGTGTTAGTAAAACTTGAAGTATAAAATAATGATTTTCTCCTTTATAAATATACACTTTCGAACACTCAACACCCCCCTCCCCAACTAGCTTATTGCTAGTCCCTAGTAAATAAAGCGAAAAAAAAATTCAAATCTAAAATGATTTTTTTTAAACAATTGTTTTTATTCAATCAGACTAATGATAACAATCAAATAAAAGTATACGCATTATTTTCAGTCTACAAAAACATCACACCCACATCAACCATCCACATGAACCAGCCCAGTAGACTTTGTCATAGCTACTTTCAAGAATGACATGTCAAACCCGAAAATCTCACTGGAAGTAGTGACACTCTCACAAGGAAATTAAACCCAATAAAAATAGTCACTCCAATGAATGGTAATTAAGAGAAAATAATAAAGAAGTAATATCTCACTGTCATGTCAAACCCCAAAATCTCACTGGAAGTAGTGACACTCTCACAAGGAAATTAAACCCAATAAAAATAGTCACTCCAATGAATGGTAATTAAGAGAAAATAATAAAGAAGTAATATCACACGCTCTTACCAAGATGAAAGAAATATGCCCACAGTTTAGAAATAATACGATCTTAAGTCAAACAAGAAGAAATATGCCCCAAAATCTCACAGTTTAGAAAATAATTTCAAGAATGACATGTCAAACCCCAAAATCTTACTAGAAGTAGTGACACTCTCACAAGAAAATTAAACCCAATAAAAATAGTCACTCCAATGAATGGTAATTGAGAGAAAATAATAAAGAAGTAATATCACACGCTCTTACCAAGATGAAAGAAATATGCCCACAGTTTAAAAATAATATGATCTTAAGTCAAACAAAAATGTTAGTCAACCCAATTTATTTATTTATTTATTATTTTATATGTATCACTATATCTTTTTAGCCTATATATCTAGCTTCTACTTCAAACTATAGCTCCCTAAAATCAGGAAGGACTTTTATTAGGATGTAACGTAGGCTAGGAACATGGCTAACAAATGAAGGCAAATAGGAAATACAAAATATATGTTTGAGAAAAAGTACAAATATTTTGGAAATTACAAGATGCATTTCGCTTATTTATTATTCTTTCTTTTTTTTCTTTTTTTCTTTTTTTCTTTTTTTTTCTCTTTTTTTTGAAACAATAATTTTTTTTTTGCTTTTGTTTGGCACAACTTCACTAAACAAATAATTATTTACTTTTTTCTCAAACATGAATAGGTGAGGGAACTTGTAAGATATCGGGTAATACTCCAAATCAGAGTAGCTCAAGATGATAAGTTAATAAAGATTTTTTTTAAAGGCTCAAAAGGGTTAATTATGGATTTTTCACAAAAGGGATGACTGGAAATGTTCAAACGAGTCAAAGATGGCATTTCCATCGTCTTCTATGGCTCTAAATAATCTTCCATATCTACTAGTTAGATGGACCTCAAGATGTAGCAACACACATTTTTTTCTCTTTTTTTTTCTGATTTTATTTAACTTTTTTTTAAGGATTGACTTAAAGGAAATCTAGAGATCATGTATAAAATAATAAACTACTAAACTGTATGAAGAATGGGCAAAAATGGTTATTCTCCAAGAAAAATGATAGGCTCAAAAACTCACTTGGTAATTATTATGACATGTGCATTCCTTCAAGCACCTCATATTTGTCTCCGACATCAACATGTAGAGTAGCAAACATAGCGTAACATCACTTAAGACCAAAGATAATACAAATACTAAAATTTAAAAGTCATGTTGTCATCCAATGTTAAAACAAATCACACAAATTTTTTTTTGTTCAAACAATATTCTACCCCCAACCTATTCTAAACATGAAAAGAAAATATGCATGCAGAAATGTGAAAATAATGCAAATAAACACTCAAAATGATAGAAAAAGAAAATGATTTTTTTTTAACTAAGAAGATGTGTTTCTAGAGTAACTACACTTTATATTCAGCTATCTTCAACAAAAGTTTAAAAGTGTATATTTATAAAGGAGAAATTAAAAAGAAGAAGTTAAAAAAATGATTATCAAATCTTAATAAAGAAAAAGAAAATGTCTGGAATTTTGTTTTTTTTTTAATATTTTTTTAAACGAAAAAGATGCATTTCTAGAGTAATTACACTCCATATTCAGGCATCTTCAACATAAAAAGTTAGCCATGGTTAGTCTCTACAACAAAAAATTAGTAAAAACTTAATCAAGATTCCACAATTGTCGACTATTTCATCCCCCCAACCAGAGCGAAACATTGCCCTCAATGTTTTAAAGGAAAGAAGTAGAATTTAGAAGACATCACGTAAGTGGTGCAACACAGAAAAAAATATTTACAAGCGTAGAATTAAATCTAATTTGTACTTCTTACTGTGACTACCGTTACATCATTATTTGGATGCTCCAACACCAAGGTCCTGGGATCTGGCTCTGGTTGATAAGCTTGTAACATATCAAATAGCTCATTGACAGTATGAGCACAAATAAAAAGCTTTTTCGCTGTGGAAGGAATGAAATAGTTTTTTTATTGCATAGTTAAGAAATGAGATGAAGCCATCATAAAAGCTATTGACATTTAACAAACCGATGGGTTTCTAGTGAATGTGCAGATGGGCCCAAGATGCTAATGTGATAAGTGCCTCTAGAGTTGCAAGATCTCCTGGTAAGAAAATAAAAGCATCAGCATGATTAAGCATTTTAGTTATTCTTTCTTGCATACCTGAGACGACTAACTCTTCTTCAGTCGGTGAGCCAGACAAACTGCCCAAAGATTTTAGGGCTCTTGGGATGATGCATAACCTTTGGCTTCCTCTTAAAAAAGTAGCTTCTGAGACCAATTTTGATAACCCTCGATTATCTCCTCCATACACCAAATGTAATTTTCTCTCTACTATGCTTCGACCAAGATCTATGGCTGCCTCAACGAACTCTTTATGTTTGCCATAGTTAAATCCAGAAAGCACACAAATGTTCTTGAATTATTTATTGGGAGTAACTGCCATTGGGATACTTCTAAAAAATAATATCTAAGTGCTTAACAAAAAATCATATTTAAAGATCTTGGTGACAATGGGCCACAGCTGTAAATGAGGTAGCATGTCAGTGTCAATTAACGCGTAAAGCACATGGCTCAAGAGTAAAAAAGCAAACAATAAAAAAGAAAAAAATGATGAAATAAAATTATTAAAGACAATAATGAAAATGATAAAACAATAGTGAAATAAAATAACAGTAAAGTGAAATGATATTTACATGTAGTTGCGACTATGGCTCACATTTTCCTGTAATTTTACGTCCAGAAACGACTTGAACGCCTTCTATGGGTCGAGGATAGGTTTCCCATCCAATTTTCTTATAAACTGGCAAACATGGTTGTTTATAGTCAGATTCTCTAGATTATATCGTGCATGCTCTTTCTGGAATAATGACCATAACTGGAGAATCACTCATTGTACATATCCACTGGGATGCGTTTTAAGAGATAAGAAGTATCATCCAATGACTCCTTATTCAAGTCATCTCTAATGAATTGAATCTTATCTTCCCTGCTATCAGACATCATTCCTAAAGAACATAGTTTTTTATCACATCTCATTCTGGCACACTTATGACAAGCAACAGAAATTCTTCGAGCTCTTCATTTTTTTGCATAATTTTCTTTACCACAACCAGGCATGTATGCAATAAATTTTGAAGACAACTCACATGTCAATCACACTTTGGCCTCGATTAACCAGCGGATGTCAGCAAGTATGTTATTCCTCATGAGCAATCGCATGCGTTTAGACCGAGCTTTATACATTGTAAGGAGAGCATTCTGAGGAAGTGAAGGGAATCAATTGTGAAGGTTTGCTAAAATCTCGTTTCTGTCCATACCTTCGCCTCAGAATATCAGTTATTATGGAAAACTGAAGTAACCGGCTTGATTGTCACGGAGTACCATTATCCGCCACTTCACCGGGGTAACAAACTAAAGCACACAAACAAAGAAAAACAAACTAAAACACATAAAGAAAATTATAATCGTCCTTTTATTGAAACTGAATGTTGTAGACACCTCTCTCAATGTCTTTGAGTTGGCTTTATACATCCTCAACATGGGATACTAACTCTAATGGTTGCAGAGCCCAAATATGATGTGTTTTACAAAATCGAATCTGCTTTTTGAGATGAGATTTTACACGTTGAAGTGGTCTAAGAATTTCCAGGAGGAACTGTTTAGCTATGGCACTCATGATTAACAATGATAAGAGAAAACTTAATGGTTAAATAAACACACTTATGCAAAAATAATTTCAATTAGCAAAATAATAGTAAAAAGAAATAAGAAAAAAAATCAAATCACCGAAAAGAAAGAAAAAACTCAATTCAAATCTGGTGGGTCACTCAAATTTATTTCGGTGTCCTTTCCATGTGGTTGATACTCTAGATATGACTTTAATCTTTGACCATTAACTTTAAACGTGACACCGATCTTTGGGTCCTTAATTTCAATTGCCCCATGTGGAAAAACAATGTGAACAATAAATGGGTCAGACCATCGAGAGCGTAACTTACCTGGGAACATGTGCAAGCAAGAATTGAATAAAAGCACTTTCTGACCTGAAATGAAAGATTTTCTCATAATTTGCTTGTCATGAAAGACTTTCATTCGCTGCTTATAAATTTTGGCATTTTCGTATACATCATTGCGAATTTCTTCAAATTCTGCCAGCTGTAATCTTCTTTCTGAGGTAGCTTGTTGCATGTCAAAGTTGAATTTCTTGATGGCTCAGTATGCACGATGCTCGAGTTCCACAGGTGGGTGGCAAGCTTTTCCATACACTAGCCTGTAGGGTGACATCCCAATCGGGGTCTTAAAAGTTGTTCTATATGCCCATAATGTATTATCGAGTCTTAATGACCAATCTTTTCTGTCTGGCCTCACCGTCTTTTTTAATATGTGCTTTATTTCTCGAATGGAGATCTTAACTTGACCACTGGTTTGCGGATGATATAGGGTCGCCACTTTGTGAGTGATGGAAAACTTTGTCAAAAAAGCTTTTAATGCTTTGTTACAAAAGTGGGCACCACCATCACTGATTATTGCTCAAGGGAATCCAAAACGTGAAATAATGTTGCTTTTCAAAAATCTTATCACCACCTTGTGATCATTGGTTCTACATGGAATTGCTTTTACCTATTTCGATACATAGTTAACAACAACCAATATTTTTTTTATGATGGCCAAAAGAATGAGGAATGGGTCACATGAAGTCGATACCCAACACATTAAAAATCTCAACCACTAAAATTGGATTTAGTGGCATCATATTCCTTCGTGTAATGCTCTCCATTCGTTGACACCTATCACATGAAGAACAGAAAGTGTAAGCATATCGAAATATAGTTAGCCAATAGAAATCACATTGTAAAACTTTAGTAGTTATTTTTTTAGCACTGAAATGACCTCTACAAGCTTGTTCATGGCAGAATGAAAGAATATTCTGAATTTCCCTTTCTGTGACACATCGTCTAACAATTTGATCTGCACAATATTTGAACAAATAAAGGTCATCCCAAAAGAAATTCTTTATTTCCGCAAAAAAATTGGCATTGTCTTGCTTGGTCCAATACTCTGGAAGTTGACCTGTAATAAGATAATTAACTATATCAGCATACCATGGTAATACTTTCACATATATCAGCATACCATGGTAATACTTTCACATATATCAGCATACCATGGTAATACCTTCACATATATCAGCATACCATGGTAATACTTTCACACTCATTAATTGTTCATTTGGAAATGACTCATTCAATGTTAATGGCTCTGTAATTGTGTCAAAATTGAGACGAGAGAGATGGTCTGCCACAACATTTTCTATGTCTTTCTTATCTTTGAATTGCAAATCAAATTCTTACAAAAGTAACACCCAACGAATTAGTCTAGCTTTTGCACATTTCTTTGTGAGAAGATATTTAAGAGCAACATGATCTGTGAATACAATTATTTTACAACTAATGAGATAATATCGAAATTTTTCCAATGCAAACACTACTGCTAACATTTCTTTTTCAGTAGTTGAATAGTTCAACTATGCATCATTCAATATCATACTAGCATAGTAAATAACATGGGGAATTCGATCAACTCTTTATCCTAAAACTGCCCCTACTGCATAATTAGATGTATCACACATGAGCTCAAATAGTAAGTTCCAGTTTGGGGACTGAATGATGTGTGATGATGTCAATAACTGCTTTAATTTTTCAAATGCCACAAGACATGAATCATCAAAGACAAAAGGTGCATCCTTAGCAAGTAGATTGTATAAGGGTCTAGAAACTTTGCTAAAATCTTTAATGAAACGTCTATAAAAACCAATATACCCAAGAAAAGATCTTACTTCTCTAATTGTTTTAGGTGGAGGAAGATTGGAAATGAGATCCAAATTTTCTTTATGAACCTTCATACCTTTCCTCGAAATGATGTGACCGAGAACAATACCTTATTTTACCATAAAATGGCATTTATTCCAATTTAAGACTAAGTTCTTCTCGATACATCTCTGCAGAACTAGTGTTAGATGATGTAAACATTGATCAAATGAGGTCAAATGAGTCACCAAAGAGAGAAAAGTCATCCATAAAGACTTCAAGAAATTGTTCAAGCATATCAGAAAAAATGCTCAACATGCATCGCTGAAATGTAGCAGGTGCATTACATAATCCAAATGACATCCTCCTATATGCAAAAGTGTCAAAAGGGCAAGTGAAAGTGATTTTCTCTTGATATTTTGGTGCTATAAGAATTTGATTATATCCTGAGTAGCAATCTAGAAAGTAATAAAATGCATGGCCTGCTAATTGTTGAGTGTTAGAAAATGCATATTTATAAAGGAGAAAATTGTCATTTTACATTTCATGTCTTACTAACAACCCTTACTTTTATGTATTTAAGTTTCTTATAATTTAATTACATGTGTTTTATTTTAATTAAGTATTTTATGTATTTTAGGGGTATCACGGTCATTTCACAATAAACGAGAGATCAAATGGCAAAACGGACATCATTTTTTAACTCAGGACGGTCGAAAACTTTAGGAGGAGCATAAAAGGAAAAATATTATTGTTCACATATACGGTACTATTCACATGTACGGGTACTATCTACGTTACTGTTCATGGCACTGTTCACATAGACGGATCGATGATATGGCATTGACTGATGAGGTGTCACGATCCTGTTGGACTAAAATTCTTATGCACTATTGATCGATGACGTGGCAGCATATCAGTGGATCAAAAATCTCATGTACAGTACATGCAACACACATGATTATTTTCAACCAAACC
>MKYO02026929.1:13526-32145 GCA_002013955.2 Citrus medica
AAAATAGGCCGCGGGCACAGCCGCGCCCAAAAATAAGCGCCCGAAGGTCGGGGCCCCAAGCCCCCCTGCGGAAAAATGCCCAAAAAATGGGTGGGCTATAGCCTTGGGGGGTGGGGCTGGCGAAGTTCGTCCGCCGGACTCGGAATGGGGCGAGACTTTGCCAGGTGTCTCCGTGTGCCAAATATTAGCCGCGGGCACAGCCGCGTCCAAAAATAAGCGCCCGATGGTCGGGGCGCCATAGCCCCCCTGCGGAAAAATGCCGAAAAAATGGGTGGGTTATAGCCTTCGGGGGTGGGGGTGGCGAAGTTCGTCCGCCGGACTCAAAATGGGGCGAGATTTTGCGAGGGGCCTCCGTGTACCAAAAATAGGCCGCGGGCACAGCCACGCCCAACAATAAGAGCCCGAAGGTCGGGGCGCACTCAGAACCGGGCGAGACTTTGCTAGGGGCCTCCCTGTGCCAAAAATAGGCCGCGGACACAGCCGCGCCCAAAAATAAGAGCCCGAAGGTGGGGGGGCCAAAGTCCCCCTGCGGAAAAATGCCCAAAAAACGGTTGGGCTAGACTTGGGGAGTGGGGCTGGCGAAGTTCATCCGCCGGACTCGGAATGGGGCGAGACTTAGTGAGGGGCCATTGTGTGCCAAAAATAGGCCACGGGCACAGCCGCGCCCAAAAATAATCGCCCGAACGTCGGGGCGCCTAAGCCCTGCTACGGGAAAATGCACAAAAAACAGGTGGGCTACAGCCTTGGGGGGTGGGGCTGGTGAATTTTGTCCGCCAGACTCGGAATGGGGCTAGACTTTGCGAGGGGCCTCCGTGTACAAAAAATAGGCTGCGGGCACAGCTGCGTTGAAAAATAAGCTCCTGAAGGTCGGGGATCCAAAGCCCCCCTGCAGAAAAATGCCCAAAAAACGGATGGGCTATAGCCGTGAGGGGTGGGGCTGGCGAAGTTCTTCCGCCGGACTCGGAATGGGGCGAGACTTAGCGAGAGGCCTCCGTGTGCCAAAAATAGGCCTCGGGCAGAGCCGCGCCCAAAAACAAATGCCCGAAGGTCCGGGCGGCAAAGTCCCCCCACGGAAAAATGCCCAAAAAACGGGTGGGCTATAGCCTTGGAGGGTGGGGCTGGCGAAGTTCGTCTGCCGCACTCTGAATGGGGCGAGACTTTGCTAGGGGCCTCCCTGTGCCAAAAATAGGCCTCGGGCACAGCCGCGCCCAAAAATAAGAGCCCGAAGGTCGGGGGGCCAAAGCCCCCCTGTGGAAAAATGCCCAAAAAACGGTTGGGCCAGCCTTGGGGAGTGGGGCTGGCGAAGTTCATCCGCCGGACTCGGAATGGGGCGAGACTTAGCGAGGGGCCTCTGTGTGCCAAAAATAGGCCACGCGCACAGCCGCGCCCAAAAATAATTGCCCGAACGTCGCGGCGCCAAAGCCCCGCTACGGGAAAATGCACAAAAAACAGGTGGGCTACAGCCTTGGGGGGTGCGGCTGGCGAATTTTGTCCGCCAGACTCGGAATGGGGCTAGACTTTGCGAGGGGCCTCCATGTACCAAAACTAGGCTGCGGGCACAGCTGCGTCAAAAAATAAGCGTCCGAAGGTCGGGGAGCCAAAGCCCCCCTGCAGAAAAATGCCCAAAAAACGGGTGGGCTATAGCCTTGGGGGGTGGAGCTGGCGAAGTTCGTCCGCCGGACTCGGAATGGGGCGAGACTTTGCGAGGGGCCTCCATGTGCCAAAAATAGGCCGCGGGCACAGCGGCGCCCAAAAACAAGCGCCCGAAGGGCGGGGCGCCAAAGCCCCCCTGTGGAAAAATGCCCAGAAAACGGGTGGGCTATAGCCTTGGGGGGTGGAGCTGGCGAAGTTCGTCCGCCGGACTCGGAATGGGGCGAGACTTTGCGAGGGGCCTCCTTGTAACAAAAATAGGCCGCGGGCACAGCGGCGCCCAAAAACAAACGCCCGAAGGTCGGGGCGCCAAAGCCCCCCTGTGGAAAAATGCCCAGAAAACGGGTGGGCTAGAGCCTTTGGGGGTGGGGCTGGCGAAGTTCGTCCGCCAGATTCGAAATGGGTCGAGACTTTGCGAGGAGCCTCCATGTACCAAAAATAGGCCGCGGGCACAGTCGCGCCCAAAGGTCGGGGTGTCAAAGCCCCGCTACGGAAAAATGCCCAAAAAATGGGTGGACTAGCCTTGGGGGGTGGGGCTGGCGAAGTTCGTTCGCCGGACTCGGAATGGGGCGAGACTTTGCGAGAGGCCTCCATGTGCCAAAAAAAGTCTGCGGGCTCAGCCGCGCCTAAAAATAATCGCCCGATGGTCGGGGCGCCAAAGCCCCCCTGCAGAAAAATGCCCAAAAAACGGGTGGGCTATAGCCTTGGGGGGTGGGGCTGGCGAAGTTCGTCCGCCGGACTCAGAATGGGGCGAGACATTGCTAGGGGACTCCGTGTTCCAGAAATAGGCCGTGGGCATAGCCGCGCCAAAAAATAAGCACCCGAAGGTCGAGGCGCCAAAGCCCCCCTGCGGAAAAATGCCCAAAAAATGGGTGGGCTAGCCTTGGGGGGTGGGGCTGGCGAAGTTCGTCCGCCGGACTCAGAATGGGGCGAGACTTTGCGAGGGTCCTCCATGTACCAAAAATAGGCCGTGGGCGCAGCCGCGCCTAAAAATAATCGCCCGATGGTCGGGGCGCCAAAGCCCCACTACGGAAAAATGCACAAAAAACGGGTGGGCTATAGCATTGGGGAGTGGGGCTGGCGAATTTTGTCCGCCGGACTCGGAAAGGGGCTAGACTTTGCGATGGGCCTCCATGTGCCAAAAATAGGCTGCGGACACAGCCGTCCCCAAAAATAAGCGCCCGACTGCCGGGGCGCCAAAGCGTCCTGCGGAAAAATGCCCAAAAAACGGGTGGGCTATAGCCTTGGGGGGTGGGGCTGGCGAGTTCGTCCGCCGGACTCAGAATGGGGCGAGACTTTGCGAGGGGCCTCCATGTGCCAAAAATAGGACGCGGGCACAGCCGCACCCAAAAATAAGTGCCCGAAGGTCGGGGCGCCAAAGCCCCCCTACGAAAAAATGCCCAAAAAATGGGTGGGCTATAGCCTTGGGGGGTGGGCCGGCGAAGTTCGTCCGACGGACTCGCAATGGGGCGAGACTTTGCGAGGGGCCTCCGTATGCCAAAAATAGGCCGCGGACACAGCCGCGCCCAGAAATAAGCGCCGCCGGAGGTCGGGGCGCCAAAGCCCCCCTGCGGAAAAATGCCCAAAAATGGGTGGGCCATAGCCTTGGGGGGTGGGCCGGCGAAGTTCGTCCGCCGGACTCGCAATGGGGCTAGACTTTGCGATGGGCCTCCATGTGCCAAAAATAGGCCGCGGACACAGCCGCGCCCAGAAATAAGCGCCGCCGGAGGTCGGGGCGCCAAAGTCCCCCTGCGGAAAAAGGCCTAAAAATGGGTGGGCCATAGCCTTGGGGGGTGGGCCGGCGAAGTTCGTCCGCCGGACTCGCAATGGGGCTAGACTTTGCGATGGGCCTCCATGTGCCAAAAATAGGCCGCGGACACAGCCGCGCCCAGAAATAAGCGCCGCCGGAGGTCGGGGCGCCAAAGTCCCCCTGCGGAAAAAGGCCTAAAAATGGGTGGGCCATAGCCTTGGGGGGTGGGCCGGCGAAGTTCGTCCGCCGGACTCAGAATGGGGCGAGACTTTGCGAGGGGCCTCCGTGTACCAAAAATAGGCCGCGGACACAGCCGCGCCCAGAAATAAGCGCCCGAAGGTCTAGGCGCCAAAGCCCCCCTGCGGAAAAATGCCTAAAAATGGGTGGGCCATAGCCTTGGGGGGTGGGGCTGGCGAAGTTCGTCCGCCGGACTCGCAATGGGGCGAGACTTTGCGAGGGGCCTTCGTGTGCCAAAAGTAGGCCACGGGCACAGCCGTGCCCAAAAATAAGTGCCCAAAGGTCGGGGCGCCAGAGACCCCTTCGGAAAAATGCCCAAAAAACGGGTGGGCTATAGCCTTGGGGGGTGGGGCTGGCGAAGTTCGTCCGCCGCACTCGGAATGGGGCCACACTTTGCGAGGGGCCTCCGTGTGCCAAAATCGGCTGTGGGCACAGCCGCGCCCAAAAATAAGCGCCGTAGGTCGTGGCATCAAAGCCCCCCTTCAGAAAAATGCCCAAAAAACGGGTGGGCTATACCCTTGGGGGGTGGGCTGGCGAAGTTCGTTCGACGGACTCAGAATGGGTCGAGACTTTGCGAGGGGCCTCCGTGTGCCAAAAATAGGCCGCGGACACAGCCGTACCCAAAAATAAGCGCCCGAAGGTCGGGGCGCCAAAGCCCCCCTGCGGAAAAATGCCTAAAAACTGGGCGGGCTATAACCTTGGGGGGGGAGGCTGGCGAACTTCATCCGCCGGAGTCGGAATGGGGTGAGACTTTGCGAGGGGCCTCCGTGTACCAAAAAGAGGACGCGGGCACAGCCGTACCAAAAAATAAGTGCCCGAAGGTCGGGGCGCCAAAGCCCCCCTGCGGAAAAATGCCTAAAAACTGGGCGGGCTATAACCTTGGGGGGGGAGGCTGGCGAACTTCATCCGCCGGAGTCGGAATGGGGTGAGACTTTGCGAGGGGCCTCCGTGTACCAAAAAGAGGACGCGGGCACAGCCGAGATGTGTATAAGAGACAGCCTTGGGGGGTGCGGCGGGCGAAGTTCGTCCGCCGGACTTGGAATGGGGCGAGATTTGCGAGGGGCCTCCGTGTACCAAAAATAGGATGCGGGCACAGCCGGAGCCAAAAATAAGTGCCCGAAGGTCGGGGCGCCAGAGACCCCTTCGGAAAAATGCCTAAAAACAGGTGGGCTATAGCCTTGGGGGGTGGGGCTGGTGAAGTTCGCCCGCCGGACTCAGAATGGGGCGAGGCTTTGCGAGGGGCCTCTGTGTGCCAAAAATAGGCCGCGGGCACAGGCGCGCCCAAAAATAAGCGCCAGAAGGATGGGGCGCGAAAGACCCCTGCGGAAAAATGCCCAAAAAATGGGCGGGCTATAGCCTTGGGGGGGGGCTCGTGAAGTTCGTCCGCCGGAGTCGGAATGGGGCGAGACTCTGCGAGGCGCATCCGTGTGCCAAAAATAGGACGCGGGCACAGCGCAACCATAAACAAGTGCCCGATGGTCGGGGCGCCAAAGACCCCTTCGGAAAAATGCCTAAAAATGGGTGGGCTATAGCTTGGGGTGTGGGGCTGGCGAAGTTCGTCCCCGGGACTCGGAATGGGGCGAGACTTTGCGAGGAGCCTCCATGTGCCAAACATAGGCCGTGGGCACAGCTGCATCCAAAAATAAGCACCCGAAGGTTGGGGCGCCATGGCCCCCTGCGGAAAAAGGCTCAAAAAATGGGCGGGCAATAGCCTTGGGGGGGGGGCTGGCGAAGTTCGTCCGCCGGAGTCGGAATGGGGCAAGACTTTTCGAGGGGCTTCCATGTGCAAAAAATAGGCCGCGGGCACAGGCGAACCCAAAAATAAGTGCCCAAAGGTCGGGGCGCGCGAGACCCCTTCGGAAAAATGCCCAAAAAATGGGTGGGCTATAGCCTTGGGGGGTGGGGATGGCGAAGTTTGTCCGCCGCACTCGGAATGGGGCCACACTTTGCGAGGGACCTCCGTGTGACAAAAATAGGCCGCCGGCACAGCCACGCCAAAAAATAAGCGCCGTAGGTCGTGGCATCAAAGCCCCCCTTCGGAAAAATGTCCAAAAAACGGGTGGGCAAGAGCCTTGGGGGGTGGGGCGGGCAAGTTCGTCCGCCGGACTCGGAATGGGTTGAGACTTTGCGAGGGGCCTCCGTGAGAAAAAATAGTCCGCGGGCACAGCCGCACCCAAAATAAGTGCCCGAAGGTCGGCGCGCCAAGGCCCCACTGTGGAAAAATGCCCAAAAAACGGGTGGGCTATAGCCTTGGGGGGTTGGGCTGGCGAAGTTCGTCCGCGGGACTCGGAACGGGGTGAGACTTTACGAGGGGCCTCAGTGTACCAAAAATTGGCCGCGGGCACAGCCGCGCCTAAAAATAAGCGCCCGAAGATCGGGGCACCAAAGCCCGGCAGCGGAAAATGCCCAAAAAAGGGGTGGGCTATAGCCTTGGGGGGTGGGGCTGGCGAAGTTCGTCCGCCGTACTCGGAATGGGCCGAGACATTGTGAGGGGCCTCTGTGTACAAAAAAGAGGCCTCGGGCACAACTGCGCCCAAAAATAAGCGCCCGAAGATCGGGGCACCAAAGCCCCCCTGCGGAAAAATGCCGAGAAACCGGGTGGGCTATAGTCTTGAGGGGTGGGGCTGGCGAAGTTCGTCCGCCGGACTCGGAATGGGGCGAGACTTTGCGAGGGGTCTCCATGTACTAAAAATAGGCCGCCAGCACAGCCGTACCCAAAAATAAGCGCCAGAAGGTCAGGCCCCAAAGCTCCCCTACGGAAAAATGCCCAAAAAACGTGTGGGCTATAGCCTTGGGGGGTGGGGCTTGCGAAGTTCATCCGCCGGACTCGGAATGGGGCGAGACTTTGCGAGGGGCCTCCTTGTACCAAAATTAGGTCGCGGGCACAGCCGCATCCAAAAATAAGTGCCCGAAGTTCGTGGAGCCAAAGCCCCCCAGCGGAAAAATGCCCAAAAAAAGGGTGGGCTATAGCCTTGGGGGGTGGGGCTGGCGAAGTTCGTCCGCCGGACTCGGAATAGGGCGAGACATTGCGAGGGGCCTCCAAGCTTCAAAAATAGGCTGCGGGAACAGCCGCGGCAAAAAATAAGCACCCGAAGGTCGGGGCGCCGAAGCCCCCTGCGGAAAAATGCCCAAAAAATGGGTGGGTTATAGCCTTGGGGGGTGGGGCTGGCGAAATTCATCCGCCGGACTCGGAATGGGGGGATACTTTGTGAGGGGCCTCCGTGCATCAAAAATAGGCTGCGGGAACAGCCGCGCCCAAAAATAAGCGCCCGAAGGTCGGGGCGCCCAAGGCCCCCTGAGGAAAAATGCCCAAAAAACGGGTGGCCAATAGCCTGGGGGTGTGGGGCTGGCAAAGTTCGTCCGCCAGACTCGGAATGGCGCGAGACTTTGCGAGGGGCCTCCGTGCGCCAAAAATATGCCACGGCGACAGCTGCACACAAAAATAAGCACCTGAAGGTCGGGGAGCCAAAGCCCCCCTGCGGAAAAATGCCCAAAAAACGGGTGGGCTATAGCCTTGGGAGTGGGGCTGGCGATGTTCGTCCGCTGGACTCGGAACGGGGCGAGACTTTACGAGGGTCCTCAGTGTGCCAAAAATAGGCCGCGGGCACAGCCGCGCCCAAAAATAAGGGCCCGAAGATCGGAGCGCCGAAGCCCCGCTGCGGAAAAATGCCCAAAAAACGGGTGGGCTATAGCCTTGGGGGGTGGGGCTGGCGAAGTTCATCCGCCGGACTCGGAATGGGCCGAGACTTTGCGAGGGGCCTCCGTGTGCCAAACATAGGCCGCGGGAACAGCTGTGCCCAAAAATTATCGCCCGAAGGTTGGGGCGCCAGAGCCCCCATGCGGAAAAATGCCCAAAAAACGCGTGGGCTATAGCCTTGGGGGGTGGGGCTGGCAAAGTTCCTCCGCCGGACTCGGAATGGGGCGAGACTTTGTGATGGGCCTCCGTGTGCCAAAAATAGGCTACGGGCGCAGCGGCGCCCGAAAATAAGCGCCCAAAGGTCGGGGCACCAAAGCCCCCCCGGGGAAAAATGCCCAAAAAACGGGTGGGCTATAGCCTTGGGAGGTGGGGATGGCGATGTTCATCCACTGGACTCGGAATGGGGTGAGACTTTGCGAGGGGCCTCCGTGTGCCAAAAATAGGCGATGGCCACAGCTGCGCCCAAAAATAAGCGCCCAAACGTCGGGGCGCCAGAGCCCCGCTGGGGAAAAATGCCCAAAAACCGGGTGGGCTATAGCCTTGGGGGGTGTGGCTGGCGAAGTTCGTCTGCCGGACTCGGAATGAGGCGAGACTTTGTGAGGGGCCTCCGTGTGCCAAAAATAGGCCGCGGGCACAGCCGCTCCCAAAAATAAGCACCCGAAGGTCGGGGCGCCAAAGTCCCCCTGCGGAAAAATGCCCAAAAAACGGGTGAGCTATAGCCTTGGGGGGTGAGGCTGGCGAAGTTCGTCCGCTGGACACGGAATGGGGCGAGACTTTGCGAGGGGCCTCCGTGTACCAGAAAAAGGCCGCGCCCACAGCCGCACCCAAAAATAAGCGCCCGAAGGTCGGGGCGCCAATGACCCCCTGCGAAAAAATGCCCAAAAAACGGGTGGGTTATAGCCTTGGGGGGTGGGGTAGGCGAAGTTCGTCCGTCGGACTCGGAATGCGGCGAGACTTTGCGAGGGGCAGGGGGTAGGGATGGCGAAGTTCGTCCGCCGGACTCAGAATGGGGCGATACTTTGCGAGGGGCCTCCATGCGTCAAAAATAGGCTACGGCCACAGCCGCGCCCAAAAATAAGTGCCCGAAGGTCAGGGCGCCAAAGCCGCCCTGCGGAAAAATGCCCAAAAAACGGGTGGGCTATAGCCCTGTCTCTTATACACATCTCCAAGGCTATAGCTCACCCGTTTTTTGGGCATTTTTCCGCAGGGCGGCTTTGGCGCCCTGACCTTCGGGCACTTATTTTTGGGCGCGGCTGTGGCCGTAGCCTATTTTTGACGCATGGAGGTCCCTCGCAAAGTATCGCCCCATTCTGAGTCCGGCGGACGAACTTCGCCAGCCCCACCCCCCAAGGCCTGTCTCTTATACACATCTCCAAGGCTATAGCTCACCCGTTTTTTGGGCATTTTTCCGCAGGGCGGCTTTGGCGCCCTGACCTTCGGGCACTTATTTTTGGGCGCGGCTGTGGCCGTAGCCTATTTTTGACGCATGGAGGTCCCTCGCAAAGTATCGCCCCATTCTGAGTCCGGCGGACGAACTTCGCCAGCCCCACCCCCCAAGGCCTGTCTCTTATACACATCTCGCCCAAAAATAAGCGCCCGAAGGTCGGGGCGCCAAAGCCCCGCTGCTGAAAAATGCCCAAAAAATGGGTGGGTTATAGCCTAGGGGGGTTTGGCTGGCGAAGTTCGTCCCCCAGACTTGGAAAGGGGCGAGACTTTGTGAGGGGTCTCCGTGTGCCAAAAATAGGCCACGGGCACAGACGCTCCCAAAAATAAGCGCCCGAAGGTCGGGGCGCCAAACCCCCCTGTGGAAAAATGCCCAAAAAACGGGTGAGCTATAGCCTTGGGGGGTGGGGCTGGTGAAGTTCGTCCGCCAGAATCGGAATGGGGCCTCACCTTCCAAGGGGCCTCCGTGTGCCAGAAATAGGCCGTGGGCACAGCCGCATCCAAAAATAAGCGCCCGAAAGTCGGGGCGCCAAAGCCCGCCTGCGGACAAATGCCCAAATAACGGGTGGGCTTCGCCTTGGGGGGTGGGGCTGGCTAAGTTCGTTCGCCGGACTCGGAATGGGGTGAGACTTTGCGAGGGGCCTCCGTAAGCCAAAAATAGGCCGCGGGCACAGCCGCGCCCAAAAATAATCGCCCGAAGGTTGGGGCGCCAAAGCTCCCCTTTGGAAAAATGCCCAAAAAATGGGTGGGCTATAGCCTAGGTGGGTTAGGCTGGCGAAGTTCGTCCCCCAGACTCGGAAAGGGGCGAGACTTTGCGAGGGGCCTCCGTGTACCAAAAATAGGCCGCGGACACAGCCGCTCCCAAAAATAAGTACCCGAAGGTTGGGGCGCCAAAGCCCCCCTGCGGAAAAATGCCCAAAAAACGGGTGAGCTATAGCCTTGGGGGGTGGGGCTCGCGAAGTTCGTCCGCCGGACTCGGAATGGGGCGAGACTTTACGAGGGGCCTCCGTGTGCCAAAAATAGGCGGCGGGCACAGCCGCGCCCAACAAAAAGCGCCCGAAGGTCGAAGCGCCAAAGCCCCCCCTACGGAAAAATGCCCAAAAAACGGGTGGGCTTTGCCTTGGGGGGTGGGGCGGGCGAATTTCATTCGCCGGACTCAGAATGGGGCGAGACTTTATGAGGGGTCTCCGTGAGCCAAAAATAAGCCGCGGGCACAGCCGCGCCCAAAATTAAATGCCCGAAGGTCGGGGCGCCAAAGCCCCCCTGCGGAAAAATGCCCAAAAAACGGGTGGGCTTCGCCTTGGGGGGTGGGGCTCACGAAGTTCGTTCGCCGGACTCGGAATGGGGCGAGACTTTACGAGGGCCCTCCGTGAGCCAAAAATAGGACGCGGCCACAGCCGCGCACAAAAATAAGTGCCCGAAGGTCGGGGCACCAAAGCACCCCTGCGAAAAATTGCCCAACCAACGGGTGGGCTATAGCCTTGGGGGGTGGGGCTGGCGAAGTTCGTCCGCCGGACTCAGAATGGGGTGAGACTTTGCGAGGGGCCTCCGTGTACCAGAAAAAGGCCGCGGCCACAGCAGCGCCCAAAAATTAGCGCTCGAAGGTCGGGGCGCCAATGCCTCCCTGCGAAAAAATGCCCAAAAAACGGGTGGGCTATAGCCCTGCGGGGGGCTGGCGAATTTCGTCCGCCGGACTCGGAATGGGGCAAGACTTTGCGAGGGGCCTCCGTGTGCTAAAAATAGGCCACGGTCGTAGACGCGCCCAAAAATAAGCGCTCGAAGGTCGGGGCGCCAAAGCCCCCCTGCGGAAAAATGCCCAAAAAACGGGTGGGCTTTAGCCTTGGGGGGTGGGGCAGGCGAAGTTCGTCCGCCGGAATCGGAATTTGGCGAGACTTTGCGAGGGGCCTCCGTGTGCCAGAAATAGNGGGCACAGCCGCGCCCAAAAATAAGCACCCGAAGGTCGGGGCGCCAAAGCCCCCCTGCGGAAAAATGCCCAAAAAACGGGTGGGCTTTAGCCTTGGGGGGTGGGGCAGGCGAAGTTCGTCCGCCGGAATCGGAATTTGGCGAGACTTTGCGAGGGGCCTCCGTGTGCCAGAAATAGACCGCGAGCACAGCCGCGCCCAAAAATAAGCTCCCGAAAGTCTGGGCGTCAAAGCCACCCTGTGGAAAAATGCCCAAAAAACGGGTGGGCTTTAGCCTTGGGGGGTGGGGCTGGCGAAGTTCGTCCGCCGGACTCGGAAAGGGGCGAGACTTTGCGAGGGGCCTCCGTGTGCCAAAAATAAGCCCCGGGCACAGCCGCGCACAAAAATAAGCGCTCGAAGGTCGGGGTGCCAAAGCCCCCCTGCGAAAAAATGCGCAAACAATGGCTGGGCTATAGCCTTGGGGGGTGGGGCTGGCGAAGTTCGTCCGCCGGACTCGGAAAGGGGCGAGACTTTGCGAGGGGCCTCCGTGTGCCAAAAATAAGCCCCGGGCACAGCTGCTACCAAAAATAAGCACCCGAAGGTCAGGACGCCAAAGCCCCCCTGCGGAAAAATGCCCAAAAAACGGGTGAGCTATAGCCTTGGGGGGTGGGGCTGGCGAAGTTCGTCCGCCGGACTCAGAATGGGGTGAGACTTTGCGAGGGGCCTCCGTGTACCAGAAAAAGGCCGCGGCCACAGCAGCGCCCAAAAATTAGCGCTCGAAGGTCGGGGCGCCAATGCCTCCCTGCGAAAAAATGCCCAAAAAACGGGTGGGCTATAGCCCTGGGGGGGGCTGGCGAATTTCGTCCCCCGGACTCGGAATGGGGCAAGACTTTGCGAGGGGCCTCCGTGTGCCAAAAATAGGCCGCGGGCACAGCCGCGCCCAAAAATAAGCACCCGAAGGTCGGGGCGCCAAAGCCCCCCTGCAGAAAAATGCCCAAAAAACGGGTGAGCTATAGCCTTGGGGGGTGGGGTAGGCGAAGTTCGTCCGCCGGACTCGGAATGGGGCGAGACTTTGCGAGGGGCCTCCGTGTGCCAAAAATAGGCCGCGGGCACAGCCGCGCCCAAAAATAAGCACCCGAAGGTCGGGGCGCCAAAGCCCCCCTGCAGAAAAATGCCCAAAAAACGGGTGAGCTATAGCCTTGGGGGGTGGGGTAGGCGAAGTTCGTCCGCCGGACTCGGAATGGGGCGAGACTTTGCGAGGGGCCTCCGTGTGCCAAAAATAGGCCGCGGGCACAGCCGCGCCCAAAAATAAGCACCCGAAGGTCGGGGCGCCAAAGCCCCCCTGCAGAAAAATGCCCAAAAAACGGGTGAGCTATAGCCTTGGGGGGTGGGGTAGGCGAAGTTCGTCCGCCGGACTCGGAATGGGGCGAGACTTTGCGAGGGGCCTCCGTGTGCCAAAAATAGGCCGCGGGCACAGCCGCGCCCAAAAATAAGCACCCGAAGGTCGGGGCGCCAAAGCCCCCCTGCAGAAAAATGCCCAAAAAACGGGTGAGCTATAGCCTTGGGGGGTGGGGTAGGCGAAGTTCGTCCGCCGGACTCGGAATGGGGCGAGACTTTGCGAGGGGCCTCCGTGTGCCAAAAATAGGCCGCGGGCACAGCCGCGCCCAAAAATAAGCACCCGAAGGTCGGGGCGCCAAAGCCCCCCTGCAGAAAAATGCCCAAAAAACGGGTGAGCTATAGCCTTGGGGGGTGGGGTAGGCGAAGTTCGTCCGCCGGACTCGGAATGGGGCGAGACTTTGCGAGGGGCCTCCGTGTGCCAAAAATAGGCCGCGGGCACAGCCGCGCCCAAAAATAAGCACCCGAAGGTCGGGGCGCCAAAGCCCCCCTGCAGAAAAATGCCCAAAAAACGGGTGAGCTATAGCCTTGGGGGGTGGGGTAGGCGAAGTTCGTCCGCCGGACTCGGAATGGGGCGAGACTTTGCGAGGGGCCTCCGTGTGCCAAAAATAGGCCGCGGGCACAGCCGCGCCCAAAAATAAGCACCCGAAGGTCGGGGCGCCAAAGCCCCCCTGCAGAAAAATGCCCAAAAAACGGGTGAGCTATAGCCTTGGGGGGTGGGGTAGGCGAAGTTCGTCCGCCGGACTCGGAATGGGGCGAGACTTTGCGAGGGGCCTCCGTGTGCCAAAAATAGGCCGCGGGCACAGCCGCGCCCAAAAATAAGCACCCGAAGGTCGGGGCGCCAAAGCCCCCCTGCAGAAAAATGCCCAAAAAACGGGTGAGCTATAGCCTTGGGGGGTGGGGTAGGCGAAGTTCGTCCGCCGGACTCGGAATGGGGCGAGACTTTGCGAGGGGCCTCCGTGTGCCAAAAATAGGCCGCGGGCACAGCCGCGCCCAAAAATAAGCACCCGAAGGTCGGGGCGCCAAAGCCCCCCTGCAGAAAAATGCCCAAAAAACGGGTGAGCTATAGCCTTGGGGGGTGGGGTAGGCGAAGTTCGTCCGCCGGACTCGGAATGGGGCGAGACTTTGCGAGGGGCCTCCGTGTGCCAAAAATAGGCCGCGGGCACAGCCGCGCCCAAAAATAAGCACCCGAAGGTCGGGGCGCCAAAGCCCCCCTGCAGAAAAATGCCCAAAAAACGGGTGAGCTATAGCCTTGGGGGGTGGGGTAGGCGAAGTTCGTCCGCCGGACTCGGAATGGGGCGAGACTTTGCGAGGGGCCTCCGTGTGCCAAAAATAGGCCGCGGGCACAGCCGCGCCCAAAAATAAGCACCCGAAGGTCGGGGCGCCAAAGCCCCCCTGCAGAAAAATGCCCAAAAAACGGGTGAGCTATAGCCTTGGGGGGTGGGGTAGGCGAAGTTCGTCCGCCGGACTCGGAATGGGGCGAGACTTTGCGAGGGGCCTCCGTGTGCCAAAAATAGGCCGCGGGCACAGCCGCGCCCAAAAATAAGCACCCGAAGGTCGGGGCGCCAAAGCCCCCCTGCAGAAAAATGCCCAAAAAACGGGTGAGCTATAGCCTTGGGGGGTGGGGTAGGCGAAGTTCGTCCGCCGGACTCGGAATGGGGCGAGACTTTGCGAGGGGCCTCCGTGTGCCAAAAATAGGCCGCGGGCACAGCCGCGCCCAAAAATAAGCACCCGAAGGTCGGGGCGCCAAAGCCCCCCTGCAGAAAAATGCCCAAAAAACGGGTGAGCTATAGCCTTGGGGGGTGGGGTAGGCGAAGTTCGTCCGCCGGACTCGGAATGGGGCGAGACTTTGCGAGGGGCCTCCGTGTGCCAAAAATAGGCCGCGGGCACAGCCGCGCCCAAAAATAAGCACCCGAAGGTCGGGGCGCCAAAGCCCCCCTGCAGAAAAATGCCCAAAAAACGGGTGAGCTATAGCCTTGGGGGGTGGGGTAGGCGAAGTTCGTCCGCCGGACTCGGAATGGGGCGAGACTTTGCGAGGGGCCTCCGTGTGCCAAAAATAGGCCGCGGGCACAGCCGCGCCCAAAAATAAGCACCCGAAGGTCGGGGCGCCAAAGCCCCCCTGCAGAAAAATGCCCAAAAAACGGGTGAGCTATAGCCTTGGGGGGTGGGGTAGGCGAAGTTCGTCCGCCGGACTCGGAATGGGGCGAGACTTTGCGAGGGGCCTCCGTGTGCCAAAAATAGGCCGCGGGCACAGCCGCGCCCAAAAATAAGCACCCGAAGGTCGGGGCGCCAAAGCCCCCCTGCAGAAAAATGCCCAAAAAACGGGTGAGCTATAGCCTTGGGGGGTGGGGTAGGCGAAGTTCGTCCGCCGGACTCGGAATGGGGCGAGACTTTGCGAGGGGCCTCCGTGTGCCAAAAATAGGCCGCGGGCACAGCCGCGCCCAAAAATAAGCACCCGAAGGTCGGGGCGCCAAAGCCCCCCTGCAGAAAAATGCCCAAAAAACGGGTGAGCTATAGCCTTGGGGGGTGGGGTAGGCGAAGTTCGTCCGCCGGACTCGGAATGGGGCGAGACTTTGCGAGGGGCCTCCGTGTGCCAAAAATAGGCCGCGGGCACAGCCGCGCCCAAAAATAAGCACCCGAAGGTCGGGGCGCCAAAGCCCCCCTGCAGAAAAATGCCCAAAAAACGGGTGAGCTATAGCCTTGGGGGGTGGGGTAGGCGAAGTTCGTCCGCCGGACTCGGAATGGGGCGAGACTTTGCGAGGGGCCTCCGTGTGCCAAAAATAGGCCGCGGGCACAGCCGCGCCCAAAAATAAGCACCCGAAGGTCGGGGCGCCAAAGCCCCCCTGCAGAAAAATGCCCAAAAAACGGGTGAGCTATAGCCTTGGGGGGTGGGGTAGGCGAAGTTCGTCCGCCGGACTCGGAATGGGGCGAGACTTTGCGAGGGGCCTCCGTGTGCCAAAAATAGGCCGCGGGCACAGCCGCGCCCAAAAATAAGCACCCGAAGGTCGGGGCGCCAAAGCCCCCCTGCAGAAAAATGCCCAAAAAACGGGTGAGCTATAGCCTTGGGGGGTGGGGTAGGCGAAGTTCGTCCGCCGGACTCGGAATGGGGCGAGACTTTGCGAGGGGCCTCCGTGTGCCAAAAATAGGCCGCGGGCACAGCCGCGCCCAAAAATAAGCACCCGAAGGTCGGGGCGCCAAAGCCCCCCTGCAGAAAAATGCCCAAAAAACGGGTGAGCTATAGCCTTGGGGGGTGGGGTAGGCGAAGTTCGTCCGCCGGACTCGGAATGGGGCGAGACTTTGCGAGGGGCCTCCGTGTGCCAAAAATAGGCCGCGGGCACAGCCGCGCCCAAAAATAAGCACCCGAAGGTCGGGGCGCCAAAGCCCCCCTGCAGAAAAATGCCCAAAAAACGGGTGAGCTATAGCCTTGGGGGGTGGGGTAGGCGAAGTTCGTCCGCCGGACTCGGAATGGGGCGAGACTTTGCGAGGGGCCTCCGTGTGCCAAAAATAGGCCGCGGGCACAGCCGCGCCCAAAAATAAGCACCCGAAGGTCGGGGCGCCAAAGCCCCCCTGCAGAAAAATGCCCAAAAAACGGGTGAGCTATAGCCTTGGGGGGTGGGGTAGGCGAAGTTCGTCCGCCGGACTCGGAATGGGGCGAGACTTTGCGAGGGGCCTCCGTGTGCCAAAAATAGGCCGCGGGCACAGCCGCGCCCAAAAATAAGCACCCGAAGGTCGGGGCGCCAAAGCCCCCCTGCAGAAAAATGCCCAAAAAACGGGTGAGCTATAGCCTTGGGGGGTGGGGTAGGCGAAGTTCGTCCGCCGGACTCGGAATGGGGCGAGACTTTGCGAGGGGCCTCCGTGTGCCAAAAATAGGCCGCGGGCACAGCCGCGCCCAAAAATAAGCACCCGAAGGTCGGGGCGCCAAAGCCCCCCTGCAGAAAAATGCCCAAAAAACGGGTGAGCTATAGCCTTGGGGGGTGGGGTAGGCGAAGTTCGTCCGCCGGACTCGGAATGGGGCGAGACTTTGCGAGGGGCCTCCGTGAGCCAAAAATAGGACACGGGCACAGCAGCGCACAAAAATACGCGCTCGAAGGTCGGGGTGCCAAAGCCCCCCCGCGAAAAAATGCCCAAACAACGGGTGGGCTATAGCCTTGGGGGGTGGGGTAGGCGAAGTTCGTCCGCCGGACTCGGAATGGGGCGAGACTTTGCGAGGGGCCTCCGTGAGCCAAAAATAGGACACGGGCACAGCTGCGCAGAAAAATAAGCGCTCGAAGATCGGGGTGCCAATGCCCCCCTGCGAAAAAATGCCCAAACAACGGGTGGGCTATAGCCTTGGGGGGTGGGGTAGGCGAAGTTCGTCCGCCGGACTCGGAATGGGGCGAGACTTTGCGAGGGGCCTCCGTGAGCCAAAAATAGGACACGGGCACAGCTGCGCAGAAAAATAAGCGCTCGAAGATCGGGGTGCCAATGCCCCCCTGCGAAAAAATGCCCAAACAACGGGTGGGCTATAGCCTTGGGGGGTGGGGTAGGCGAAGTTCGTCCGCCGGACTCGGAATGGGGCGAGACTTTGCGAGGGGCCTCCGTGAGCCAAAAATAGGACACGGGCACAGCTGCGCAGAAAAATAAGCGCTCGAAGATCGGGGTGCCAATGCCCCCCTGCGAAAAAATGCCCAAACAACGGGTGGGCTATAGCCTTGGGGGGTGGGGTAGGCGAAGTTCGTCCGCCGGACTCGGAATGGGGCGAGACTTTGCGAGGGGCCTCCGTGAGCCAAAAATAGGACACGGGCACAGCTGCGCAGAAAAATAAGCGCTCGAAGATCGGGGTGCCAATGCCCCCCTGCGAAAAAATGCCCAAACAACGGGTGGGCTATAGCCTTGGGGGGTGGGGTAGGCGAAGTTCGTCCGCCGGACTCGGAATGGGGCGAGACTTTGCGAGGGGCCTCCGTGAGCCAAAAATAGGACACGGGCACAGCTGCGCAGAAAAATAAGCGCTCGAAGATCGGGGTGCCAATGCCCCCCTGCGAAAAAATGCCCAAACAACGGGTGGGCTATAGCCTTGGGGGGTGGGGTAGGCGAAGTTCGTCCGCCGGACTCGGAATGGGGCGAGACTTTGCGAGGGGCCTCCGTGAGCCAAAAATAGGACACGGGCACAGCTGCGCAGAAAAATAAGCGCTCGAAGATCGGGGTGCCAATGCCCCCCTGCGAAAAAATGCCCAAACAACGGGTGGGCTATAGCCTTGGGGGGTGGGGTAGGCGAAGTTCGTCCGCCGGACTCGGAATGGGGCGAGACTTTGCGAGGGGCCTCCGTGAGCCAAAAATAGGACACGGGCACAGCTGCGCAGAAAAATAAGCGCTCGAAGATCGGGGTGCCAATGCCCCCCTGCGAAAAAATGCCCAAACAACGGGTGGGCTATAGCCTTGGGGGGTGGGGTAGGCGAAGTTCGTCCGCCGGACTCGGAATGGGGCGAGACTTTGCGAGGGGCCTCCGTGAGCCAAAAATAGGACACGGGCACAGCTGCGCAGAAAAATAAGCGCTCGAAGATCGGGGTGCCAATGCCCCCCTGCGAAAAAATGCCCAAACAACGGGTGGGCTATAGCCTTGGGGGGTGGGGTAGGCGAAGTTCGTCCGCCGGACTCGGAATGGGGCGAGACTTTGCGAGGGGCCTCCGTGAGCCAAAAATAGGACACGGGCACAGCTGCGCAGAAAAATAAGCGCTCGAAGATCGGGGTGCCAATGCCCCCCTGCGAAAAAATGCCCAAACAACGGGTGGGCTATAGCCTTGGGGGGTGGGGTAGGCGAAGTTCGTCCGCCGGACTCGGAATGGGGCGAGACTTTGCGAGGGGCCTCCGTGAGCCAAAAATAGGACACGGGCACAGCTGCGCAGAAAAATAAGCGCTCGAAGATCGGGGTGCCAATGCCCCCCTGCGAAAAAATGCCCAAACAACGGGTGGGCTATAGCCTTGGGGGGTGGGGTAGGCGAAGTTCGTCCGCCGGACTCGGAATGGGGCGAGACTTTGCGAGGGGCCTCCGTGAGCCAAAAATAGGACACGGGCACAGCTGCGCAGAAAAATAAGCGCTCGAAGATCGGGGTGCCAATGCCCCCCTGCGAAAAAATGCCCAAACAACGGGTGGGCTATAGCCTTGGGGGGTGGGGCTGGCGAAGTTTGTCTGCCGGACTCAGAAAGGGGCGAGACTTTGTGAGGGGCCTCCGTGTGCCAAAAATAGGCCGCGGGCACAGCCGCTCCCAAAAATAAGCACCCGAATGTCGGGGCGCCAAAGTCCCCCTGCGGAAAAATGCCCAAAAAATGGGTGATCTATAGCCTTAGGGGGTGAGGCTGGCGAAGTTCGTCCGCTGGACTCGGAATGGGGCGAGACTTTGCGAGGGGCCTCCGTGTGCCAGAAAAAGGCTGCGGACACAGCCGCGCCCAAAAATAAGCGCCCGAAGGTCGGGGCGCCAATGTCCCCCTGCGAAAAAATGCCCAAAAAACGGGTGGGCCATAGCCCTGGCGGGGGGGCTGGCGAATTTCGTCCGCCGGACTCGGAATGGG
>MKYO02026929.1:43995-54277 GCA_002013955.2 Citrus medica
GACTCGGAATGGGGCGAGACTTTGCGAGGGGACTCCGTGTGCTAAAAATAGGCCACGGGCACAGCCGCGCCCAAAAATAAGCACCCGAAGGCCGGGACGCCAAAGCCCTGTGCGGAAAAATGCCCAAAAAACGGTGGGTTATAGCTTTGGGGGGTGGGGCTGGCAAAGTTTGTCCGCCGGACTTGGAATGGGGTGAGACTTTGTGAGAGGCCACCGTGTACCAAAAGTAGGCCTCGTGCACAGCCTTGCCCAAAAATAAGCGCCCGAGGTCCGGGCGCCAACCCCTCCTGCGGAAAAATGCCCAAAAAACGGGTGGGCTATAGCCTTGGGGTGTGGGGCTGGCGTAGTTCGTCCGGCGGACTCGGAACGGGGCGAGACTTTACGAGAGGCCTCCATGTGCTAAAAATAGGCCGCAGGCACAGCCTCGGCCAAAAATAACAGCCCGAAGATCGGGGCACCAATGCACCCATGCGGAAGAATGCCCAAAAAATGGGTGGGCTATAGCCTTGGGGGGTGGGGTTGGCGAAGATCGTCCGTCGCAATCGGAATGGGAGATGTGTATAAGAGACAGGAATGGGCCGAGACTTTGCGAGTGGCCTCCGTGTGCCAAAAATAGGCCGGAGGCACAGCCACGTCCAAATATAAGCGCCCGAAGGTCCGGGCGCCGAATCCCCCCCGCGGAAAAATGCCCAAAAAATGGGTGGGATATAGCCTTAGGGGTGGGGCTGGCGAAGTTCGTCCAGCGGACTCGGAATGGGGCGAGACTTTGCGAAGGTTCTCCGTGTGCCAAACATAGGCTGCGGACACAGCCGCGTCTAAAAATATGTGCCCGAAGGCCGGGGCACCAAAGCCCCACTACGGAAAAATGCCCAAAAACTGGGTGGGCTATAGCCTTGGGGGGTGGGGCTGGCGAA
This sequence comes from Citrus medica, assembly GCA_002013955.2. NCBI lineage: Eukaryota > Viridiplantae > Streptophyta > Magnoliopsida > Sapindales > Rutaceae > Citrus > Citrus medica. The sequence goes on from MKYO02026929.1 coordinate 44,910, forward strand.
GTTCGTCCAGCGGACTCGGAATGGTGCAAGACTTTGCGAGGGGCCTCCATGTGCCAAAAATAGGCCGTGGACACAACCGCGCCCAAAAATAAGCGCCCGAAGGCCGGGACGCCAAAGCCCCCGGCGGAAAAATGCCCAAAAAACGGGTGGGCTATAGCCTTGGGGGGTGGGGCTGGCGAAGTTCGTCCTTCGGACTCGGAATGGGGTGAGACTTTACGAGGGGCCTCCATCGGCCAAAAATAGGCCGCGGGCACATCTGCGTCCAAAAATAAGAGTCCAAAGGTCCGGTCGCCAAAACCCCGCGGCGGAAAAATGCCCAAAACGGGTGGGCTATAGCCTTGTGGGTGGGGCTGGCGAAGTTCGTCCTTCGGACTCGGAATGGGGCGAGACTTTGCGAGGGGCCTCCGTGTTCCAAAAATAGACCACAAGCACAGCCGCTCCCAAAAATAAGCACCCGAAGGTCGGGGCGACAAAGTCCCCCTGCGGAAAAATGCCCAAAAAACGGGTGGGCTATAGCCTTGTGGGTGGGGCTGGCGAAGTTCGTCCTTCGGACTCGGAATGGGGCGAGACTTTGCGAGGGGCCTCCGTGTTCCAAAAATAGACCACAAGCACAGCCGCTCCCAAAAATAAGCACCCGAAGGTCGGGGCGACAAAGTCCCCCTGCGGAAAAATGCCCAAAAAACGGGTGAGCTATAGCCTTGGGGGGTGGGGCTGGCGAAGTTCGTCCTTCGGACTCGGAATGGGGCGAGACTTTGCGAGGGGCCTCCGTGTGCCAAAAATAGACCGCAAGCAAAGCCGAGCCCAAAAATAAGCACCCGAAGGGCGGGGTGCCAAAGCCCCACTGCAGAAAAATGCCCAAAAAACGGGTGGGGTATAGCCTTGGGGGGTGGGGCTGGCGAAGATCGTCCGTCGCAATCGGAATGGGCCGAGACTTTGTGAGCGGCCTCCGTGTGCCAAAAATTGCCCGCAGGCACAGCCACGTCCAAAAATAAGCGCCCAAAGGTCCGGGCGCCGAATCCCCCCCGCGGAAAAATGCCCAAAAAATAGGTGGGCTATAGCCTTAGGGGGTGGGGCTGGCGAAGTTTGTCCAGCGGACTCGGAATGGGGCGAGACTTTGCGAAGGTTCTCCGTGTGCCAAACATAGGCTGCGGGCACAGCCGCGTCTAAAAATATGTGCCCGAAGGCCGGGGCACCAAAGCCCCCCTACGGAAAAATGCCCAAAAACTGGGTGGGCTATAGCCTTGGGGGGTGGGGCTGGCGAACTTCGTCCGCCGGACTCGGAATGGGGCGAGACTTTGCGAGGGGCCTCTGTGTGCCAAAAATAGGCCGCAAGCACAGCCGCGCCCAGAAATAAGCACCCGAAGGCCGGGGGTGCCAAAGCCCCTTGCGGAAATAATGCCCAAAAAACGGGTGGGCCATAGCCTTGGGAGTTGGGGCTGGCGAAGTTCGTCCGCCGGACTTGGAATGGGGCGAGACTTTGCAAGGGGTATCCGTGTGCCAAAAATAGGCTGCAGGCACAGCCGCGCGCAAAAATAAGTGCCCAAAGGCCGGGGTGCCAATGCCGCTCTGCGGAAAAATGCCCAAAAAACGGGTGGGCTATAGCCTTGGGGGTTAGGGTTGGCGAAGTTCGTCCGCGGGGCTCTGAATGGGGTAAGACTTTGCGTGGAGCCTACGTGTGCCAGACATAGGCCGCGGGCACAGCCGTGTCCAATAATAAGTGCCCGAAGGCCGGGGCGCTAAAGCCCACCTACAGAAAAATGCCCAAAAACTGGATGGGCTATAGCCTTGGGGGGTGGGGCTGGCGAAGTTCGTCCGGCAGACTCGGAACGGGCGAGACTTTGCGAGGGGACTCCGTGTGCCAAAAATGGGCCGCAGGCACAGCCGCGCCCAGAAATAAGTGCCTGAAGGTCCGGGCGCCAGAGCCCCCCTGCGGAAAAATGCCCAAAAAAAGGGTAGGCTATAGCCTTGGGGGGTGGGGCTGGCGAAGTTCGTCCGCCGGACTCGGAATGGCACGAGACTTTGCAAGGGGCATCTGTATGCCAAAAATAGGCCGCAGGCACTGCCGCGCGCAAAAATAAGTGCCGAAGGCCGGGGTGCCATTGCCGCTCTGTGGAAAAATGCCCAAAAAACGGGTGGGCTATAGCCTTGGGGGGTGGGGTTGGCGAAGTTCGTCCGCCGGGCTCGGAATGGGGCGAGACTTTGCGTGGAGCCTCCGTGTGCCAGACATAGGCCGCGGGCACAGCCGCGTCCAATAATAAGTGCCCAAAGGCCGGGGCGCCAAAGCCCACCTGCGGAAAAATGCCCAAAAACTGGGTGGGCTATAGCCTTGGGGGGTGGGGCTGGCGAACTTCGTCCGCCGGACCCGGAATGGGGCGAGACTTTGCGAGGGGCCTCTGTGTGCCAAAAATAGGCCGCAAGCACAGCCGCGCCCAGAAATAAGCACCCGAAGGCCGGGGGTGCCAAAGCCCCTTGCGGAAATAATGCCCAAAAAACGGGTGGGCCATAGCCTTGGGAGTTGGGGCTGGCGAAGTTCGTCCGCCGGACTTGGAATGGGGCGAGACTTTGCAAGGGGTATCCGTGTGCCAAAAATAGGCTGCAGGCACAGCCGCGCGCAAAAATAAGTGCCCAAAGGCCGGGGTGCCAATGCCGCTCTGCGGAAAAATGCCCAAAAAACGGGTGGGCTATAGCCTTGGGGGTTAGGGTTGGCGAAGTTCGTCCGCGGGGCTCTGAATGGGGTAAGACTTTGCGTGGAGCCTACGTGTGCCAGACATAGGCCGCGGGCACAGCCGTGTCCAATAATAAGTGCCCGAAGGCCGGGGCGCTAAAGCCCACCTACAGAAAAATGCCCAAAAACTGGATGGGCTATAGCCTTGGGGGGTGGGGCTGGCGAAATTCGTCCGCCGGACTCGGAATGGGGCGAGACTTTGCGAGGGGCCTCCGTGTGCCAAAAATAGGCCGCAAGCACAGCCGTGCCCAAAAATAATTACCCGAAAGCCGGGGTGCCAAAGCTGCCCTGCGGAAAAATACCCAAAAAATGGGTGGGCTAAAGCCTTGGGGGGTGGGGTTGGCGAAGTTTGTCCGCCGGACTCGGAATGGGGCGAGACTTTGCGAGGGGCCTCCGTGTGCCAAAAATAGGCAACGGACACAGCCGCACCCAAAAATAAGCACCTGAAGGTCCGGGCGCCAAAGCCCCCCTGTGGAAAAATGCCCAAAAAACGGGTGGGCTATAGCCTTGGGGGGTGGGGCGGGCGAAGTTCGTCCTTCGGACTCGGAATGGGGCAAGACTTTGCAAGGGGCCTCCGTGTGCCAAAAATAGACCGCAAGCACAGCCGTGCCCAAAAATAAGCAACCGAAGGCTGGGGTGCCAAAGCCCCACTGCGGAAAAATGCCCAAAAAACGGGTGGGCTATAGCCTTGGGGGGTGGGGCTGGCGAAGTTCGTCCGCCAGACTTGGAATGGGGCGACACTTTGCAAGGGGCCTCTGTGTGCCAAAAATAGGACGCAGGCACAGCCGCGCCCAAAAATAAGCGCCAGAAGGTCCGGACGCCAACCCCCCCTGCGGAAAAATGCCCAAAAAACGGGTGGGCTATAGCCTTGGGGGGTGGGGCTGGCGAAGTTCGTCTGCCGGACTCGGAATGGGGTGAGACTTTGTGAGGGGCCTTCGTGTGCCAAAAATATGGCGCAGTTACAGCCGCGCCCAAATATAAGAGCCCGAAAGCTGGGTGCCAAAGCCCCCTGCGGAAAAATGCCCAAAAAACGGGTGGGCTATAGCCTTGGGGGGTGGGGCTGGCGAAGTTCGTCCGCCGGACTCGGAATGGGACGAGACTTTGCGAGGGGCCTCCGTGTACCAAAAGTAGGCCACTGCCACAGCCGCGCCCAAAAATCGGCTCCCGAAGGTCCGGGCGCCAAAGCCCCCTGCGGAAAAATGCCCAAAAAACGGGTGGGCTATAGCCTTGGGGGGTGGGGCTGGCGAAGTTCGTCCGGCAGACTCGGAATGGGGCGAGACTTTACGAGGGGCTTCCGTGTGCAAAAAATAGACCGCGGCCGCAGCCACCGCCAAAAACAAGAGCCCGAAGGTCGGGTCGCCAAAGCCCCCATGCGGAAGAATGCCCAAAAAATGGGTGGGCTATATCCTTGGGGGGTGGGGCTGGCGAAGTTCGTCCGGCAGACTCGGAATGGGGCGAGACTTTACGAGGGGCTTCCGTGTGCAAAAAATAGACCGCGGCCGCAGCCACCGCCAAAAACAAGAGCCCGAAGGTCGGGTCGCCAAAGCCCCCATGCGGAAGAATGCCCAAAAAATGGGTGGGCTATATCCTTGGGGGGTGGGGCTGGCGAAGTTCGTCCGGCAGACTCGGAATGGGGCGAGACTTTACGAGGGGCTTCCGTGTGCAAAAAATAGACCGCGGCCGCAGCCACCGCCAAAAACAAGAGCCCGAAGGTCGGGTCGCCAAAGCCCCCATGCGGAAGAATGCCCAAAAAATGGGTGGGCTATATCCTTGGGGGGTGGGGCTGGCGAAGTTCGTCCGGCAGACTCGGAATGGGGCGAGACTTTACGAGGGGCTTCCGTGTGCAAAAAATAGACCGCGGCCGCAGCCACCGCCAAAAACAAGAGCCCGAAGGTCGGGTCGCCAAAGCCCCCATGCGGAAGAATGCCCAAAAAATGGGTGGGCTATATCCTTGGGGGGTGGGGCTGGCGAAGTTCGTCCGGCAGACTCGGAATGGGGCGAGACTTTACGAGGGGCTTCCGTGTGCAAAAAATAGACCGCGGCCGCAGCCACCGCCAAAAACAAGAGCCCGAAGGTCGGGTCGCCAAAGCCCCCATGCGGAAGAATGCCCAAAAAATGGGTGGGCTATATCCTTGGGGGGTGGGGCTGGCGAAGTTCGTCCGGCAGACTCGGAATGGGGCGAGACTTTACGAGGGGCTTCCGTGTGCAAAAAATAGACCGCGGCCGCAGCCACCGCCAAAAACAAGAGCCCGAAGGTCGGGTCGCCAAAGCCCCCATGCGGAAGAATGCCCAAAAAATGGGTGGGCTATATCCTTGGGGGGTGGGGCTGGCGAAGTTCGTCCGGCAGACTCGGAATGGGGCGAGACTTTACGAGGGGCTTCCGTGTGCAAAAAATAGACCGCGGCCGCAGCCACCGCCAAAAACAAGAGCCCGAAGGTCGGGTCGCCAAAGCCCCCATGCGGAAGAATGCCCAAAAAATGGGTGGGCTATATCCTTGGGGGGTGGGGCTGGCGAAGTTCGTCCGGCAGACTCGGAATGGGGCGAGACTTTACGAGGGGCTTCCGTGTGCAAAAAATAGACCGCGGCCGCAGCCACCGCCAAAAACAAGAGCCCGAAGGTCGGGTCGCCAAAGCCCCCATGCGGAAGAATGCCCAAAAAATGGGTGGGCTATATCCTTGGGGGGTGGGGCTGGCGAAGTTCGTCCGGCAGACTCGGAATGGGGCGAGACTTTACGAGGGGCTTCCGTGTGCAAAAAATAGACCGCGGCCGCAGCCACCGCCAAAAACAAGAGCCCGAAGGTCGGGTCGCCAAAGCCCCCATGCGGAAGAATGCCCAAAAAATGGGTGGGCTATATCCTTGGGGGGTGGGGCTGGCGAAGTTCGTCCGGCAGACTCGGAATGGGGCGAGACTTTACGAGGGGCTTCCGTGTGCAAAAAATAGACCGCGGCCGCAGCCACCGCCAAAAACAAGAGCCCGAAGGTCGGGTCGCCAAAGCCCCCATGCGGAAGAATGCCCAAAAAATGGGTGGGCTATATCCTTGGGGGGTGGGGCTGGCGAAGTTCGTCCGGCAGACTCGGAATGGGGCGAGACTTTACGAGGGGCTTCCGTGTGCAAAAAATAGACCGCGGCCGCAGCCACCGCCAAAAACAAGAGCCCGAAGGTCGGGTCGCCAAAGCCCCCATGCGGAAGAATGCCCAAAAAATGGGTGGGCTATATCCTTGGGGGGTGGGGCTGGCGAAGTTCGTCCGGCAGACTCGGAATGGGGCGAGACTTTACGAGGGGCTTCCGTGTGCAAAAAATAGACCGCGGCCGCAGCCACCGCCAAAAACAAGAGCCCGAAGGTCGGGTCGCCAAAGCCCCCATGCGGAAGAATGCCCAAAAAATGGGTGGGCTATATCCTTGGGGGGTGGGGCTGGCGAAGTTCGTCCGGCAGACTCGGAATGGGGCGAGACTTTACGAGGGGCTTCCGTGTGCAAAAAATAGACCGCGGCCGCAGCCACCGCCAAAAACAAGAGCCCGAAGGTCGGGTCGCCAAAGCCCCCATGCGGAAGAATGCCCAAAAAATGGGTGGGCTATATCCTTGGGGGGTGGGGCTGGCGAAGTTCGTCCGCCGGGCTCGGAATGGGGCGAGACTTTGCGAGGGGCCTCCGTGTGCCAAAAATAGGCCGCAAGCACAGCCGCGCCCAGAAATAAGCACCCGAAGGCCGGGGTGCGAAAGTCCCTTGTGGAAAAATGCCCAAAAAACGGGTGGGCCATAGCCTTGGGGGTGGGGCTGGCGAAGTTCGTCCGCCGGACTCGGAATGGGGCGTGACTTTGCGAGGGGCCTCCGTGTGCCAAAAATAGGCCGCAGGCACAGCCGCGCGCAAAAATAAGTGCCCGAAGGCCGGCGTGCCAAAGCCGCTCTACGGAAAAATGCCCAAAAACGGGTGGGCTATAGCCTTAGGGGGTGGGGTTGGCGAAGTTCGTCCGCCGGGCTCTGACTGGAGTGAGACTTTGCGTGGAGCCTCCGTGTGCCAGACATAGGCCGCGGGCACAGCCGCGTCCGATAATAAGTGCCCGAAGGCCGGGGCGCTAAAGCCCACCTACGGAAAAATGCCCAAAAACTGGGTGGGCTATAGCCTTTGGGGGTGGGGCTAGCGAAATTCGTCCGCCGGACTCGGAATGGGGCGAGACTTTGCGAGGGGCCTCCGTGTGCCAAAAATAGGCCGCAAGCACAGCCGCGCCCAAAAATAAGCACCCGAAAGCCGGGGTGCCAAAGCTGCCCTGCGGAAAAATGCCAAAAAATGGGTGGGCTAAAGCCTTGGGGGGTGGGGTTGGCGAAGTTTGTCCGCCGGACTCGGAATGGGGCGAGACTTTGCGAGGGGCCTCCGTGTGCCAAAAATAGGCCGCGGGCACAGCCGCGCCCAAAAATAAGTGCCCGAAGGTCGGGGCGCCAAAGCCCCCCTGCGGAAAAATGCCCAAAAAACGGGTGGGCTATCGCCTTGGGGGATGGGGTTGGCGAAGTTCGTCCGCCGGACTCGGAATGGGACGAGACTATGCGAGGGGCCTCCATGTGCCAAAACTAAGCCGCGGACACAGCTGCTCCCAAAAATAAGCGCCCGAAGGTCGGGGCGCCAAAGCCCCCCTGCGGAAAAATGCCCAAAAAACGGGTGGGCTATAGCCTTGGGGGGTGGGGCTGGCGAAGTTCGTCCGGCAGACTCGGAACGGGCGAGACTTTGCGAGGGTCCTCCGTTTGTCAAAAATAGGCCCCGGGCACAGACGCGCCCAAAAATAAGCGCCCGAAGGCCGGGGTGCCAAAGCCGCTCTGCGGAAAAATGCCCAAAAAATGGGTAGGCTATAGCCTTTGGGGGTGGGGCTGGCGAAGTTTGTCCGCTGGACTCGGAATGGGGCGAGATTTTGCGAGGGGCGTCCGTGTACCAAAACTTGGCCGCGGGTACAGCCGCGGCCAAAAATAAGCACCCGAAGGTCGGGGCGGCAAAGCCCCCTTGCGGAAAAATGCCCAAAAAACAGGTGCGCTTTAGCCTTGGGTGGTGGGGCCGGTGAAGTTCGTCCGCCGAACTCGGAATGGGGCGATACTTTGCGAAGGGCCTCTGTGTGCAAAAAATAGGCCGCGGGTACAGCCGCGCCCAAAAATAAGTGCCCGATGGTCGGGCGCCAAAGCCCCCCTGCGGAAAAATGTCCAAAAGAACGGGTGGGCTTTAGCCTTGGGGGGTGGGGCTGGGAAAGTTCGTCCACCGGACCCAGAATGGGGCGAGACTTTACGAGGGGGGTCCGGGTGCCAAAAATAGGCTGTAACCGCAGCCGCGCCAAAAAATAAGTGCCCAAAGGTCGGAGCGCCAAAGCCCCACTGCGGAAAAATGCCCAAAAAACGGGTGGGCTATAGCCTTGGGGGGTGGGGCTGGCGAAGTTCGTCCGCCAGACTCGGAATGGGACGAGACTTTGCGAGGGGCCTCCGTGTGCCGTAAATAGGCCGCGAGCACAGTCGCGCCCAAAAATAAGCACCCAAAGGTCGGGCCGCCAAAGCCCCCCTGCAGAAAAATGCTGAAAAAACGGGTGGGCTCTAGCCTTGGGGGGTGGGGCTGGCGAAGTTCGTCCGCCGGACTCGGAATGGGATGAGACTTTGTGAGCGGCCTCCGTGTGCCAAAAATAGGCCGCGGACACAGCCGCAGCCAAAAATAAGCGCCCGAAGGTCAGGGCGCCAACGCCCCCTGCGGAAAAATGCCAAAGAAACTGGTGGGCTATTGCCTTAGGGGGTGGGGCTGGCGAAGTTCGTCCGCCGGACTCGGAATGGGGCGAGACTTTACGAGGGGCCTCCGTGTACCAAAAATAGGCCGCGGGCACAGCCGCGCCCAGAAATAGGCGCCCAAAGGTTGGGGCGTCAAAGTCCTCTGTGTACCAAAAATAGGACGCGGGCACAGCCGCGCCAGAAAATAAGCGCCCGAAGGTCGGTGCGCCAAAGCCCCCCCGCAGAAAAATGCCCAAAAAACGGGTGGGCTACAGCCTTGGGGATGGGGCGGCGAAGTTCGTTCGCCGGACTCTGAATGGGGCGAGACTTTGCGAGGGGCGTCCGTGTCTCAAAAATAGACCGTAGGCACAGCCGCGCCCAAAAATAAGTGCCCGAAGGTCGGGGCGCCAAAGCCCCCCTGAGGAAAAATGCCCAAAAAACAGGTTGGCTATAGCCTTGGGGGGTGGGGCTGGCGAAGTTCGTCCGCTGGACTCGGAATGGGGCAAGACTTTGCGAGGGGCCTCCGTGTACCAAAAATAGGCCACGAACACAGCCGCGCCCAAAAATAAGCGCCCGAAGAATGGGGCGACCAAACCCCCCTGCAGAAAAATGCCCAACCAATGGGTGGGCTTTAGCCTTGGGGGGTGGGGCTGAAGACATTCGTCCGCCAGACTTGGAATGGGACAAGTCTTTGCGAGGGGTCTCCGTGTGCCAAAACTAGGCTGCGGGCACAGCCGCGCCCAAAAATAAGCACCCGAAGGTCGGGGCGCCAAAGTCCCCCTGTGGAAAAATGCCCAAAAAACGGGTGGGCTATAGCCTTGGGGGGTGGGGCTGGCGAACTTCGTCCGCCGGACTCGGAATGGGGCGAGACTTTGCGAGGGGCCTCCGTGTGTGAAAAATAGGCCGCGGGCACATCCG
>MKYO02026940.1:1310-42536 GCA_002013955.2 Citrus medica
ATGAGGCTCCCTACAGCATTTGAGTAAGGGACTTTTGACATTTCTTGCTGTTCTGCAGCTGTTTGGGGACACATAGCTGCTGAAAGCTTGAAGTGACTTGCCAATGGTGTTTGGACAGGTTTTGATTCATTCATACCAAACCTGACCAGCACTTTCTCAATGTAATCCTTTTGAGTCAGAAACATTGTTCCAGCCTTCCTGTTTCTGATGATTTCTACCCCAAGAATCTTCTTTGCAGGCCCAATATCCTTCATTTCAAATTCACTGCTTAATAATCCTTTTAACTGATCAATCTCTGCCATGTCATGACATGCAATCGGCATATCATCAACATACAGCAGTAGGTAGATTCTCCTTCTCATACTTATCTCCCTGTAATACACACAGCAATCATAGTTGCATCTGTTGTAGGAATGTTTCAGCATGAAACTGTCAAACCTTAGGTACCATTGCCTAGGTGACTGTTTTAAGCCATAGAGAGATTTCTTAAGCAAACAGACATAATCCCTTTTGCCAGGCACTTCATACCCCTCAGGCTGATCCATTATAATCTCCTCTTGTAATTCCCCATGCAGGAAAGCTGTTTTGACATCCATCTGTTCGAGATGCATGTCTTGCACAGCACAAGTGCAAGGATGACTCTTATGGATGCATGCCTCACCAGTGGGGAGAATACTTCAGTAAAGTCTATACCCTCCCTTTGTGTGAAGCCTCTAGCCACTAACCTAGCCTTAAATCTTCTAGGTTCTGCTCCAGGTATCCCTTCCTTGATTTTATATATCCATCTGCAGCTTACAGCCTTCTTCTTTTCTGGCTTCTTAATCAACTTCCATGTTTCATTCTTCATGAGGGATTCAACTTCCTCATCCATTGCCTTTTTCCATTCCAGGCTATTCTTGCTTGTGATTGCCTCTTGATAAGTCTTTGGTTCATCATCATTGATCTCATGAGCAGCTGATAAAGCATAAGCAATTAAATCTGCAACTGCATACCTCTTTGGTGGTCTGATTGTTCTCCTTTTTCTGTCCCTTGCTAGTTGGTAAGTGTTACCACCACTCTTAGTTGATTTTGATCCTTCTTCATCATAAGGTCCATCATCAACCTCTTCTGATTCTTCTGTTGTGGGTGTTTCAGACTTCTTATCTTCAGCATGCTCTACCTCAAACTGAATCTTATCATCTTCAGCTTTTGGGTTCTTTTCTTTAAACTCAGAACTCCTTCCTTTGTTCAACATTTCAGCTTTATTGAAAGTTACATCCCTACTGATTATACACTTTAGAGGTTTGAAGTCAGTACACCATAATCTGTAGCCTTTGACCCCCTCAGGATAGCCCAGAAATCTGTACTTCAAAGCTCTTGCTTTCAACTTCCCCTGCTTCACATGTGCATATGCTTCACAGCCGAAAATTCTGAGCTTAGAGTAATCAGCTACTCTTCCTAGCCACAGTTCCATTGGTGTCTTACAACCTATAGCTGTTGATGGACTTCTATTCACCAAATAGCAGGCTGTGTTTAAGGCTTCTGCCCAGAGAGTCTTTGGTAACTTTGAGTGGATTAGCAGACATCTCATTTTCTCCATTAATGTTCTATTCATTCTCTCAGCAAGACCATTTTGCTGAGGAGTGTATGTTACTGTTTTATGCCTCAAAATACCATTCTTCTCACAGTAATCCTCAAACAACTTGTTACAGTATTCCAGCCCATTGTCTGTTCTTAATACCTTCACCTTCAGATTTGTTTGGTTTTCAACCAAAACTTTCCACCTTTTGAACTTTTCAAGGACTTCATCTTTAGTTTTTAGAGCATAGACCCACACCATTCTAGAAAAATCATCTATAAAGGTCAAGAAAAATTTACAGCCACCTAGAGAGGTTACTTGTGCAGGTCCCCACAGATCTGAGTGTATGTAACCTAGCTTTTCTTTGGTAGTGTGAACTGCAGATTCAAACTTTATCCTGGAAGCCTTCCCTAGTATACAGTCTTCACAGAATCCCAAAGAGTTCAGCTGATCTTTCCCAAACACCCCTTTCTTTTCCAGTTCCTTCAGCCCCTTCTCACTCATATGTCCTAACCTCAAGTGCCAGAGCTTAGACTTATCCTCACCACTCTCAGTTACACTTGCTTCCCCAATGACTGTTTGTCCATTCAGAACATACAGGCCATTGTTTTTGTTACCCTTCATTATGACCATGGAGCCCTTTATCACTCTCAACACACCTTTTTCAGCCTTCACAATACATCCCATCTGATCTAACATCCCCACAGAAATTAGATTTCTTTTAAGGTCAGGGACATGTCTGACTTGTGTGATTTCCCTCACTACACCATCAAACATTTTCAGACTCACAGTTCCTATGCCAACTACTTTACATATGGAATTATTCCCCATTAATACCATACCACCATCACAGGATTGATATGATGTAAAATAGTTTCTATTTGGACACATATGGAAGGTGCATCCTGAGTCAAGAACCCACTCACCTTGAATCTTTTCTTTTGAAGCTATGAGTACTTCAGCTATTTCATAACTGGATTCATCTGTGGCAATTGCTGCATTCCCTACTTTATCTTTTGAATCTTTAATCTTGGACTTCCTCTCAGGGCAGTCTCTCTTGAAATGCCCTTCCTTGTGACAATGGAAGCATTTAAGTTGTTTCTGTTTTGACTTAGATCTACCCTGCTTCTTTCCTTTGCCTTCCCTCTTTTCAGGTCTGCCTCTAGCCATTAAACCTTCACCAGACTCACTGTCAGCCTTCTCTTGCTTGTCTTTCAGTTTCTTTGTGCCAAGAGCTGATTTAACCTCTTCCAAAGAAAGTGATTGTCTCCCATACAAAAGGGCATCAACAAAATGCTCATATGATTTAGGCAATGAGCTGATTAAAAGAAGTGCTTTACTCTCATCACTCAAGCCTTCATCGATTGTCTCCAGAGCATCACAAACCTTGTTGAATTCATCAATGTGCTCATCAAGTGATGATCCTTCAATTATTCTTAACGAGAACATTTTCTTTTTGATGTACAGCCTGTTTGCAAGAGATTTTTTCATATACAAATTCTCTAATTTTGACCATAGGCCTGCAACAGTTCTTTCTTTAGCCACCTCCCTTATCACAGAATCCCCTAGGCTGAGAATGATCGTACTTCTTGCCTTCTTATCAATCTCAGCTGTTTGTTCAGGAGTTGTAGAAGAAGAGCCCTCCAGTCCATCTTTCTTGAAGTCTGGTTCAATGGCATTTCCCAAACCTTTGGTGATCAGCAAAGCCTCCATCTTGATCTTCCACATGTTGAAATCATTTTGCCCTGTAAATTTTTCCAGATCGATCTTGGTACCCATTTCTTGAATCTAAAGCCAGAGAGCAAAAGAAAGCTCTGATACCAATTTGTTGTGGTTTAAGCCCTAACTATCAAGACTAAACCCACCCCAAGAACACTTCACTCACTGGTTTATACTCAAGATTCAACCAAGAAGAAGTCAACCTACTAAGAATCAAGAATAACAAATAGATCAAGGACAAAACACACACGAATTAAAGTGGTTCAGCACCAAATGAATGATGCCTACATCCACTGGAAACAAACTCTGTGATTTCACTTTATTTCTTGTTCAAGAGTTTACAGAGAGCAAACACAAATGGAGATTACAAGCCTATTCAGAACTCTCTCTCTCTCGCATTCCCTCTTTCTTGCTCTCTCTCTGTTTTCTGGCCCCGTTGTGAAAAACCCAGAACTCCAGCTCTTTATTAACTGATTCTGGATGCCTTCCTCAACGGCTTTTCCCGCTAACATAACAGATTCAGCCTCAGCCACGTGCTTGCAACGTGTCTTGAATAAGCATGCTCAAAACGGCTTTTGGTTCAGTCGTTTCTGAGAGTAAGAGTCTTGTTCAGCTCACATGCCAAACACGTGAGCTACTTAAACAAAGAACGACATTTTGGCTCATGTCGATTTTGTTCCAAATGCTTATCAGATGACATGTCGTGCTACTACAGACTCAACATATGACATGTCGTGACTGTATATTTAGTTCATATTTCACATAATAGAGGGCAAGCACTTCTCAAGTGTTTATAGCATAGAACCACGCCTGCGATGGGGACCCAAAAAAAAATTTTTTAAAAATATATGATTGCATGTACACTGATATTGATTCGAAAGGAAATTAGCACGTCCTCATAGTCAAATTCTTGGCGTGAGTCATCAACTTTATAATGTTTTAATAGCGGATTTTTTTTAATGGATATATAAACTTTAATAACGAAGACAAAGATTATGAGATATTTTAACTTTTTTTTTCTCCCTCTTTAATCAGATTTTTTTTTGTTTTTTCAGTAGGGCGTATGAAATAGAAGGATAATATTTATTATAATAAGGGTAAAGTAGAGATTGAATGGATTATTTCAAAAATTTTAATAATGTTAATTGAGAAATTGAGGATGACGATTAAAATAAAAAGGTCAAATATCACCACTCTTTTAAAAAAAAAGTGTTGAGGACCAATTAAAAAGCCCCTAAAAAAAGTTATCTTATTTTTCTTTTTTAAGTACTAAGAACATTATCTTGTTTTTCTTTTTTAAGTACTAAAAACATTCTCAGAAAAAAGAATTTTTTTTAAAAATAAAAAATAAAAAATTTGGCTTCGAAATAGTCGGCCCATCCTAAACAAAGGGTTCGGCTTCGCCTGGCCCTTTGCATTAAGTCAACTAACGTTGGGAAGAAAAATATTGGATTCAATTTGAAGACTAGATTAATCTATTGAGTAATAAAAAATCGTTAAATTAGTTAAATAATTTAATGGTTAAGATCATTTTAACTATGAAAGTATTGAGTTAATTTAGGCACGCTAATAACGTAGTAGTCTGCTTTTGCATAATCACAATATGCCACATTTCATTTGAAGAAATTGCTATTTACCACTAGCATGGTTAATATTTATATAGTACTCCATTATTTCCGTGATATTAAAAAATAAACGGTAAATATATTTCAATAAGGGCAAAAAATTCTTTTGATGTATTTTTGTTCTTCACATATAAAAATAAGTTAATAATAGCAATATTTAAAACTAAAAAAATGCATAAAAACTATTAAAAATTTATTTCTCCCCTTTTATCTTCTTGTTATTTTTCTATCACATCTTTATCATGTTTTTATCCATCTCACCAATAAATAGTTGCAAGAAGTGGCCCACTCATGCCAATGGCCGGCACATGAAAATAAATTGTTAAGTGTAAAGAAAGATGAGAGAAATAAATAAAAAAAAGAAAGAAAGAGAGTGGAGGGGTGGAGAGAGAAAGACAAATTTCTCTCATCTTTTTCTGCAAACAACATCATGAAAAATATTTCAAGCATGGCCCAAATGGTTTATTTGTTTATTGATCTATTTTTAAATGATTTTCCTCTTTTATATAATCATTTTGAGTTTTTATGAAATTTAAAATACCATTTTCCATGTGACTATTGATATAAGTGAGACTGAGTTATTGAACAGCCAATCGAAAACAAATAAGGCCCAATTTGAACGCCACTAAATAAGATTAAACACCGAATTTCTGGGCTTTTCGGGCCTTGGATTAATTCAAAAATGGTTGGGTCGAGCTCGGGCTTGGCCGAACTTAGCCCTTCAGGCCCATTTTCCAACTCTAATCAAAGAGAGCTAAAACAAGAGCCACCCACTCAGGCACAACAAAGCTCCCAACAATATAAAAAAAAAAATTCCTTTAAACGTACTACGCTATAAAAACTAAGTCAAATGGAGTTTGATTCATTAGGGGAAAAAATAAATAAAATAAAACTTAAGTTATTTGAACAGGATACAATTTGAAGAGTAAGTTAATCTATGCGTAATAAGATCGTTAAATTAGTTAAAAAAAAGTTTGATGGTTAACAACTTTTTAACTATAAAAAGTGTTTTGAGTTAATTTAGGCACGCCAAATAACAGATTGTTTTTACATAATCACAACGTGCCTGATTATTAGCGAACATACAATTTGAGATGCGTAATAGATTGGTAATTTCGTTTTGACTTGTAACCGTAAAACGGTAAACGATATATGGGTGATAACTAATAAATTAGTGAAAATATATGAGATAAGGGAGATTCCAACATTACCGCATACATTCCTATTTAGAATTTCAACAATACTCCATTTCCATTAGGGTAAAAGCTTGTTTAGTCCCTATATTATGAGCTTAGTGCCTATTTAATCCCTATATTTTTAAGAATACCTCAAAACGTCCTTACTATTAAATATTGGAACTTATGCCATTATTTTTTATTTTTTAGCATGCTTTTACAAATTTACACTCTTATAGTAATGTTTCTTTTTTAGATATTAATAAAAAAATTAGATTATCAAATTAAACCCAAAAATAAAATAAAAAACAAAAAAGATATATATTAATTTTTGTGGAAGCTCATGTGTGTCCAAAAAAATTAATTTTGTAAAAAATTAAGTTATCAATTTTTTAAAAAAATTAGTATTTTAGCTTCTCAGCAGAGTGTTCCACAAAAATTAATATATATATTATTTTTATTTTATTTTTTAGCATTAAACTAGTAATTTAATTTTTCTTTTTAATAATATTTTAAAAAATGAACATTATTGTAATAGGGTAATATTGTAAAAATAAGTCAAAATTAACAAAAGGTAATGGCAAGAATGTCAATAATTTAATGATATGGATGTTTTGAGGTATTTTTAAAAATATAGGGACTAAACGAACACTAACCTCAAAATATAGGGACTAAACGAGATTTTTCCCTTTCCATTACTATACTTCGATGGAGGGGGAATTTTCAAGAATGCTACGCTTACTCATAAGGTGTTATTTGTTAAACGTCTGGAGTTTGAAAATTTACAAGTTTTATATCTTTTTTAAAAATTTACTTATTTGTTTTTTGTGACTTATGTATGATTTTTAAATATTTATATTTAAATAGATAAATAAACATTTTCCAACTTTTATTTGAACAAAGAAAGTTTTATATGAGAAGTAAATATTATATTAAAAAAAACATCTCTATAAAATAATATATATTTATTTCCTAAACTATAAACTCTAATCTCTTTTGTTGTTTTGATTTGCAAAGATTAAATGTCAAATAAGCATATTTAAGAAGTTTTTTTATTTACAGAGGCAAATAAGATGCCACTTATATTCAAATATTAAAAAAGATAAATATATTATTTAAGTATTTGTATTTAGAACTATTCATAGTTTAGAAAAATTTAGACTCATTTAGGTTTAAAAAAAAGAATGCTACCTTAGTTGGGATATCTAGAGTTTGAATGTTAAAGAAGTTTGAAATTTTATTAATTTATACTTTTTTCAAATTTTCTTATTTATCTTTTTAATTTACGTATGATTTTCAAACATTTGCATTTGAATAGAAAAAAATAAATTTTTGTGACTTTAATCTGAGTAAAAAAAAGTTTGAATGAGAAATATATATTATATCTCAAAAATATATCATTAAATTAAATAACTTATTTCTTGAACTATAAAACTTAAAGTCTTTAACTTATAAGAACTATATTTCAGATTTTTTTATATATAAAAACAAATATAATGTCACTTACCTTCAGTTTTTTGGGATAACAAAGATAAAAGGGTATAATGGTTAAAAATGAATCTTATTGTACATTTTTTAAAATTTAGGTGTATTGGTGGCTATTTTTCCAAATCTTAAAGGTATAGATATCATTTTCCCTATAAATTTTGACTTTTTTAAGAAGGAAGTGCAATCTCACACATTTATGCAGACAATTTTGAGTGTACGTACCGCAATTGTTCTCAAGAAAGAAACTCAAACAAAACACAACGATTTTTCTTTTTCTTTTTTCTTTTAGCATCATACAGTTTGTTTCATGAAAACATTATGATTCAACTTACGTTAATCATATTCCAAGAAAGTTAAATGAAGGAATTCCTCTTAATAGGCTGTTATGTATATTTCTCTTCTGTATATATAAATTTGGAAAATTTAAGGTTTGTTATGTACATTTAGATAAATTTTTGGCAAATCCAAGAAATGCATACATTTGACATAAGTTTGTCAAATGACCTTCAAGGAAGTTGGCGATGCATGGGCTATTACTGAAATGGTTCTTTGCCATTTCTTTTACTTTTAACCTTTTTTTTTCCTTCTATTTATTTTTTAATTAATCTTTCAAAAAAGAAAATGTTCTTAACCAAGAATCTTAACAAATTGTTTCAACATCACATATGATGATCAAGCTTTCATTCTCCCAAGTCCATTTGGTTAAATTAATTTCAAAAAAGTTGATGGTAAAATTTTTGACATGAATTGAAAATTTGGTATGCATGCCAAATCAATTATTAGCCAAAAGTTGATAAATTTTTCTTTAGATTTCCCCCTTTCTTGTGGAAACTAACAATAAATTTGAATTCATTTTCTTTGTTTATTTCCATGCAAAATTTTCGAAGGTCAGGGCAAAAACAACAACCTGCTGCTATCCGGAAAAGTTGGTAATGATGCGTCCAAGATTATTAGCTAACAATTTATCAAATTTCCTTTAGAAATTCGATTTTCTTTCCCCATTTCTCTTGTTGTAGAAATTTGAATTCTTTTCTTCTTTTTTTTCCACATGGAAAAATTTTTAAACGGCAGGGCACCAACAATAAGCTGCTGCTATCCGCTTTGGAAGGTTTGATGCATAAAGGATGGCCGTGGTATCCGCTTCTTGAAAAGCGATTCTATGAAAATGAGGGGAAAGGCAGCAGCTTCTGGAAAAGCACTTTGGGCTGTTTGCATCGCTTGCTTTCTTGCAGGATCATTCTTCAGGGGATGGCCTTTCGGTTTCCTGAACAATAATAAACAAATTCCAATAAATTATTCGAATCATATCACCAAGCTAGCTGATGAAGTCACAAGTGATTGTGATCATGACAAAAATAAGCCTTTGGTAGTTCATCGTTATCGCGACGTTGTTAGACATTGGATGTGTATATGTATTTGTTTCAACTAAATCAATATGGTAGCTATAGGGATTGTGATTATAGAATAATAATTTTGATCATTTGTACTAATCCTAATTAATAAACTCATCCGTTGGGATTTGTTAATTTGATTCTTTTTATGTCAATTTGAAATATGTATATGTATCAATTGGTCTGCATGTGTATCAAAATCACACTTATTATTATTATTTTTGTTTTTATTTTAAGCAGAAATTGATTGGAGGAAAATCTGTAGATGTCATGGGAGAGGTCCTAAGGACTCACCAAGCTATTCAGTAAGATATAAATATATATAATTTCTTCGATATTTGATAATGTTGACAGTTTTCATTTTCTTGATGAATTTCTGTGTGAACTAATACAGGTCACTTGACAAAACAATTTCAGCATTGGAAAAGGAATTAGAAGTAGCTAGAGCAAGCCACATTGATGGGAAATATTCACTAGGCATAGCTAGTAATCAAAGTTTGCGAAAGGCTTTTGCAGTTATTGGAATTAACACAGCTTTTAGCAACAAGAAAAGGAGAGAGGCAGTTAGAGCCTCATGGATGCCTACAGGTTTGATAGCTCTTCTAATGCCTATCTATTTCTCTTTACCTATTTTTCAATGTTTAAAGATCTTAGTTTCTATGATTATAGTGCAATTCGATCTTAAACACTATTATACGCATGCACTTTGGCAATTTAAACTTTTCTAATTATTATTTTTTAAAAATATAATTGCTTACTAGTTAAATTGTTATTAAAAAAATACGGACATCCGTACTTTTTAAAATCTAGATATGACACTAATATTGTAGTGTATGATTTATAAACAATGATGCAAAACTGGCATTAGAAAACTGAATTTATATACCGAATAAGGTTCTATAGACTAAATGATTATTTTAAATATGCAAGCATCGACACATAAGAAGGGCTCTTATTTAAGCAAGATGTTTGGATTAGAATATGTAGATCATGCATGGAATCAACCATAACTTTTGTTTTTTACATGGAATGAAAATTCCCAATGCAGGAGAAGAATTAAGGAGAATGGAGAAAGAGAAAGGGATAGTGATAAGATTTGTAATAGGGCACAGTGCAAAACCAGGAGGTGTACTTGATAAAGGAATTGATGCAGAAGATGCTGAGCATCAAGACTTTCTTAGGCTCAATCTTATTGAGGGATACAAAAAACTCTCTACAAAAACCAAAACGTATTTCTCAACTGCTTTTTTAATATGGGATGCTGAATTCTATATCAAAGTTGATGATGATGTCCATGTCAATCTAGGTCTGCTATTTATTATGAAATTTTACGATCTGAATTTTTTATGGGTACTAATTGCTTCAATAGATAAAATCTCGGATGAGTTTTAAAAATAAAATTTACAAGTGATGACAAATTTTTATTTGGTTTTACTGATAGGCACGCTAATGAATACACTTGCAAATCACAAGTCCAAACCTAGGATTTACATTGGTTGTATGAAGTCAGGACCAGTCCTTTATCAAAAGTGAGTAAGTGAGTTTGTATATTTGATCTTTTCTAGCTTCAGAATTGTTGTTTATGCACCGAAATAATTAATCGTTTCAATTTAAACTTATTTTTATTTCGAGTAGGGGGATGAAATATCATGAACCAGAGTATAGGAAGTTTGGAGAAGAAGGAAACAATTATTTCATGCATGCAACTGGCCAAATCTATGCCATCTCAAAGGATCTTGCTGCCTACATCTCTTTCAACTCGTCAGTTCTCTATTGCAGATATTAACATTTTATAAAACATATAAATATTAATGTCACTATGAATTACTCATAAATAAATTTGCGTTTTATAAAATGCTAATTTTAGATTTGGAAATTATTTATTAATTGTGTACGTTTTGATAATATATGGCAGGCCAATATTGCACACCTATGCGAATGAGGATGTATCATTGGGCTCTTGGTTCATTGGCTTGGATGTTGAACATGTAGATGATCGTTCGATGTGTTGTGGTACACCTCCAGGTAATTCAATCCTGACCCTTTGATTGATGATGGACCTTGATCAAAGGATGATGTTCGTGTTCATCACCTTGTTAATTGAATTTTCTAGATTGTGAGTGGAAGGCAAAAGAAGGGAGTGTATGCGTGGCGTCATTCGATTGGCCGTGCAGTGGGATTTGCAATGCAGTAGAAAGGATGAAAGAAGTGCACAATTCTTGTGGGGAAAGAGATGGTGCCGTTTGGAATGTTGATCTTTGATCTTTGATCTTTGGCGTCATTCGATTGCTAGCTAGTGGTTTATATATGGAAAGAGAGAAGCACGCAAGTTTAGACACTTTTGTTTGTTTCTTCAAATTTATTAATTTTTTATTATCAGAAAAATATATAAAAACATCATTTTTTGTAGACAAACTTTAACGACAAGTAATAAATTTGAGGTTTTGTATTTAATAAGCAATTATATATAGAGGCATTTCTTCTCAATATATATATATATATGGAGTCATTTACAATTGCTTCACAAATAGTTTTTATTTAAATTTATTTTCAAAAAGTATATATTCCCCCTTTAATATGACGAAGTAGACATTAACACCCATTTACAATTGGGCTGCTAAATATATAATTTTTGTTACACAATCTTAGATTCCTCAAAAGAGTCTTCTAGCATATATAATAACGAGGATATATGAATCAAATCCTTTTAACTAGTGGCCAAGTTACCAATATTTTCTTGAATGGGTTTTTTTTTTTAATTCAATGCTTTTTTTTATTATACAAGATAACTTTATTAATAAGAAATTATAAAATACATCTAATAAAGGAAAAAATAATTAACCTTATCCCTAAAAATATTAGTTTTAAATATCATTTGAGATTGTCTGGATAATACATATTTATTCTTGAAATGATAAATTCGGACAAGAATTTAATGATAGGTAGGAAGCAACATAACTAATTAGAATAAAAATTCTTATACAAGTTTCAATAAGGATAATTTTGTAACTAAATAAAAAAAAAATTCCTGAGAGCCTCTCTGAGCTTCTATAACCATAATTGTCCATAGGGTTGGGGGAGACAGGATTTCTGTTTGAGGAAGACCAAATTAAAGAAGTCATAAACTTATGTTGGCTATAATATAAAACCAGTAAATTCAGGGGGTATAAACTTGGATAGACCTTTTTGTACATTTTTTTAACTTAAGGGGGACAAACATAAAATAAGCTTAGAGTCTTGCATATTTTCAATATCAGGGTGGCCAGTTCCCCTCAGGTATTCACCTGATTCCGCCCCTGATTGAAGTTCTCTGAACTCTTTTGAATTACTCAAAAGAGTCTTCTAGGCTATGACACCTTATAATTAATTTGTGATGACAAACAAGCTATTTTACGAGCATAGATTTAGCTAAGCTAAGAACATTTTTATAATAGTATTTCATAACTTAAATAGAGTAAAAACAAAATTTAGAAAATCTCCTTTGCCTATCCAACACTTCATCAACCTGTTTAGTTGCATGTGATCATAGCAACAAATCAAGTAATCAACCCACCAAAATTGTTAACTACTAAACAAAATACAATTCAAATAGGCACACATTTGAGTACACACGCAAATGTTAACAAATAAGAAATTCAAATAAAATACAGCAATTTTTTTTTCCTGGTTAGCAGCGGACAGTTTGTTGAATCATGAAAATATTATGATTCAACTTCCATTAATTGTATTCCATGAAAATTAATTGAAGAAACCTTATATATAGAGGAATTATTAATAAATATATGACAAAGTCCTGTTCAGGATGCCAATATATTTTTCATCTTCATAATAATTACAATCATTTTCCATTCAGCATCAGGGCATTTTCCAATCATCGTACATTTTCTTCAAAGGTATAGTAGCTTCTTAGTATGTATATTAATTATTTTGCGTATATAAGATTTTCGAGTTTGTTATGTAAATTTTGGAGAAATTTAATTTTTCCTAGATCTGGGAAATGCATACATATGGCATCAGTTAATCAAAAGACGTGCATTTTGCTAAAGAAAGGTTTTCATAATTATTAGTCATGCACTTGTTTTGTTTTTTTCTTTGCATTTGACATTTTTTAATTTCTTTTTTTGAATGATCTTAATTAAGAATTTGACAAATTTTTTAACATCACATGTGAACAAGCTCTTCACTTTTCTCAAGTTCATTTGGTTGAACTAATTCATAAATTTGGCATATATGCATGCATAGAGATTATTAATTAGCTGATTGAAGATCAAATTCTTTAGCTTTCAATTTATTGCTTTCCCACATTGAATTTAATTTCTTTTCTCTTTTGTTTTCAACGAAAGTCTTTTAAAGGCCACAAAGATAATTAAGCTGCTGCTATCTTCAAAGAAGTAACATTTGATGCACAAAGGGTGGCGGCGGCAGCAGCAGCAGCTTGAAAGTGATTCTAGGAAAATGAAGGCAAAAGCTGCTTCTGGAAAAACACTTTTGGCGCTTTGTATTGCTTGCTTTCTTGCAGGATCATTTTTCAGTACATGGACTCACACTTTCCACCAGGACAATCATCAACAAATTCCAATCAATTTTCCCAATCATGTCACCAAGCTAGCCGATGAAGTTACAAGTGATTGTGATCATCATGACAATAAGCCTTTGGTAGTTCACAATATCGCGACATAGTTGGAAATTGCATGTCTGTATGTGTGTGTGTGAACTAGAAAACAATTAATTACTTAGGTGGTTATGCAAATAAATAGCTATAAGATTGTGATTTTTCTGAGAATGGATACTTGATAAAAGTCTCCTTTCTATGTTGTTTAGATTAATTCCTTAATTTTGATTGGTGTATGTGTATCAAATTTTTTATATTAATCGGTCTAAATGTATATCAATATCTCATTAATTTTTTTTCTTTTAATTTTATGAAGAAATCTGTTGGAGGAAAATCTGTAGATGTAATGGGAGAGGTCAAAAGGACTCACCAAGCTATTCAGTAAGAGTATATACATATAATTTCTTCTACTTTTTAATAAATTTGATAATTAATTTTATTTTCTTGATTTTTGTTATTAATACAGGTCACTCGACAAAACAATTTCGGCATTGGAAATGGAATTAGCAGTAGCTAGAAGAAGTCACAATGATGGCCAAACTTCACTAGGCATAGCAAGTAATCACAGTTTGCAGAGAGCTTTTGTGGTTGTTGGAATTAATACCGCTTTTAGCAGCAAGAAAAGGAGAGACTCAGTTAGATCCTCATGGATGCCTACAGGTTCTTTAGCCTTATCTATTCATCTTAATTTCCTCTTCTCAAGTTAATTATGAAACAACCCTTAAAAATTTTTCACGTGCATTACAATTTGAGCTTAAATACTATTATTTACATCTTTCCTATCAATTTAATTAAGATCCTTTAATTTTTTGCCGCTTAACTTGTTATTGTTATAAAAAAGTATAAATGTCCGCATTTCTAAATGGTTTTGACTTATGTAGTAGTATTTGTACTAAAACATTGTGCTAAAAATTGGTGTGTATGTGTTAAATAGCAATATGTAAGTTAAATATATATTTTAAAATATGTAGGTGTCTACACTAGAGAAAGGGTCTTAATAATTTAGCAATAGGTCTTAGAGTTGATCAATATAATGACCATACATAAAATGAGTTATAACTTTTGGTTATTGCAGGAGAAGAATTAAGAAGAATGGAGAAAGAGAAAGGGATAGTGATAAGGTTTGTAATAGGGCACAGTGCAACACCAGGAGGTGTACTTGATAAAGCAATTGATGCAGAAGATGCTGAGCATCAAGACTTTCTTAGGCTCAATCATGTGGAGGGATACCATCAACTCTCTACGAAGACCAGACTGTACTTCTCAACTGCTATTTCAATTTGGGATGCTGACTTCTATGTCAAGGTTGACGATGATGTCCATGTCAATCTAGGTCAGTAATTTATGATTTCAAATATATAAATGGGTATATCCTGGTTGTTTCAACTTATAAAATCCGGAACGAGCCTAAAATAAACTTAAAAATAATGATTTTTTTTTTTTTTTATTTTGTTTATAGGCATGCTGGTGAATTCACTTGCAAATCACAAATCCAAACCTAGGATTTACATTGGATGCATGAAGTCAGGGCCCGTCCTTTCTCGAAAGTGAGATCATACTTTTCTACTTCTGTCCGTAGACATTTTGTTGTCTGTGAAAAGATTTATTTAATTTTATGATTTTTATTTATTTATTTATTTATTTTTGGGGAGGCAGAGGGGTGAAATATCATGAACCAGAGTATTGGAAATTTGGGGAAGAAGGAAACAAATATTTCAGGCATGCAACTGGCCAAATCTATGCCATCTCCAAGGATCTTGCTGCTTACATCTCTATTAACTTGTCAGTTCTCTGATGCGGACATTCATACTTTATTTTCTTAAAAAATAGAATATTAAGTTGACATTTTAGAATATTTAGTAAAATATACGCTTTCATTTTTTGTTTTTTAAATAATCTATGGCAGGCCAATATTGCATAGATATGCAAATGAGGATGTATCACTGGGTTCTTGGTTCATTGGCTTGGAAGTTGAACATGTCGATGATCGATCTATGTGCTGTGGGACACCTCCAGGTATGATCATAATTCAATCCCGACCCTTTGATTGATGATGGACCTTGATTAAATGATGATGTTACCACCTTTACTTATTGTATTTCTAGATTGTGAGTGGAAGGCAAAAGCAGGGAATGCATGCGTGGCATCATTCGATTGGTCGTGCAGTGGGATATGCAAATCAGTAGAGAGAATGAAGATTGTTCACAATTCTTGTGGGGAAGGAGACGATACTGTTTGGAATGTTGATTTTTGAGCTTTGAGTTTTACACATTTCTTGTTTCTTCAACTCCTCCTGTTTTGTTTACACAGTTAAACGACAATTTGAGACGACAATTTGAGGTTTTATATTTCCAATAACAGGGAATTAAAGAGGCACTATTATTATTACATGCATGGAATATTTTTTTCAAACTTGAGGGAAAAAAAAAAGTGTTTTCGAGTTCAAGAACTGATGACTTGAAGAGAGCATTCATTTGGATAGAAAAAAGTTGTGATATTAAAGGTCGTGAGAAAATAGCACTGGATACTACAGCATTGAAAATTAGCACTTCATAAACCATGCTTTCTATTCAGCTCTTACAAACTACCATGAGAAAATATAACATAAAAAATAAAAAAGGAAAACCGGCACAATAGAAAGTGCCCAGAAAGATGGCCATCTCAGGACACATATTCTGCATAGATTGAGACATTTGTCTACCTTACCACCTTTCAGTTTCGCCATTTAATTGTGAATTCCCATGTCAATCTTGATCAAAACCTGCAAGTGCAAACGAAAAATTCAGATTAAACCCTATAAAGTTAGTCAAAAATGAAAACTGTAAACTCAAAAGGCGAGAAAGCTACAAGCTACAATTGTTTTTTTGTCCAGCATGTTTTAAAGTCATGAAACAGCAGTAAGCCTGTAACTAGATTGACTATGACAAACATTGTCTACTGAAATTTTTAAGTTTTCAAGTGATCAAATTTTGCTCATTTTTGTGATTTTATGAGAAGAAACAGCAAAAATAAGCGAGTCTAAACAAAGAAATTTGAACAAGAACAAATTTTTACCTCTTCATTCCTCTCTTTTGCTATCAGTACTTGCACTTGTTTTAGTAGCAGGCTGTTTGAATGAGCTATTGTTTCCTTCAAAATGCGGAATAGGAGCGACTGTCATGGGCACCGAGACATGTCTAACAGCCCTGCAGAGATTTGTATATTTTCTTACCACATCCTTGTACACACTCAACAATTTCTCCACATCACCAGTTGTTAATTGACTGGCCTCAGCTTCCATAAAAGGGTATCCGTACCCACCTGATTCCATCATAGATAAGTCAATATCTGTGACAAAATCTTGCATACTGTTCCTCGTAAGAAACAGAAATATTTCACTGACTTGTCAAAAGGGGATTAGGGATCTAGAACAAAATATTCCTACTGCTGATAGATTAGTAATAATGTTTCTCATAAGGAATAAAATAATATTCGTCTAGGAAACATAAGAATTTACTGGTGGTGAAGCCTCTTGAGTTGATACAAGCAGCCTGGGTTTTCGAACCCCACTTGCATGGGTGGGAAGAGATTGGATTTCCATTAGGCTATACATATATTTAAATAAATAACTTACAGAAAAAGATAGAATTTTTAAGGGGAGTATATTAACCGCTAATAAATACATATAGTATATCTAATGAGTACTGATGTGGTCTAAGGTCCTGGATTTTATTAAAGTCCGAGAAAGCTATTACAACATATGGTATAATATAATATAATAACATTACACTCTTACACCGCAATAGCTTTTCTGAACTTTAACAAAATC
The DNA here is from genome assembly GCA_002013955.2 of Citrus medica. Lineage (NCBI taxonomy): Eukaryota > Viridiplantae > Streptophyta > Magnoliopsida > Sapindales > Rutaceae > Citrus > Citrus medica. The sequence goes on from MKYO02026940.1 coordinate 18,687, forward strand.
CAGGATCCTAGATTGGATCATTTCTAATATCTAATGTATGTCTGAGATAAATAGATGCATGGATCTTTACCATTCCTCAGAAGAAAAATAAGGTATACCTACATCCTGAATTCTTGATGTAGCAATTTACTATTTAGAAAGATAGATTTATAAGTCTAAGACCAATGATTTTCACCAGTTACATACCACCAGATATTTTTGGGGTTTGAAGCTCACCACTTGTAATTGTATTGTTGCCGTATATTCTTTGAGATGGACCTACACCTCTCTGCTCTTCCAAGGATTTTCTGTCATTTGACATGGCTGAGGCTTCTATTTGTGTGACGTCATGCCTCTCTGATTTGATCACTAACAAGTCAATAGTGTAATAAAATCTAGCATAGTATTAAGCTATGGAAAAAATTATCCAAATACTGCCAAAATATATGGATTTGACATAAAAATAGAAGTCATATCAAGAAGTTTTAAAGTCAAACAATTTTGACCAGGCACATATCCACCATATGCTTTTCAAATCAACTCTGTTTCTTATTCTTGTTGGCACAAAACATAATCTTCTTAATACATTAAGACAATACAGAGAGCAAGAAACAAAAGTCCACTAGACAATACAAGCTATTTTACTTGTTTCACCATGTATTCTTACCAGGATGTCCCTGCTCTCCTAAGGTTTTTATGCCATTTGAGGTGGTTGATTCTTCAATAAGAGTAACTTTGTTGGCTAATCTTGCAGCTTGCATACTTTTCTCGAACTCAGTTTCCTCCATAGAAAGTGATTTAGCATTTAAGTCAAGAATAAATGTCTTGGCTGAGACAAGATTTGTGAAATAATAAGCTGCTTCTGAAACAAGCATTGCCTGCCTCCGGTACAACTGAATGAATTTGATGTTTGAATGCAACTGAGGAGGATTGGCCTGACAATGACAATACAAAATTATCAGCCCTTTAAGTTAAATCAATCATTACTTCTGACAGGACTCAGGAGAAAAAAATAATCAAAAACCCCACATGAACATGAAGTAGATAACACCGACAAACATGACCAAAGCTGATCTTGAAGCTGGTAACACCAACAAACATGAACAAATACTTATGAGTGATTAACTTAAAGCAATTAATCCATGAAAGATCCTAATAACATCAACTAAGCAATTGGGGGGAAATTATTTTCTTTATCCAAGTTTCAGTCTAATACACCAGAAGAAGTTGGCTTTCCAAATAAATTTTCACCAAAGGAACTTAGAAAATGATGTCTCATCAATCAATCAATTGAAATTCAATTATCAAGAGAAGATGACCAAACAGTGAATGTTCCAGAACCGGCTATATCATCAGAGTTATCCAAAGAGATACTCTCCAAAAAAACTAATGCAGATGAAAATTCAGCATTTCCATTTCGCTCATGTTCCTCAAGAACTCAATTTCAAATTTCCAACTGCTAATAGGAAGCATAAGCCACCATATATCTTAATAAAGACAAAAAGGGGACTTCGCAAGCTTGCAGAGACATGGAAACAACATGCTCAAAATAGACTCCCCAACCAACAATGTTCTGTGAATTTAATTGTTTACCGGCAACCAACAAACTCTCAGACAAAAACTTCAATATTGGGCTAATATTAATTTCAATAAGTCAATCAATTTGAAAACATGAAAATGTAAGAGTCTATCAGTGAAGATTGAAGAATATGTTATTCTATCAGATGACCATGCATCCTCTCACTAGTTCTTTTAACTTGCTTCTTTCCTACAAGGTCAAACAAAATGACCTCTATATCTTCATAGTATTTCAAAGGTCATAGCAAGCCACTAATTTAACAAGTGTTGAATTTGAATGTTAATTTGAGAATGTGGAAGTCAAAATATGATTTCAATTTAATATTCTTTAAGGTAAGAAATGAAGTCGCTAAAAACAAACAACATATTCACCAAACAAAGATCTCAAGAAAAACTTTATCATGAATGCAAACTTCAATATTTCAGACTAAATATGCACAATAGAGGAACTGTAATTCAAAATAGGGAAGTGATGATAGGCGGAATGGCAATTTACCAAGGAAACCTTGCCTTGATGATAATGTAAATTAGGACAATCAATTTGAAAACATGAAAATGTAAGAGTCTATCAGTGAAGATTGAAGAATATGTTATTCTATCAGATGACCATGCATCCTCTCACTAGTTCTTTTAACTTGCTTCTTTCCTACAAGGTCAAACAAAATGACCTCTATATCTTCATAGTATTTCAAAGGTCATAGCAAGCCACTAATTTAACAAGTGTTGAATTTGAATGTTAATTTGAGAATGTGGAAGTCAAAATATGATTTCAATTTAATATTCTTTAAGGTAAGAAATGAAGTCGCTAAAAACAAACAACATATTCACCAAACAAAGATCTCAAGAAAAACTATCATGAATGCAAACTTCAATATTTCAGACTAAATATGCACAATAGAGGAACTGTAATTCAAAATAGGGAAGTGATGATAGGCAGAATGGCAATTTACCAAGGAAACCTTGCCTTGATGATAATGTAAATTAGGACGGGAAGAAAGTCATCAGCTCCTCCCAGCTCAACATTTTCTGAAATAGATGCATTGAGAAGCAAATTGTTGATGATCCTGCAACAATTCATAATACAAAGAACCTTCTCACGAGGAGCTTTAAAAGCATTGATCTTCTGCAATTCTTTCTCGGCAAGCTGGGAATACAAAAAAAATATCAAAACTATAACAATAGTTTTGTAATAGATGATGAAACACATTGATGGTAAAAGTTAAAGATATAAATTCATAAACTTATAGCCACTGTCACTTGCATAAACAACCCTCTTCCATGCAAGAAAAAGGTTAGCAGCCATACCAGCCACGAAGCTTCATTTTGAAGAAACGTTGATATATCCAAGTGTTCAGGCCTCAAGAAGGTTTGCAGCAAACATATCTTCTCTGAAATTTCTTGATCAATCTTCACATCTTCAGAAGTTGATGCAAATGTCCGAGAAAACAGTTTTGTCATGACATATTTCTCCAGACCCTGCAATACGCACACACCCGCATAAATTTCACATGAGAATTATGGAGAGCATCCTAGATGCCTAGGTGGACAGTATTTTTGGGGACACAAAAACTGATTTAAGCATAAAAGATAAAGAAACCCTCTGCCTAAATTAGTGACACTTCTAAATTTAGACAACATGCACCCAGCCACCCACTGAAAGTTTCGAACAGCTAAACAAGGTTGATCGGAGTTCAGGATTCTATATGCTGTCACTTCTAAAATGGGAAATGGAATCACTTCATAAGTAAGTGGGTCATTGTAAATAGTAGTCCCCAAGTAAATAAAATTAAATGAGATTTCATTAAATACAGAGGACAACAATAAGAGTCACACACTAAAGAAAATCTTAAATTTTTTTTTTTGAAATTAATTACCTCCATAGCCGACTCAATATCTTCAATGGTGGCATTAGCCCACAAGGGATGATCTTTAATAGCAGATTCCATTGTCGTGAAGAATTCTTGAACTCTTTTGCCATCATTTTCGGGGTTCGCATTGTTAAATGAAAACGATACTATGAAGCTGAAATCAAACGCAACACAAATTAAATTTTTATAAAATTAAAATAAACTGCAAAAAAACAAATTAAAGAAAAAAAAGACCTTTTGATGGAGCGAACGAGATCGAGGGAAGCGGGGTTGCGCATGCGATCGAGAAAATCGTAGAAGGTCACTGCTGAGGGAGCGGCGGCGGACGCCGACGACGACGACGAAGTGTCCATTTGGAAATGCTTTGGGTGAAATTGACGAAATGGAAAGTAAATGCGGGCTTGAGTGACAATTGTGATTTTGCTAAACCCATTACGCCAAAAAGGAGAGTGATGATATTTGCTTCGATTTTGATTTGATGTGTTCGAGACTTGGAAGAAGATTAATGGAGATGACCGTTTGGTTTCGCACGTGATTCTTAACTACATTAAACGGTCAAAGAATGGGCCGGGCCTGGCCAGAAGTTGGCTTTTACAAATGACATGTTGCTTATAGCTAAGACAGTGCCCCGACCAATAGAAGCTTTCCATTAAATCAAATCGTTGTGTCCCATGATAATATTCATTAAAGTGTGAGTATCCTACGTAACTTGTCCGAACTGCAGGCTTCTATTGCTGAAGTGATGATACACACAACCAATATAAACATTTCTCTTAATATTGATTTGTCTATAATCTTTAGTGAAGCTATCGTGGACTCCCATAGCCCTCACTGAAAGAAAGCCTATGGTACAGTTGAAGCAATATAATTAATTATTATAAGTATGAAATGTGTAATTAAATTTAATATAATTACTATTTATATGTACTTATATATTAATTTTTAAAAAATAAATAAAAATATGATACAACATCATTCACTTATCATATAGTTAATATGATATTTCTAATATATTTTAAAATTTTTCTCCTACAACACCTATTTCATGCAATGGAGGAGTTGTACTTTGTTTAGAATTTCACGAGGTGCTTTTAGCATCAGTCATGATCATATTAGACTGATGCATTAGGCAGTATCACTTGCAAAGTTGCAATAACATAAAGTAGTAAGTAGAAATTCGAAGAGTCAAAAACCAAGGGTAAATTTCTAAGAGTCGGACGATAGAAAAAAAAAAAAAACTTTAAGGTAAAATGGAAAATTACTAAATTTATAAGGTCCAAGTCATAAGACAATTTATGGAATAGAAGCTTGCTGCGAGTTGATTGGATATAATCAAACTCAATCCATAAAACTACTTAAGAAAAAAAAAAGAATGAAGATGGCTGCTTCTAAATCAGAAGAAATTTTACTCTTATAATTATATAAGAGAGATTTAAATCCTTTAACTTCAAGAATGATATCGGAAGGTGTCAACTGCTAAGGAAACAAATGGTCGACAGTTGACCCCCAATCTTGTACATACATCTTATATTAGCACAACGCATACTTGTTCAATATTAGCCATTTCGCGTTATACAAGAAATAATTTTATCCTCTAAATAATATGAATTAAGTAAAAATGCTTTCCACTCACTGTCTGTTTTCATTTAATTGCTACACTTGCTCCCAAACAATGATCTGCTATTCCATGGGAAATTGCATTTTCTGCTCCTTCCTCCGTTGCAGCTGTTTTTGTTGTCTAAATATTATTTTTTGCTACTTCCAAACTTTTAAGAAACTTAATAATGGAGAATAAATCATTTCTTTTCTTCCCTCTAAATGTCCTCCTCTTTAAACAGATCCAATAATGCAAGTGCCTGCATGTTGTAGATTAAATTTAAGATATATATATATATATAATGCAATAAACTATATATTGTTTATACAAGTGATGAAACTTGAGCAATCCAGATTAAAAATAATGTTATATGGTATGAATATTATTAAGAATTAATTAATACCTCAGGCACAGAAAGCTGCAATCTGAACTTTGGACCATCATAGTGATACAGTATTGGCCTAAAAGCATCTTCCTCCAGTGGCTTGGATATCTTCTTGATTCTAATTCTAACCTGATGAAATTTTAGTTTCATAAACACATAAGATTATCGTAATAAGTTTCTTTAAATTAATTACTTTTAGATTAGAGGGATAATTAATCAATAATCGAACTTAATTAATTTAATTTCTGTTAATTACCTGGGCAGGAAACCTAGATTCACCTCTGCATTTTTTGTCTTCCCATGCGGTTGGGTCAATATTTGATCCTCCGAAACTCACAGCCTTCCAATTTAGAAAACACCATCAATTTTATTACGGATTAGTTAAATAGCCAATTTCATTTAAATTCAAGAGTTGGTAAATTGAACAAAATTCTCAAAGAGTACTTAAAATGAACCTGAAAAACTCCATGAAGCTGGTGGGAAGTATAGTTATAGAGAAAAAGAGGCAATCCTGGAGTTATTGCCCTTACAGAGTCCTTATACTTCTGTGGAAGCCCTGCAATAAAAATTTGTATGAAAAAATTGTACATATTTATACACAACATTTTTCTGTTGCGAACATCTGCAAAAATTAAATATTACCAAAGAGCTGGCGGCGGAGATCCTCTTGCATGGTTTCATTATTACAAACAAAAATGTAACCTCCCAAAACCTCATTTCTCGGCAGCATTTCTCCCGGTGGCAATGTCTTGTACCATTTATGATGATCAGTCGCCGGATGCATTTTAACTGATAAATTTCTCGATGGCATATCATTGAAACAAAATTTTCTATAGTAATAATCATCAACATTTTTGTCCATGGACTCGTTTCTGAGATGACTGACGGAATTTAGCCTTGCCCCTGTATTCCCCCAGGTTTCGTGCTCATTGTCCAAGGAAGCCATGGCCTGTTGATACTCTAAATTTTGTTGCCATATTGAACTTCCAATGATGGAATTCATCATGAAGAGACATATGCATGCACAGTGTGTTTGCACTATAAATGTCACTTATATATCTGTGTGAAGAGTAACTAAAGTCTATTGATTAATTTTAATTTTTAATTTTTAATTTTTTTTTTTGGGGGGCATGAATCATGATTCATCATGTGCTTTCGGTCTTTAAATGGGTCCTTTTTGCTTTTCTCTTTTTCTTGTAGCTTTTCCTCAAAATTTGAATCAAAGAAGGCGCAAACATTACGATGCACTCAAATATAAAGTATTAAAAGTCGCTGCAGGAAGCATTATTATTACTCTGGTTTGATTTTTGAAATCAAACGTCTCCCTCCATTTTGTACTAGTGACAACTTAGCTTGTGGCTGCCGATCAATATAAAAATTTTTAAAATGACCAAAGTTTTTATTTCAAAGCATGCTTGAGAAACAATAAATCTTATGTCTAACTCTGGGATCCGCCTAAGTTACGGTTAACGTAACTTACGGCTGCACTGTTAAATTTCATTCCGATCCTTATACTCTGTATTATTTACAATGTATTCATTAGTATTATAAGACTTTCTGCATTGTAAAATTTTGTTTAGCTCTTTACATTCTGTTTTATTTCATTGAAATTCTTAAAGTACCAATGTGCCCCTTATAATTTTAAATTCCTAAAACACCCTCCATTTCATGAAAATATAATTATTATTAAATGAATTATACTTATAATTATAAATATTATTATAATTTTTAATAGATTATTATTATTATTATTATTAACAAGAATAAAAAGTGCTATAATTAATTAATCTATTAACAATAATTAATAATAATTTTTTCGTTAAATTGTTAATAATAATAATAATTAATGATCATTATTATTAATAATTAATTTTTGAATAATAATAACAACAACAATAATTAAGATACAAAATAATAATTATGATAAAAATTAATTAAGGATTTTATAGTAATTTATTATTTAGGACAAAGTAAATACATAAATGGTAATATTGCTCATTCTAATTACAATTCTTACAGTTCAAGTAAATAATTATTCTGATTCTAATTCCTCATTTCGATTCTAGTAATTCTAATTCTAACTCATTATTTTTCTATCTAATTTTGATTCTTGTTTAGCAAACACACTATAAAATTGTAAACCAATTTATATTCAATTAGATCACTTTATATTATTTACAATTTATTCATAAGTATTATGAATTTTATAATGCATTCACTAAAAAAGAATTGAAATTAGCTATAAACATAATGAGTTAGAATCGAAATAGCCATAATCAAAATGAAGAATTATAATCAGAGTAATTTATTTACTTTAACTGCAGGAATCGTAATTAGAATGAGTTGTATTACCATTTATGTGTTTATTTTATCTTAGAATCAAAATCAGAATGAGTTAAATTATAACAAATTACTATAAAATCTTTAATAAATTTTTATCATAATAATTATTTTGTATTTTAATTATTATTATTGTTATTATTATTCAAAAGTTAATTATTAATAATCATTATTGTCAATTATTATTATTATTATTAACAATTTAACAAAAAAATTATTAATTATTTTTGATAGATTAATTAATTAGAATACTTTTTATTCTTGTTAACAACAACAACAATAATAATCTATTTAAAAATTATAATTATAATTAGGGGTGGGCATAAACCCACAACCCATGGGTTTAACCAAACTCAAACCAAATTAAATGGTTTGGGTTGGGTAAATCATGAAAATGGGTTAGATGTAGGTTTTATATAGAAAATCATTTCATTATGGTTTGGGTATGGTTTACCCATGAGTCATGGACAAAACCACAACACTCAAATTTTTCAAATGAAATAAATGAAAACAAAATAAATGAACACAAATAAGTGAAATGCCACCATTAAATTTTTTACGACGTGATCAATTGTCAACAATTAGAAAATAAAAATAACATGTAAAAATAAATTTAAATTAAATAAATATTGTTGTAAATAACATAAAATTTTTTTCTTATTTACAAAAATAATTCCTCCCACATGGAAGGATCATCATAGAAACAGCAGGAGACTTTACTAGTGATCAATAATAACTCGGTTTGGACTGGATTCAATATGCTAGATGACGGCTAATTTTTGGTCAATAATTGGATGTAATGCCCATTTTAAGCCATGTACAAAACTTTGCTTACCATATAATGAAATTAGAATATAAAGCATACACACTATATAATATCATAATGTAAATAAAATTATGCATATAAGTAGACAACATAACGCAAAACTACCAAAATGATAAATAAAAATAAATATTGCATAATTAAATAAATAACAAGTGGCAAAATTTATTATTAGATTGTTAATGTCATGTTTGTAAAAGTTTATTATTAAAGTGCGTTCTTATTCATTGAGAAATAATAATTTTTGTGATTAAACTTTATTTTGATTTTTTAGTATTCTTTAATTTAAGAATTAAGTTATTGTAAAATTTATAATTTTTATCTACTATAATTTTTTTATATTTTAATATCAATTTAATCATTAATGACAATTAATAATTATTATAATTTTGATATAATTAAATTTTATTAAAATAAAAATTATTTTGATAATAAAATTCAAACCAAACCCAAATTTGGGTTGGGTTAAAAATATTTGGGTTGGATCTAAATTTTTATGGTTTGATTTGGGTTTACTTAAAATTCAACCCAAACCAACTCATACCCACCCCTAATTATAATAATAATAATAATTATTATTTATTTAATTATTATTATTATATTTTTTATTAAATGGAGGGTATTTTGGAAATTTAAAATTATAGGGGGTGAGTTGACACTCTAAGGGTTTTAATGAAATAAAACAGAGTGTAAGGTGCTAAACGAGATTTTACAATGCAGAAGTCTTATAATGCTTGTGAATAAATTATAAATAATATAGAGTATAAGGGGCTGAATGAAATATTACAGTGCAGCCGCAAGTTACGTTAGCTGTAACTCAGGCGGACCCCCAACTCTGCAACTGGTTTGGTTGTAACTGTTTTGAAGTTTCATAGTTATAATTGCGTCCGATGTGGCGTGCTTTGTAATTCTGATAAATTTGACCTATCATTAATGAAGCTTTTTTATTCTCCAAAGAAAAGAAATCGAAATAAACATACATTATTCAAATTACGACTTTCTGTTCTACTACAAGCTTCAAAGTGCAAATTGTTTTTACGAAGTACAAGACAACAGAATAAGAAAACATACAGAAAATGAATGCATTCTCCACTAAGAGAAGTTCTTCTACACACATCATTAGGAGGATAATAAAGGAAAGGACAATGATACGGAGACCTCTTTATTTATAGAAATAGTCATATATATCCTTTTAAAGACAATTATATCAGATGATTATAGTGATCTACTATTTCATCTGAACAAAATTGTCTAAGAAGTAATCTCCATAATCATATCTAAAAACAAAGAACCTGTTACCCCTAACAAACAGGTTTAAAATTCAGATTACTTATTCTAATGTTGAAGAAAAATATCATAAAATAACTTCTTAAAGAGCTGCAAGTGATTAGTTTCCAAGTCAACGACCACAAACCAGCTACCGTCATTGGCTGGACTTGGTAAAATAAATACCACGCCATCATGGAGAAAGGGGTAAACCATCCTCACAAACATTGGCCGACCCCATCCAAAATTTGCATCGTAAAGAGGCATGTTTGCCAAATTGCATATCAACAGATTAGGACAACTATTATTGTGGGCCTCTCGCCTTACAACTGCTAAATCAGGCTGTTGTTTTAGGTAAGCAAGAGCTGACTTCAAATACTTGTCGTCCATTCGCTTAAGAGCGTTATGAATTATCTCGGCTGTGAATTCCAACGGTTCTGATTGAATTTCACCTGAGAAAGCAATTGGAGTGGCGCTGAAGGCTACATTGCCAATATATCCAAGGGGGACTTTAGGATTCAATTTAAAACGTCCATTTGTGGGAATTTCTAACTTGCTAAGTTGATCAGCAGACAATCCTCGTGCTTTGCATGCGCAACGCCATATATGTGCTGCTAATATCTCGAATTTGCTATATTTCTTAGAATATTTCCCTTTGAGGGTGTTCATTTGATCGGGTGATAATTTGATCATAGCAGTGGAAATGGTTTCTTGCTTTTGATGATCATGAGTAGGACTATTGATCATGGAAGGAGGCAGGTCGTATTCCAGGTGGTGGAATGTAGGAGAAACTGGGATCCCAGTTTCTAGTAAGGCTCTATCAAACAATGGTGTAATGCTTAAAGGAACATCGCGTGCCATCTCAGACCATAGGTTCATACCAAAAGCTGTGGCAATTCCATCTGCTAACACATGGTGAGACATAGCTCCAACACAAACTCCTCCACACTTGAAATGAGTTACCTAGTCGATATTATATGAAAGTCAATTGAAACAAAATTATTAAATAGTAACGTTAGAAATTTTAGTACTAAAGATTTCAACATTAAAGCCGTAATTAACTTGAGTATTTATAAATGTGACTTATCTATAATTACTATGCATTAGGATCCGAGGTAGTTATTGATAAGCCACAGCATCACTTCGGACTTAAAAAAGGGTACTTAATATTATTATTCAAGACTAAATCAATGATACTAGTGTAAAAATCAAGCAAATCAAGAAAGGGAGAAATATTATTAATCTTGTACCTGTGCTGAAAATAGTGGATAAAAAGATGTATCTTTAGTGTGATCAATAGCTGGGAAAAGTTGCAAAAGCTTCAAGGTTGATTCAAAGTCAGTAAAATCATCCAACTCACAACTTGTTTCAGCTTCTACAAACAAAACTCCTTCTCCATTGCAGTTTACCTCAAATTCTCCGTTTTCATCTTTAACCAATCTTCCGGCGTAGGGGTAAAGCGGCACAAGAACTTTGCTCAGAGCCTCCTTCATCAAACCAGCTTCAAAGAAATTTAAAGCATCTTCTGGCCGTCGGTAGAAGTACGCACCGGGATTGAAAATGAACGGCATCGACCGGTCCAAGTCAGAGGTTCGTAGGCAATGCTTGGGCGTTTCTTGGGCTGGTCGTATCAGTATTGACTCTTTTACGTGAACTTCCATTCTGTGAGTGTAAAATAATAATAATAATAATAATAATAATGCTAAGATGAATAAAGGATCCTGATCGTTTACACTGATCACGATAGATAACTTTAATTTATTGAAAGAAAACTAACAAATCGTAAGGACGAAAGGAACCATACCTTAATTGTGTTGCCCTGCGAGACTTTATTTTGTTGTGGTAAGACAGAGGTTTCATTCGGGGTGTGTGGATATATATACTGATAAACTTGCATGAGAATATAATAAAATATGAGTAATGATATAGTCACAAACTCTTGTACAAACTTATTTTGTACAAACTGATGTGGCATGATAAGATTGGTTGAATTAAATATCACTTGGCCCACATGATTTGTTTTTATTAATTTATATTTTCATTCAACCAATGAATTAATGCCACGTCAGTTTGTACAAAATAAGTTTGTACAAGAGTTTGTGGCTGTATCATTACTCATAAAATATTAGTTTCTTTTACTATAAAAATATTATTATCAATCCACTACTCGGAACATTAATTCAATCCTTTGCAATTTGCACGAATGTTGTTGACTTTTTTAGTGAGTCTATTTGGAGAGTATTATTATATCCTAATCACAGGTCATTCTCTAATGGCATGATTATAGTCACGTTCTCAATATAGTAATTAAATATAAATTATATAAATAAAACATAAAATATATAAATTTCATATAAAATTAATAGATCAACAATAAATATAAAATAAAATATAAATTATGTAAATGGAACGTATGACTTATAAATGAAATGTAAAATAAATTAATTAATATACGAGTGGTATATTGATATATCATTGGTAAATAAAATAAAAACTTATCAATATAACGTAAAACTTGTAAATTAACATTAATTGTAAAATAAAATATAAGACCTCAAAATAGAAAGTAAAACAAGTAATTAACATTAGAGTGGAAAATAATGTAAATTGGTAAATAAGACATAAACTTTCAAATATAACATAAAACTTATAAATCAACATTAAGTGTAAAATAAAACATAAATTAAGTAAATAAAATATAAGGTTTGTAAATAGAAGGTAAAACAAGTAAATGAACATTGAAGTGGTAAAATAATGTATTATTGGTAAACAAAATATAAACTTATAGATGTAACAAAAACTTGTAAATCAATATTAAGTGTAAAATAACACACAATAAACTTGTAAATCAATATTAAGTGTAAAATAACACACAAATTATGTAAATAATATAAAAGATTTATAAATGAAATGTAAAACCATTAAACATTATAAGGTTATTGAAAAACAATGAGGACTTACAAATGTAAAATAAAATATATAATGATTACTTTATATACTTACTATTTTTATTTCTAAAGTGAATAATAATAAGGGATAATGTCATTTAGGTGACACTTCAACAAATATAAAAAGGTGATACAATTTTTTAAAATGGGCAAACATGTGGCAAATTGTTAGTTTTTCCATTAACTTTAATGAAATTAGTTGTCTTTTAGTGAAATGATGTTTCTGCCCTATAACTTTATTTAAATATTAAGGCTAATGCCACCTAAGTAACACATGTTTCAACATTTATCACATAAATGACAATTATTTTTATAATATCTTATAGGTGACAAATAGTTAACTCCCATTGTTAACTCTAATGAAAGAGGTTAGTTAACTAAAAAAATAATGTTTCTACCCCTTCTAACTGATTTTTAATTTTCTTTATAAACATATAAATTAAATTTAAATCAGGCTTTTTAGGGTTAAATCAATATGATACTGAAAAAAAAAATTCATTGAATCAAACTAATTTTTGAACATAAAAGAAGAAGCAAAACTCTCATGAATCATTAAGCATAATATCAAATCTTTAAGAATCCAATATGATGGCGATACTAAAAAAAAAATCTCATTGAATCAACTAATGTTTTAAAATAAAAGAAGAAGCAAATATCTCATGAATTGTTAAGCATAACATTAGACTCAAATCTTCAAGAATCCAATATGATGGCTTAGTAAACATTTGTTCTTTCAAAACATATTCATAGCAACCAAATTATATGTGCAGTCTAATAGCAACCAAAATATTCAATACATTTTTCAACAAAGCTCTATCAACATCTTTCCCTCATGTTCTCTATCAATTACAATATTTTTGTATTGTTAGAGTCAACGCCAGAAGTTAACGGTTTGTCACCCATAGGAGTATTTTCGAAACAATTGTCACTTATGAGATAAAGTTTGATACATGTGTCACCCAAGTGACTAGCACTTTGTTTTTTTTTTATTTGTATCAATTGCTCCATTTTGTCCTTGCATCGTTACAATTAACAGCAACATTTAACGATTTATCACTTGTATGCCTACTTTTTAAAATTGTATCACTTTTTTTATATTTGTTGAAAGATGTGTCATCCAGATGACATTAACCCTAATAATAATTTTGGGTTTATGTAATACATGTGATAATATATGTGAAATTTTATTAAGGATAAACCTTATTCTCAAAATTAAAATTTTGAAATTTTTTTTTATATTTTTCAAAGTTATTTGTAGAACAATTGATTTTGCATCTTTCTAAACCTCCTCGACAATAATCTCAAATGATCTTTTAGTATAAATAAGAAGCAAAATTTGAAACTTATGAAATATGTATAAAACTAAAAATTAGATCCAATTTTATTGATATTTCAAAAATGTCTAATAATATAAGAATAGCTCTTTATTTTGTTTTACCTTGATCCACATCAAAAAATAATAATTTTGCTTAATTAACTTGTCTTGTAAACAAATATGATGATAGAAAATGGCAAAAAAAAAGTTTATAGATGCCCTAACTTATATATAGAACTTATGGTTAAATCAATTTAATAAAACTTATTTTAATTATTTTCAATACAAACTTTGTGCTTTCAATTGATGAGTAATTTTTTTTCCTTTCTTAAATAAATAAATTATTTTTTAAAATTAAAGTTTAATGTTAATTTACAAGTTTTATATTATTTTTACAAGTGTTTGTTTTGTTTGCAATTTTGAAACATCAATTTATCATTCTTATATTAATTTAGTTATTTTACCTTTTTATTTACTAGTCTTATGTGTAATTCACAAAATTTATGTTTATCACAACATTGATGCCATAAGTTTAGTCACGACATCATAGAATTTTCCTTACAATGATAGATTTTGATTGAATAACTATTAAAACCGTGGGTTTTACTCCTATTTATATCCAAAATATTTAAACTCAAGTAAAACCAGTTCTTCCAATCTCAAACTTTAGAATTTAGAGCAATAACCATCAAATATCAATACATGATTGAAGCTAAAATTTGAAAATTTAAAAATTTAAAATTTTTAGAGACATATCTCCAGAAAATTAAAAAAAAATCACATTTCTGGAAAATTATATTAAAAAATCCAAAAACCAAATCAATTGCGTTTATAAATCAAGAAAATTTTATATTTTTTATAATTGTCAGGGACAAAATAGTTCTTTAGAATTTACTGAACTACAAAAACAAGGAATCAATTGCAAGACTTTTATTCATGAAAAAATTTCTCTCTAAATTGTTTTCCTACGATTTCATTTGATTATTTTGTTAAGTTTGGTATCTATAGAAAATATTTTATGGTTGTTAAGGAAGATGGAGAAATGGAAGGTATGGCCTATGCTATAGGTTTTTAAATAATTGTCATCAGCTGTGTTATATAACTGTGAAGGGACTAGGTCAATTGTTTAGTTTTTTTTTTGTTTTAAAAGCGCTACTAATTTGAAAAATAGTTATATGTATATATTTGAAAAAATTATTATTAAACTATTGTCATGCAAATGATTATAATGGATAATTCGACATGATGTTGAATGAAATTTACTTGTCCCTCAAATAATGTGTATAAAATACACTTATAATATTTGTTTATTATGTATATATTAATAATCTGTAACAAAAAGGATTGCACTTTATTAATGTTTGTTTCTTTTCTTTCTATCATAGTAAAATTAATAATTAGAAAAGATTAAAAAAACATACATAATAAATCAAAATTAAAATTAAAATTATCTCCTTAACTTTAATGGTTGTACTTTCTAACAAAATGAGCGTAATTTTTGGTTTAGAGATATGTGTGAGGAATTATGTGGAATAAGGGTACTGATTCTCAAACCTAAATTTTGAAAAATTACTAACTATTGGTTTTTCAAAATCAATTAGTAGCTTTTTAAAATTACCTATAGGATGATTTTGTTAAAAGTTATTTTTAAAATTTTTACCAAAAACTAAAAATAGGTCCCCAAATGAATTGTATTATTTGGTTATTGTGGAAGAAAGTTATCAATAAGTTTAAAGCGTTAAAATTATAATTGATATCTATTAAATTAAGGCTAATTTAGGAATTATGGGAGGTTTATAGATTAAAAAAAAAGTCAAAACATTTTTTTTGCTTACGGGCATTAGTGAGGAAATTAATATGTCACTATTTTTTAATATTAATATGATAGCAATTCAATTTCCTCCTCATTAATATGACCCGAGTTCAAACTCCAAGTCCTTTGTACCATCTTAAAAGATTTTATTAATTAACTAGCACCTCTTGACCTACCTTTATACAATTTATTTATTACTTATTACATAAAAATCCAATCGTTTTGTATTATTTGTATGTGTCTGCATGCGAAAAATAGTTTCAGGCCTAAGACTACTGAGTTTTTTTATGTGTGTGTGTGTGTAATATATCTTCTATCTTTTAAGTTATATTTCTTTAGATTTTTTGTTTTATGTGATCAATGCGTTCATTTCTACTAATTAGAGTAAAATATATTGTATAATAATTTACAGTTGATCTAATTTTTAGCTGAATTTTTAAAAAATTATTGTTAGTAATTATTGAATAATAATACATAGGTAATAAATCTTAGTTGTAGAGAGTTATATATTCAAGTGTAAAAGAAAATTTGATAAAGCGGAAATGTTGAAAGTATATTGTTAGAAGAAAAAAAGGTTTTATATTGTTAGAAGAAAAAAAGGTATTAAAATTTTGAGCCCTTTTTATAACAAGTGTAAATGTTGTAAATTTATTAAAATAGATAAATTTAAAATATAATATGATAATTAAATTCTTTTAATCAAAATAAGAAAAGAAAAGTAAATGGTACTCAAATTTAAATTCTAAAAGAAAGATAAAAATATTAGAAAAATAAGAAAAAACAGGAAAAAAAATATTAAAACTAAGAAACGACCAGGGAGAAAGCAGAATTTCTTGCTCGGCCCCAAGGTAGAATGGCACAAGTGATTTTAGATTAAATTCATCTTGTCGCAAGTTTCGAAACGATATATTACACGTCGAAAATAAACACTTCTATCTCAAGTTAAGGCATCTAAAAAGTACCTTACTTATAATACACAACTGTCTTACATCAAAATTATTGGAAGATTAGAAGATAAGCACAAATAAATAAATAAATAAATAAACAATTGAGCACTAATATCTATATTATCGCAAGAAATTAAATCTAAGTTTAATATCTATATTTAGATAGTTTTTCTATTGGTTGATATTTGGTAGTTAATGCTGTTCACTTTCTCCAGGCCTCGCAATTATTTCAACTGCCAACAAATCTCGTAATTAAATGCCCATCTAAAAAATAATATTTTTTTTTGACTCAATAATGTAATGCTCACTAAGATATCATTTGTATTTTTATTTGAAATTTAAATAGATTTAAATTTTTTCAAAGTCTGAATAAATCTGAATATAAATATTTAAATGATATATTTATTTTTTAATATATAAATATAAGTCATATTTTATTTATTTTTATAAATAAAAAAACTAAACATAGTTATTTAATATTTATGCCCTTACGCATCAAATCAAAAAGAGATTAGGTTTTATAGTTAGGAAATAAATATATTTTATAGAAATACTTTGAAATATCATATTTATTTTTCATTCAGATCTTATTTCATTGAGATAAAAATTACAAAAATTTATTTTTTTTAATTCAGATGTAAATGTGAGAAAAATAAAGATAAGTTGCAATTAACAAAAAAACAAATTAAAAAAAATTCAAGTTTTAAACATTTAAAAAACAACTCCTAAATTTAAACATTTAGTTAAAATACTTATTAATTTATTATTATTAATTTAATGCCATTTTTATGATATTATTTAAGTTTATTATTAATTATTAATTTACCACGTATATAACTCCCTCAATAAATAATATATAAAATATTACATCATTAAACATTCTAATTAAAAATTTAAAAAATAAATAAACGTAACATTACCTTAAAATTGGATTATTATTATTTTCTTATCATAATTCTCTCAGCCGCCAAAGTTGTCAAACTTTAAAAAAAATCTAATAATAATAATAACACTTTATCACCCGCCCAATGCTTTTGACCCTCCGCTGTCACTAATAAATTCAGTGGGTGGGTGGTGGGAGGTGGGAGGTGGGAGGTGGAGAATTTCCGCATGGGACAAATTTGACAGACTGCGAGTCCGTACACAGAATTATTAGGTCAATAATACAATTATTAGGTCAATCCTTATTTTTTTCTCAATTTCCGCATGGGCTATTTTATTATTTTATATACTTATATACTAATTAAAAAAAAAGATTTTATTTTGTACACTCTTAAAATTTTTTATTAAAATTCTAACTATTTAAATTAGTTAATTTTATTTACTTAAAATATTTATAAAACTACTTAACACACGTAATTCTAAGAAATTTACCACTTATTTATAATAATATAATTAAATCAAGTTGTAAATAAATTGTTTAGTATAATTTTAGTTATTAATTTTATTTATTTATATTCAATATTATATTTGCACCAAAAATTCAGCATTTGATTTTACACCCAAAATAATTTGCGATGAAAATAATAATAAAAAGATGAAGAAGAAGATTAAAATCTTGATTTCTTCATTGTTTCTGAGTATTGACTAAGATATTGTAAATAAAAGTTATAGGATTTAAAATACGAGAATATTATACATTGAATAATGAGTGTGTGGGTATTCAAAGTAATTATGTAATATTAACTCAGAATAAACTATCTTTAATAATAATTCACATGATATATATTTTTATAATAATTTTTTTATTAAAATTAAAATGTTTAGAATAATTTTTAAAGTACATATAGTTTCACCCTTATCTAAGATGCATGTTAATTTGAATTTTTAGATGTCAAACTGAGTTTGAGATAAGCATCAAAATATCAATAAACAAAAAATTTATGGAATCATTGCA
This sequence comes from Citrus medica, assembly GCA_002013955.2. NCBI lineage: Eukaryota > Viridiplantae > Streptophyta > Magnoliopsida > Sapindales > Rutaceae > Citrus > Citrus medica. The sequence continues at coordinate 37,443 of MKYO02026940.1, forward strand.
TACTTTATGAATGGCTTTAGGTCTACTGGATAAAAGGAGATGCTGTTTTATACTTGTATGATGATATGGGGGAGAAAACTTTTTTGGGAAAAAATAATAAAATATTCCCGTTGTTTGACAAAATTAATTGAAATCTCTCTAATATTTTAAAATAAATTAAAATCATTTCAAGTGTCAATTTTTTTTATTGATCTTACTTTTTAATCCTTTGGTAAAAATGGTAAGATCGATTGAAATTTTGTTCTTTAAAAATATATAACCCTACCATTTGGCGAGATGACTATACCCTTCATGATGTATCTAAGATTATTGAAATGCCCAAAACTAGAGGATTTGTGTCAGCCCGAATATTAAAATACTTGGAGGTAGAAAAACTTGTAATAACCACTTCAGGAGTTTCAAACATAGAGGCATCTAAAGAATTAAGACATGAAATCCTTTAGGCTTGTTTGAAGATGAATAAAAAATAAAGAATACAATTTAGGATTTAACAAAAAAGATAACATTGCATATAAAGATAAGTTGAAAGAGTAAATTTTTTTTTTCTAATTATATTTTAATTCTCATAATTGTAACTTCATTTAGGGATGTTTTAACACTCACTTTATTCCTTCAATGCCCCTGATGCCATCTTCTCCCATTTCCCCAATAAAAATCCCTCATTTTATTAGTACGCTGTAACAAGAAGGCAAGAATGGCCTTTCTTCTTGACGAATTTTACTTGGTAGAAAAATTCAATAAAAATTTAAAAACAAAACCCACGTTTTGATATTTATGTTCCCCTTTTTTTCAACCTATTATTCTCAAGACTCAAACCCATATGACCATTTTCATTAAAAAATAATTTTATAAGATTATGAGGCTGCCGAATCCATCTGTATTGAAGAGTTCATAATTTTTTTTTAAGTAATTAGGAACTAAGTATTAAAGTGAGCGTAGTTGCTATTTTTATCCTCAATTATCCGATGTTCTTTGCTAAAAAGATGATTGTTGTCCTTCATTGCACTTTCAACAATAACTAAAATGGTAAACTAAGGTTCTATAAGGATTTTGAAGGGTTCCAATAGCTCCACTGTTATCTTAATTTTATAAAGTCAAATGGGCCGACCATACTGGCTCGGGCTTGAGTGAAAAATGGCCAAGCCTAGCCTAGTCTAGCCCGGTTGTCATCATCTACAGATGGGATGGATTGCTCACAAAGTTGGCTCAAAGTCAAATTTGGCTGTTTCCTAGAACTCTATATTTTGGAAAGGACACATTTTTTAATCATATACTTTTATAATTCCTATTTATAATTGCAAAATTTCAAGAATTTTTTAAGTTACATATTTTATTGACAAGTTTAAGAAGACCTCGCATATCCTACTAATAGGTTGAATGTAACTTAGAATTTTATTAAGATTCATTTTACATACTTTATTTGTTTGAAAAAAATTAATATTAAATGAAATGTTTTTAATTAAGAGTAATGATAAAAGTACAAACAGGGAATACAAACATGTGTATAGATAGAAACGAGATGGTGCTATTAGTTAGATAAAATCACCATTTGGTACTAATTTGTTACTAATGATACAGTCATAAATTCTTTTACGAAGTATTATTACACAAACTGAAGTGAAATGCACCATTGCTGAATGAACATACCCTTGAACACACACGAATTAATTTTGTTACTTTACATTTCCATTCGACTAATTAGCTTGCACAAGAGTACGTTGTTGTAATATATAACCATTAATTTGTTTGCCTTTACCCGTCAATAACTTCATGCCACATAAATTTATAACCACATGTTTGTACAAATTATAAACATATCAACTAGAAAAAATGTAGGAAAATATGCATATGAATATGAAAAAACTAAAAAAAAAGGGAAAATAGAAAAAAATGTTCAATGTCAAAAGAAGCTCTTAATAGAGTTTTCACAAGTTGTAAACAATTTAGATTTAAGCGAAGAGTTAGTTATTAAACAACCAGCTCTGCCTGAATTGAAAGAGGATGAAACAATGAAAGAAGATAGCATTATCATAATTGTGACATACAATCTTAGCAGAAGAAAGTCGAAAAAATGTAAAAGACAATGAGAGTAATGACAAAGTTGGTGTTGCATATTTATCTACTAAAAAGAGATATTCTGATGGAGGATGGTTGTTTATTACCATCCAAAGGGCATAACTTGGGTTACATGTATCTGTTTTTTGTTTATAATATACCATTTTGACTCTTACAATGAGAAGAATCTAACCCAAAATAGCTTGTGCCATTCTATCCCGTGTTTGAACTCGAAATTCCATTTCATTCCTATTTATAATATATTGTTTGTTTTTCTTTTCTTATTTTGATTAGTAGAATTTTATTATAAGATAATGTTTTAGATTTGCCTATTTTGATAAATTTGTGATATTTAGGGTTATTATATAAAGAGATCTAAAACTCTAATTTTATATTATTCAGAATTATTCAATAAACTTATTATTTAGAAACCTTTATTTTTTCTATCAATCTACTTTCAACGTTTTCGTTTCATCATTTCATACTCTCAAGATTTGTTCTAATCTATAAATGGAGTCTTTGGCTTCAAAAATCGACACACAATTACACATGCCTCTTTTTTACCATTTTACGGTTGATAATAGTAGATTAGAGAAATTGACTTTAAGAAAAGTGGTTTCTTTGGCCATTGAAAATTTGGAGTGAGAATTTCTTTTTTCATAAACGTAGTTTCTTTTGTAGACACATGCTTTAATTGAAATTACGACTTTCAGCTCCATTATAAGCTTCAATTTGTACATTTTCACGCATTCCAACAAGAGAATAAATTATAAATAAAGGAAACGTATAGAAAATGAATGCATTCTCCTCATTTAAGTTCGGTTAGGAAATTGAACTTCCTCTCAAGATCACTTTAAGTAATTTATTAAGCAATAAATTAATAAGAAAATTAAATGGAGAATACACCAATCACACAACACAAGATTTACGTGGAAAACTCTAAATCCGGAGAAAAATCACGGCCGTTGTCGAGAGACAACCAGAGAAAAATATTCACTATGTGGAAAATTCTTACAACCACTATCAGAAATAATTTTCTCTTACCTAAGCCCCAAATACATAATCCTGAGAAATATCCCTTAACAAAGCAAACCCGTAATACCCATATTGAGGAGTCAAATGCTCCTTCAATATAACTACATGCTTAAGAATATTTTTCTCTCTTAATTTCTCACCAAAACTTGGATTCTTTCTCTGGGATTTGGGATACAAAAAAAAAAGAGGAGCACTCCTTTATTTATAGCCAAATTATGGCTTCCTTTTCTTCCTTTTTTTTTCTTCTTTCCATGGGCGGCATCTACCCATTTTCCTTGTTCAATGGCTAGCCACCCACCATCTTTGAATTTAAAGATGGTTGCTCAACCACCCACCATTTCGACACTTTTGTTTTTTAATCAATTTTCAATAATTTCCACCATGATTAAAAATAAAAATTTCATAGCCACTGCTACAAAACATTGTCTTCACCAACAGTCATAATTCTCAATATAAAGAATTATCACACTCCACCATAAAGAGTATACCACCTAGGATAAACAATTCTAAGATTTTTCTTGGCACATGTCAAAATATCCTACTGAAATTTATGGTGCAATTCTCATGCTTGGTTTCATGAGAATTTTTCAGCCATGACATAACTTTTCCACCACACACCTTGCATTTATACCAAGACAATGCCTGCGTGCAAACTTATGGACCCCGCTAATCATAGCATGTTCTCTTTCATGGCAACTTGTGTTAGCCTATATGGCTATAAATATTGATTTTGATGATAACAAACCACATGTATTTATTAAGTAAAGATTTATGAATTGTGCTTTTATAATAAGAAAATGATGTTATGGAATTAGAGCATTTTGGACTAAAATGAAAGTAATTTCAAAATCTTTGATAGTGTTTTAAATTTCGGATTTGGACCTATTTGAAACTATTTAAATATTTTTGGGTCATTTTATAATTTCACAAAGTTTGGGCGAAATCATAATTTCAGAAAGTTTTGGGATTAACGAAGCATTACTTAGAAATTTCTGAAATTGGACCTATTTGCAAAGTTTCATAACGTTTTGCGCCATACTACAGTTTTATAAAGTTTTGGGGTCAAACAGAAAATTTAAGAAAAATTTCACTGTAGCAGGTTACTGTAGCATCCGGCTTATCGGTTATAAAAACCGGAAAACCGAATTCAGGACAGAATGTATCCAGAATGAAAACGGCTTACCGGATTCCGAATCCGGCAAGCCGGTTAGGCAAAATTCAAAATTTTGCCTTAACGGTAACATAAATCCGGCTTACCGGATTCCATAAACGGCAAACCAGATACGCCTGGAAATTGAGTAACGGCTAGTTTTTGAGCTCAAACTATAAGAACTCAAATCCAACTCATTTTGAAGTTCTCCAACAAGCAAAAACAAAAAGCACACGAGATATCTTGAGCCTTCAAACTTGCAAACTACATACATTGAATCATTCATTGTTCTTCATCTTTGAATATCTACTCATTGAGTGAGTTTCATTGTAACTTTCATTTCTTCATTTCAATTGTAAGAATTTGAGTGTGTGAGACACTTGAGTGAAGAGATTGGGAGATAATTTCTTCGTTGTAAAGGTTTATTGACACCTCGAAGTCAATTGTAATCGGTTGAAGCCTCGGAAAGGCTTGGATAGTGAAATCCTCAAGCTTGGATTGCTTGGAGGCGTGGACGTAGGCGGGGATTGCCGAACCACGTAAAAATCCGTGTGTTTGTTTCTCTTCTCCCTTACTCTTTAATTATTGTGCCTTTATTAAACTTATAACTTTCAATTTTTATTAAGGCATTAGATTGTTTGTTGTGTGGATTTGCTAGGATAATTTTTAAATTTCCAATTCACCCCCCTCTTGGGTTGCACACTTATATTTCTTGGTATCAGAGCTTGGTGCTCTTATTTAGATTTAACCATCTAAAGTTAAAGATCAATAGCAACTCAAAATGATTCTACATTTAGGAAAGGGCAGTCCACCACTAGACCACCTTACTTTGATGGAAATGATTACCCATATTG
>MKYO02026940.1:46594-79144 GCA_002013955.2 Citrus medica
TTCATTTTCGGCTAACCGGATTTGCAATCCGGCAAGCCGTTTTCGCGTGTCTTGAATCTGTCCACGAACCGGCGTGCCGGTTAGCAAATCTGGCAAACCGGATTCGTGCCCTTTATCACTATTCATCTTCTCCTCTCTTGTTTCGGTTTTCCGTTTCTGTTCTCTCTCAAAACCGTTTCCATTTTCTATCTTTCTTGCTCTAAAATCCTTCATTTTCTATCATTTTCACATCAAATTGAATCTCAAAAATCATTCCCCATCTCATTAAGAACACAAAACCATCCTTGAAACCCATTTTCAACATCTAAATCCTTAGATCCCAATTCCAACCTAGGTTTTGAGCCGAATTTTCTCTCTCTAGATTTCTCACTCTCAAGCCATTTTTGCTCCAATTTATTTCACCAAATCACTTTCAAATCTTCATCATCTTCATTCTATTGGTGTTTTTATCTTCAAATCCAACAAAATCACCATGTCAAGCTCTCGGCCGGTTCGTAGCAAAGGCAAAGAACCGGTTTAACCATCCACATGGCCACGGGAAGCAAGGGGCACCTCCAGTCAATCCACCTTTGAGTCCATTCATTTTCAGAACAAGCAACACTTGATCAAAAGGTTCTAACAAAAGTTTCGGACTCGTGAGGTACTCAACACTTTCTTTGTTTTACCGGATGTTTTGCATACTCTCCAGATTAGTCATAGAACTTTATTTCAATTGTTAGGAGATGTTGGTTGGATTGATGCATTGTTGATTGAGGAGAATGTGTATCCCGACTTGGTGAAAGTATTTTACTCGAATATGGATTGTTCCGCGGAGAAAGAGAATCGAGTAATCACCACAGTTGGAGGAGTTTTGATTGAGTTTGATGATTCGGATTTGAACAACATCCTAGGATCTTCCGATGATGGCTTGGACATTTTTTCTCTTAGGAAACCTCCTGAAATTGATGACTATGTTCATGTTGATGCCGTTCGTAATATTTGTCGGCGTAGTGATCTTTCTGTTGAAGACTGTACCATTCATTTCCGTACTCAGTGTCTTTGTCTTCAAACTCGTTTTTTGCTTCGTATCATCCAGTCCATTGTACTTCCTAGATCAGGACATTTGGATGAGGTTTCTCACATGGATGTCGCCATGATTGACTGTATTCTTAGAGGTCGCCCTGTTGACTTGGGCTATTCAATCATCCGCACCATGTTGAGCATTCCTGCCTTGATTACCCGCTCTCTTCCTTATGGTCACTTCATTACCCGAATTCTTAAATTCTTTGAAGTGCCGATTCTAGAACCATCTTGTAGGCCGTCCAAGGGTATTGGGGATGAGGTTATTGTTGGGTTAGGCTTTGAGTGGAAGGATGGCACTTGGGTCAAATACAGCGATAACAAGTTTACCTTTCTAGCCCCAAGTGATGATCGGCCACTTAATGCTGTGATTCCAGCTGATCAGCTTCCAGTTTTCTCACTCTCATTTCGAGGGCAGCGTAGGCGCCGAGTTTCTTCCACGGTTGCTTCAGCTCCTAGTGCATCTGCATCTGTTTCATCACCTCCATGACCTCCAACCTCTGAAGATGTTACTCTTCAGCAGCTTATGGATGAGGTGCGGACACTTTTGGTGCGGCAGACTGAGCTTCAGCAGGAGCAGCAGCAGCAGCGGCAACTGCAACAGCAGCTCATTCATGGCCAGCGCCTCCTCTTTGAGCACTTCGACATTCCATATCCGTTTCCACCTCCTTCACCTCCATCCTCACCACCTGAGTAGTATCTTATGTTTGTACTTGGACACACCTACATTTCATTTACTGCATTGTGTGTTCTTTTATTTTCGACTCTATGGATGGTTATTATGCTTTTCGGTTTATGTATTTGTTTTAGATGATATGGATTTGTTGTGCTTATTTATGTTTGATATTATGGATTTTTTTTTGTTGATTATTATGGATTATATGGATTTTCTTATGCTTATGGATATGTTTTTTTTACTAATGAGCTTGTGTTGCTATTTTAATGATTGATAGGGGGAGCTTTTATTATTTTATTATTTTATTCTTTTTGATGATGAAGGGGGAGAATGATTTAATAAGTGTTATGAAAATATGCATATATCTAGGGGGAGCATGTATGCAGGGGGAGTTTTTGATCAAACAATTTTCAAATCATTTTTTAACTTGCATTGATTAAGGGGGAGCTTTTTCATAACAAGATTAAAGTTTTTAATGTGTTTTGTCATCATCAAAAAGGGGGAGATTGTTAGCCTATATGGCTATAAATATTGATTTTGATGATAACAAACCACATGTATTTATTAAGTAAAGATTTATGAATTGTGCTTTTATAATAAGAAAATGATGTTATGGAATTAAAGCATTTTGGACTAAAATGAAAGTAATTTCAAAATCTTTGATAGTGTTTTAAATTTCAGATTTGGACCTATTTGAAACTATTTAAATGTTTTTGGGTCATTTTATAATTTCACAAAGTTTGGGCGAAATCATAATTTCAGAAAGTTTTGGGATTAACGAAGCATTACTTAGAAATTCTGAAATTGGACCTATTTGTAAAGTTTCATAACGTTTTGGGCCATACTACAGTTTTATAAAGTTTTGGGGTCAAACTAAAAATTTAAGAAAAATTTTACTGTAGCAGGTTACTGTAGCATCCGGCTTACCGGTTATAAAAATTGGAAAACCGAATTCGGGGTAGAATGTATCCAGAACGAAAACAGCTTACCGGATTCGGAATCCGGTAAGCCGGTTAGGCAAAATTTTGAATTTTGCCTTAACGGTAACATAAATCCTGCTTACCGAATTCCATAAACGGCAAACCGGATACGTTTGGAATGTGAGTAACGGCTAGTTTTTGAGCTCAAACTATAAGAACTCAAATCCAACTCATTTTGAAGCTCTCCAACAAGCAAAAACAAAAAGCACACGAGATATCTTGAGCCTTCAAACTTGCAAACTACATACATTGAATCATTCATTGTTCTTCATCTTTGAATATCTACTCATTGAGTGAGTTTCATTGTAGCTTTCATTTCTTCATTTCAATTGTAAGAATTTGAGTGTGTGAGACACTTGAGTGAAGAGATTGGGAGATAATTTCTTCGTTGTAAAGATTTATTGACAGCTCGAAGTTAATTGTAATCGGTTGAAGCCTCAGAAAGGCTTGGATAGTGAAATCCTCAAGCTTGGATTGCTTGGAGGCGTGGACGTAGGCGGGGATTGCCGAACCACGTAAAAGTCCGTGTGTTTGTTTCTCTTCTCCCTTACTCTTTAATTATTGTACCTTTGTTAAACTTATTGCTTTCAATTTTTATTAAGGCATTAGATTGTTTGTTTGTGGATTTGCTAGGATAATTTTTAAATTTCCAATTCACCCCCCTCTTGGGTTGCACACTTATATTTCAACTTGGAGATCTACATGCCAAAAGAACTAACCCAGTTTCCTATCAAAAGGAAACTCACCATCTGCGAGAATATCAATATCTTCTTTACTGATTCTGAAGTACTTTGCCGAGCCACTCCGCCTTCTTGACAATTTTCTTGAGGTGCCAAAATTATCTACACCTTCAAATCTTTGTGCATACCAGATTGGATACACCTTTGACTTGAATTCTCCACAAGCCAATAAAATCATTCTCCCATTAATTTCTCAACAGCATCAAACTCTAACCAAGTTTGCAAAATACCAGCTGCTGACATATTTGCTTTACATAAACAGTACCGTATACCCTAAGTACAAATCGTTGGCTCTAATACCACTGTTGGGAAATTGAACTTCCTCCCAATATCACTCCAAGCAATTTATCAAGCAACAAATTAATAAGAAAATTAAATGGAGAATACACCAATCACACAACACAAGATTTACGTGGAAAACTCTAAATCCGGAGAAAAACCACGGCCGTTGTCGAGAGACAACTAGAGAAAAATGTTCACTATGTGAAAAATTCTTACAACCACTCTCAGAAATAATTTTCTCTCACCCAAGCCCCAAATACATAATCCTGAGAAATATCCCTTAACAAAGCAAACCCGTAATACCCATATTGAGGAGCCAAATGCTCATTCAATATAACTACATGCTTAAGAATATTTTTCTCTCTTAATTTCTCACCAAAACTTGGATTCTTTCTCTGGGATTTGGGATACAAAAAAAAAAGAGGAGCACTCCTCTATTTATAGCCAAATTATGGCTTCTTTTTCTTCCTTTTTTTTTCTTCTTTCCATGGGCGGCACCTACCTATTTTCCTTGTTCAATGGCTAGCCACCCACCATATTTGAATTCAAAGATGGTTGCTCAACCACCCACCATTTTGACACTTTTGTGTTTTAATCAATTTTCAACAAGTTCTTTATTGCACACTTTGCAATTCAACTATAATAATAAAAAGCTTGCGACTTTTGGTAATGTACCGAAACCGCAGTGTTTACCGTTCAGATTACGTTTAATTCAATTACAAGCATCAATATTTTGATGTTCGTACATTCTGTGATAATTAAAGAAAATATTGCAAGTGATTAGTTTCTATGTCAATGACTACTAACCCGCTCCCATCATCCATCGGACTTGGTAAAACAATTGCCACCCCCATCATGAAGAATTGGGTTAACAAACCTGGCAAACGTTGGCCAGCCTTATCCAAAATTTGCATCGTGGGCAAGCGTGGTCGCCAAATTGGTTGTAAGGAGATTAGGACAAAAATTGTGGGCTTCTTGCCTCACAATTGTTTTATTAGGTTAGCTGTTTGTCACGGGTTGCTCAAGTCTCCCGCAATCGGAGGATAATTTCGCACCCGTGGGCTCGCTAAGCACTCAAGGCGGGTACACTTAGAAGTGGGGGTTAACTCAGAAATGGGCCACCAAGACAACTACACTAGCTGGGGTGCACTTAGCAAATCCCCCACTAAGGCCCAAAGTCTAGAACTCTCCACATATTACACATTCACTAGAATATTCTAGGACTCACCACTTGGGCCCTCAAGCATTTTGCCACATGTAGTAGAATTCTCTAGAATTAAGCACTCCGACCCCTATAAATAGGAGTGAGCACCCATCGTTCTCACCACCAACCAACACACTCAACCAACACACTCACACAACACACCTAGCACACTAGCTCACAAGCTCTCTCGTACAAACACCCTTGTAATCTTTCTAAGTGTATAATACAACCGCATTTGGCCATCTTACTCTTGCTTCCCTTAACATTTTCTCCAAGCGTGTGTGCTTGGCTTGTTTAGGGAGTAATCAAGGCTTACTTGGCGACTCACACGCTAAGGTCGCTCAACCGCTGCACGGGATCTTGCTGCGCAAAACTATCACCCCGTGACAAGTTGCTGTAGGTAAGCAAGGGCTGACCTTCATCCATCTGTTTAATAGCATTATGAATTCTTTCGGCTGCGTAATGGATTGGTTCTGATTGACTTTTATCTGATAAGAAAATTGGTGTAGTGTTGAAGACTATTTTGCCAATATATTCAGATAGAATCTTAGGATTTAATTTAGATCATCCATCCGTTGAAATATCTAATTTAGTAAATTGATCAATAGATAATCCTTGTCCTTTAGTAAATTGAATAATAGCCACGGATTCCAGCATTTAGATGTTAACATTTGAGTTTTAACTGTAACTACTATCTCATCAGGGTGTGATAGTTATTGATAAATTACCACATTAATTAAAACTCAAATTGGGACTTATTAAATGCTGAAGTATTTAACATATTGAATGATAATTGATGGTAATAATGTAATAGAGATCTGGCAAAATAATGTAATAGAGATCTAGCAAATTGTAGAAAGAAATAATATTATTAATCTTGTATCCCCATCATCAGAAGTGGATGAAAGGTTGTATCTTTCGAGTTTCGTGTGATTGACCGCTTGGAAAAGTTGCATAAGCTTCAAGTTTGATCATAATTTCGGCCAAATCCTAATTTCATCTTGCTTCTTTAGGTCGTCCTGCCCCCCAGCCCCCAAATCATATTTCTTAATTTGTTGCCTAATTTAGGATATATGTTGAAATAAACAGTATAAGTCACATATTTACAATCATACTACATACCTGAGACCATCACCATATATTGACACACTGAAGTATATGCCTAGATATTTTAAACCCTCTCTAATATTCGAGGGGTGCCTACTTCACTCACATTTCGTGAGGGAGAGACTGTCTCTACTCAATTAATTGATAATTGAAGAAGAACTGTAACTAACCTCCATAATGCTCTTATGGAGGCTCGAACCCTTGCACTTACAATGCTTCTCCCATTGGACCAAATGCCCATTAGTGGCTGTGTTCTCATTTTGGTTTATGTATTGTAGTGTCATTTTTTTTCTTCAAAGATTTAAGGTTCGTATGTGGAGGATTTCAAGCTTTAATCTATTGATCTTAATAAAAAAATTCACAACAATATCTACTGATATAATGAAACCTGTTAAAAGTGGATGACGAAAAAGGGCTAAGGAGATATCCAATTGCACTCAAATTAGATTTGTGCAGAATATTTGTTGTTGGAGGTATCCTTTGCAGAGAAATGAAAATTTTGAAGTTTCTAGAAAAAAAAAATTAAATAATAATAAAAACTCAACTGCGCATCCAGTTATTGAAATTAGCGTCGTGCATCTGGCGAGTGACTCAAACGAATGAGCAAGTTGCGAGTAAATGACCTTCCTTTGGTCTTCGATTCGACCGGGTCGACGGAGGTCCAGGCCCGGACTTACAATGTTTAGGCCCAAATCAGGCTGGGCCTAAATCCGGGCTCAGATAAAATGTACAGGGTCGTGTCAGTAATTTCTCAAAATTTTATTTTTATTTTTATATATTTATATAAATGCGCTTCAAAATATTATCAAATAGGTAATCAAGTAAATAGTCTGTTTGTCAGCAATTGCAATGTGAGTAGATTTCTTTGGGTATTGAAATTGCTAAATTTCTCCTTTAACATATTTTTTTTATTAATATTAATTTTATTATTATAAGATAAATTCACTAATATAATAAAATAATAGATGCATCAGCAAACCTTGTCAATTGCTAAAGTTCCGCCCATAGCCTGTTGGGACTAGGGATGACAATTGTACCCGCAAACCCGCAAATCCGCCCAAACCCACCCGCCAAAACCCGCCCGTTGCGGGTAATTTTATCCGTTGCGGGCGGGTTTAGTATTATAGATTAAAACCCGCATATGGATGCGGGTGGGTTTGGTATTAGCCTTATACCCGGTGGATACCCGCATGGATATCCACCAAACCCGCAATAATTTTTTTCAAATATTTTTAATTTAATTTAAATATAAAAATATATAAAGAAAATAATGTAATTAATCAAATTACCAAATAGCCAAAGGTTCAAAGTTGTGTATGTGTGTATATGACTCATTTCCTATTCTAAAGTCATAACCTAAAGGAAACTAAAGGCATTTCCCTTCAAATTAGTATTTGAAAATATTAATCTTAATTATTATTATAGGCATTGTGTTGGATGGGTGCTTATGGCGGTGAATGAAATGAATATCTTCTCTTGAATCTTGTTTTAAATGATAATATGAAATATAATTATTATTTTTAGATATTAGTTTGTGTTTTTAAAATAAATTTGTGTAATTTATACTTAAATTTGAGAATTTGTGTTGAATTGATGTGGAAATTTTAAATTTTCATTTACATTGTTTAAATATAAAATTGAATATGTTATATGAAATTTGAGGTTATTATTATAAATTTATATATTAAACATTTGTGATTTTAAATATAGAAACCCGCAAAAAATCCGCCGGATACCATTGCGGGTTTGGTAATTGTTAAAACCCGCTGCGGGTGGGTTTTTTAAAAAAAATTAAAACCCGCTGCGGGTTGCGGGTGGGTTTGGTAATTTAAATTTTGTGCGGGTTTGGGTTTGGTAATGGCAAACCCGCTGCGGGCGGTGCCCATTGCCATCCCTAGTTGGGACCTGCTTCTCTGAAAATTTTTTAAATTTAGTTTGAAAATATGCTTTATTGTTCCGTAAAATTGAAAAAATAAAATTACTCTAAAAGTTGCACCCAGAAACACATGTATGGGGAGACTTTAAACCTTCAATCTTAATCACGAGGCGCATGCCATTAAGCTTTAACTATAGTAGTCTGGATAATCGCTAATTTTAATTATATTTTGATATAAAAGAAAGGCCGAGTTTAAATAATTATCAAAATTCTGAATAAATTAATTTAAATAGACGTTTACAGTTGTCCTTAACACGTTGAATGATAGCACCATTTTCAACTAGAAAAAATGTACATATAAATTTATTGCATCATATATGATATACCAATATATCGTTTACGTTACATTATCTGTATGTTACAGTTAAAAAATTTTTAAACCTTAAAAAAGATAATAATTATTAAAAAGATCAATAAGTTTTAAAATTTTACTTTACACCCTAAGCTGCAGTTAGGTAACAGTACCACAAATATTTTAATTTTTTTGAAGTTCTCCATTTATATTTATAGCAAATTTAGTACCAAATTACTCAACATTTTTTTTTCTATTTTATTTAGTTGAATCTCTAACTTGTTTAATCCTATATCTATTGAGTATTTATTCATTATATTAATGATCTCTTCATTGAAATTATTAATTTCTAACATTTTGTTTACACTTTCTATATCTTTTATCGACAAATTTGAGTTTTCTAATTTATTTAATAAATACAATGACATTTAATTTAATTGATTATTTCTCCACATGTTTGAATCATTGATCAGATCAAAGGGTTGAAATCTTTTGTTAGAGGTTCTAGTAATTTATTCACTGTAATATCTTTTTAATAATTCATTAGATTTATAAGATATTTATCACATATTAACTTAAATTTTTGACATAAAATTTTAACATAAATCTTGATCCATTAATGCAAAAAAAAATCTAGTATTGGATGAATACTACTTTGTAGCAAACATGTGGAATGTTAAAAAAAAATTGAGATAATTTTCGATAATTAAAAAGCAAAAATTTCATCTCTTGATAACTAATTCGCACTCTCCCTATCACGTCACCTCAAGGCTCGCTCACTTACAATCCTTTTTCCCGCCAAATCCCCCTCTCTCCACCGCGCTCTCTATCTGCTCCGATCCAGTGCCCTAAAAGAGCTCTGTCCTCTTATCAAATCTCTGACTCCGGTGAGTTCTTTGTTCTTTCACTCATTTTAACAATTTTACACCTCATTTTTTCTTGCTTTAGTTTCAATTAATTTCTTGAAAAATGGACAATGACAAAGACAAAGACAACAAAATAAAAAAGCAAAGTTTGATACTCGAAGAGAACAAGCAATGGAAGGGGAACACGCCGTTTTTGTATGATCTGATCATCATGCATGTGCTTGAGTGGCCGTCTCTTACCGTCGAGTGGTTTCCTGAAACTGAAAAGCCGGCCGGCCCAGACTAACCCATCCAGAAGGTGATTTTTGGGACGGACACTTGCCGTCAAGCGCCTGATTACCTGATGATTGTTCAAGTAAAGCTTCCTCTCCAAGACACCGAAATTGGTATCCAATCTCTTGATCTTGATCGCAATCGCTCTGAATATGCTAGATCGTCTGGCGTTGCCAGGGTCAAGGTTAAAACAAAAAGATTTAATAGACAATTAAATAAAAAGATTTAATAATTGCATGATGAATCTTCAGTCATAACTTTTCGTTTTATAGCATCTTACTGATTAGTAGTATAAGACAATTATAAATTCTCTTGTTAAAATCTGGTCTTTTTACTTAAAAACGTTACTTAAAAATAGAAATTGTCAACTTCAATGCACAAGATATTTGAGCAATTCTGTGTATAATACATTGCTGCTATGAATTAATTTCAACAAATAGTGGACATTTAAACGAGAGAATAACTCTTGATATACTTAGTTCATGAAGTTTTGATCACTGTATCAAGTTTATTCTAGCTAGTTTTAGAATGGATCAATTTCAATGGAAGTCTAGGTTTGCATACGTCGATTATGCACTAATGTTTCTTTATGAGCTTCTTGATTTGCAAGGCCTGTGGCCTCATAGCATGGATATAGCAAATGTTTGTTTTCCATTGTATGTGCAAGTGACTAAGCTGATAAATTTCGTTGCTAAAATATAAAATTTATTTTTCTCGCTAAAACATGATATTTTGACATATCAAAGAGTTTTAGATACGAATAGAGTTCATCGTTAAAACTGCTTTTTGCAACGAAATATATTTTTGTCATTAAAATATGCTCTTTTGACATATCAAAGAGTTTTAGCGACGGAATTTATTTGTAGTTTTAGCAAGGAAGTTTATTTTCCTCGCTAAAACATGCTCTTTTGGCATATCAAAAAGTTTTAACAATGCATATTTATTTTCAGCTACAAAACTTACTTCTTTGCAAATTAAGAGTTTTAGCAATGAATAGATTTTGTTGCTAAAATGATTTTTAGTGAAAATTTTTATTTTTATCAAAAACATGTTTTATTTTTATCAAAAATTTTATTTTAGCAAGGAAGTTTATTTTCATTGCTAAAACATGCTCTTTTGGCATATCAAAAAGTTTTAACAATGCATATTTATTTTCATCTACAAAACTTACTTTTTTGCAGATTAAGATTTTTAGCGATGAATAGATTTACTTACTAAAACGATTTTTTGTGAAAATTTTTATTTTTATCAAAAACATGCTCTCTAGCATATCAAAGAGTTTTTGTGGAAATTTTTATTCGTCGCTAAAACTATTTTTAGCGATGAAACGTATTTATTCACTAAAATTATTTTTAGTGATGAAACTTAAAACTATTCTAGTCGCTAAATCTATTCGTCACAATATATCAAATTTTGATTGCAAAAAGTTTGGGCACTAACTTTTTTTGCCGTTTATTTCTTTGTTAATTTCATCTCAGATGAAACATATTCTCATATTTATGTGTTTTGTTCTCTCGTGGTACACCTGGTTTTTATTCAAATATGCTACACTTTAGCTATGAAAAAACACACAAACATTGCTCAGATGTACCACTAGCTCCCTAATCATTCCTTTGATCACGATTGACTCTTTAATTGCTTCTGTTAAAATAGTATACTCAAATTTGGTTGTAAATAGAGCGACCACATATTGCAAAGTAGACTTCTAACTTACTTACTAGTGTTCACCCTAAATAGATACACTATCATTAACCTTCTTCCATCTCAGTCATATATGGTCTAAATCAACATATCCCTCAATATGTTGGTTATAAAATCCTCTTCTTTTCTGCATAGCACACCTCTGTTTGAGGTTTTCCCGAGGTTTACCCCAACTACCCCACTAGTATACCACGACTACCCATCACATTTGAATCCTTATAGAAACTGAAGTTTATAACCACAATCCTACAAATAGCCACATTCAAACTCATAATCTTTGAAAATCTTTGGATGAGTACATTTGAAGTGACTTCTAATGGTAGGAGGGGAATTAAAAGAAGCATCATCGCATAAATAATATTTTGTGTTAGCCATCGCATTTTTTACTTTTTTTTTTCTATTTTGTTTTTGTTTTTGTTCGAATTAGAAAGAAAAAAACACTTAGATTCAAGATTAGGTAGTAATTGGTTTCTGAGAAAATTAAGGAAATATTAAAGGAAAACAATAAAGGGTAGAGAATATTTGAACACAGTGAAGTAAGCAAGGGAGTTATCAAAATCTAGTTTCAACTTCTCTTTTATGCATAACTAGCAATTAAACCTATTGGTGCAGGTCAGCTCAGTGTATAGTGTATAATGAATTAACCAGCATTGGCAGGAAAGTTTTGCTTAAAAGAAGTACTTGCCAAGTCATTGATCCACGTGAAGTCAATCCTCACCATGCAATCTTAGCTTTGATCAACGGCAGAAAATATTAGGTAATTAAAGCTAATTTCTTGTCAATATAGCATAAAAATGTAAGACATCTAAGCCACTGTGAAGTTGTGTATCAAGCAAGATGCACCCGGTTTTTTTTTAAATGAAATAAAATATGGAAAAGGGAAATAGTAAAACTAAAATAAAGCTAATTTTAATCTTTAGCTTCATAACAAATTTTACGAGTTATTTTTGTGTGTTTTAATCAAGTGAACATTAGCAATTTTATAATTCGATTACATATTTTCAATCTTATGAATATCATCGGACAAACAGAAAATATTTGGTTATATGATTCTTCTTCTAATAAGAAATCCCTTATTTTAGTGTATTACTGAGAACAAGCTAAAAAAGAATTTTAAAGGTAAAAAAAACATGTAAAGTATAAGGCAATACATATAAACTTGCATGCGTGGATCAAAGTTCATTTAAATACATACAGGAATCCGTCACTATCAATTTAGATAGTGATTTCTTTTGTAAGGGTTTTAGTAATTAAATTTGTATAAACATTCAGTTCTAATTAAAAATAATTATCAATCGAAAATCCATATAATCAATTTCATACCATGAAAATAAATATATAATTATTTAAAATCAGCACGACCCTCTATTTTTCATAGCCCCAAAAATTCATCTCTCCACGCAATGAAAGCTGATTAATTTGGTGTTGAGCATTTGGATCCTCAAACGTCACCCCTTTTGATGAATCCTCTGTCACAAGCCGATCAAGCATCGTCCAATCATTCAGCCCTTGACCGTCTCTTCCTCCGGTGGTTGCAGCAACCATTTGGTGAGTTGCCGTTGGTTCACATGTTCCAACCTCTAACCCCGGCTCACAAGCTTGTTGGTGATGATACCTAAGGTTTTCACTTCCACTCTCACAATCCCTGCTAGTGTTTGACATGAGTTGCTTAACCATCGCCGCTGGTGAGTCCGCGGTGGACGGGATAGTTGAATAGTTTGGAACTAGGGCTTGTGGTTGGAAGAGACAATATTGAGGTGTTGGTAGCATTTGAGATGTTGAATAATGTAGGGCCAGCTCAGGGTGTTGGCCGCGAAGAAGATATTGGTTTTCTCCTTGCATGAAAGCACTTGTGTGAGGCTGGTGATTGTTGCTTGAAGTGTTGTTGAATTGTTGATGATGATGGTGACCGGATGATGATGAATTGATGTTTGAGCTTTGTTCATTTCCAATCTTGAATAGATTCTTCTTCTTGAAAACCCTACATATCACCCACCCATCTTCCTACAAAAGATAAAATGTGAAAATTAAAACAACATCTTCTGAATTAATTTTTAAAGTAATTCCATCGAAGGAAAATGGACAGAGAGATATGCTGAAAATCGTAAATGAATGTTATCTCCTGCGGTAGATATAGGTTGAAAATAGAATTAATAATCATTCAATAAAAATGATTATTTTTCTCATTCAAATTAAGATTTTCTCTTAATATGAAAAGTTTTTTTAAATATGTGTGCGCTCAGTGCTTTTAGTTATGTGAATTAACAATGAACATAAAATATTGGTGAAGAGCTTTATATTAGCATCCATGAAGATGAGACTATACGATATCCTTGATAATAGGACAACAATAAATATCAAATTATTATCAATTGCAATACAGATTTTATACCCTAATTAATTATAAGCCTAATGTTACTCATTCATGAATACAGGCAATTAAGAAGTTCATATCAGAGAATTATTCTTCAAAGAGAGATATGAAGAGTATAGGTCAAATGGAACACAGGGACGCACGAAATAAAAGCATTAATTCGTTTTGACTTTTGATCCACACACAAACAGAATAGTTAAAACCCTCTGACTTGAAGTTGTCATAACAATCACAACATCATCAAAATTAATGGAGACACAAAATGATGAAAAGAAAAGTGGGAACTCACGTTTGATTGGGCATCATCGCCATCTTCAAGCCGATACTCGTGCATAATCCAGTCAGACTTTTGGCCATGGGGTGCTCTTCCTCTGTAGAACACTAGGGTTTTTCTCATACCAATTTTCTTGTAGCTGTTCCGAATGCACTTGTCTCTCCCTGTTGCCTTCCAAAACCCTGCATTTGTTGCCCTGTTCGTTCTCGACCCCGTTGGGTACTTCCTGTCCTTGTGACTGAAAAAGTACCACTCGTTTTGCGGCGTTGACCCAATCCTGCATCTTTCTGCATGCACGTATTGAATATCGTGTCACGTCAATACTGAGATATAAACTTTGTATTAATTATTGTGACACTTCAACTCTTCCCTCAAATAAGGGATGGAAATTAAATTTTGATCGTTGCATTAAGTTAATTGCTGGTTGACTGAGCCGATTCTGATCCCATGATGGAGACGGATCTGTGAAAAGTGGTCAATGATCTCTAGAGTTTATACCTTTTTTTTATTATTTCGAATAGAAATAATTTACGAATCTTCATCAGTTTAGCGTGCCCTATATATTTCGCTCGTTAAAAAGTTTTATAAATCTGAATTGTCAGGAATATTGAACGACTGGTCAATTCAACTATCATTTGGCACTGCAAATTGCGTTTTTATTATTTAGAAATTATAAGCAAATTTCATGTGATGAAGGCTGAGAAATATGAGTAATATTATAATCTAATAATCTGTATATTTTAATCTTAATGTCCATGATGCTTTCAGCTATACTCATAGATGAAATTCAATTTGGCAAAGAGTTTTTCAATATAAATGAGACTCTTAAACAGACAATTGGATAATAAATTACTATAAAAAGACAATTGGATTCTAGATTAAGCATAAAATCACATCGAATCAAAACTAAGAAACTAATAATGGTAAAAAAATATTGAAGAAATTGGAATTGTGATTGGTTAATTATTATTATGCCATGGCCAAAAGAAAATTTTTCATGATCATTTTAAAGTAGCATTAAAAGTTATATAGTACCAAATTCTCAAAAACTATATGCAATTATGAATTTACGTAGGGTTATTAAAATACAAGGAGAGAGAGAGAGAGAGAGAGAGAGAGAGAGAGAGAGAGAGAGAGAGAGAGAGAGAGAGAGAGAGAGAGAGAGAGAGAGAGAGAGAGAGAGAGAGAGAGAGAGAGAGAGAGAGAGAGAGAGAGAGAGAGAGAGAGAGAGAGAGAGAGAGAGAGAGAGAGAGAGAGAGAGAGAGAGAGAGAGAGAGAGAGAGAGAGAGAGAGAGAGAGAGAGAGAGAGAGAGAGAGAGAGAGAGAGAGAGAGAGAGAGAGAGAGAGAGAGAGAGAGAGAGAGAGAGAGAGAGAGAGAGAGAGAGAGAGAGAGAGAGAGAGAGAGAGTTGGATTTACATGGGCATTCAAAAGAATTTTTTGTCTTAATCTTTGTAGTTAAAAACAAATCTTATTATTTAAGTTTGGCTTTACTAAAAGAAACTTGTATACCGTAGTCCATGTTAATTGATATCAAGCACAATAATTAGCATTAAAAAGCGTTGGAAATTTTCCAATGGAATTCAAATGAAAACTAAACAACTAAATAAAACTGATATCAGGCAAACTTAATTAAAATTTATGTACCTTGCAACTCCCAAGGTTCCATCTTGTTCAAATCCACCTCTCTAATGACTTCCATATCAAACTTTTGAAACGAAACCTTCTTCCTCAAGTAGTAATGAAGCAGCTCCTCGTCTGTTGGATGAAACCGGAACCCCGGAGGTACACCGCCGCCAGAAGAAGCCATAGCCGCCGTGCCAAGCAGTATATACTAAATGTTCAACACTTAGTAGTAATAATAATAACAATACTAATAATTCGAAGAATTGAGCGATGGACAGTAAGAAAAATGATGCAAAGCTAGTGATGATAAAATGTTGGACGTGGGAAATTAAGTTATAAATATGAAGAAGGAAAGATGGTGGTGAGTGGATGTCAACGGTGTATATGGTGATGTGAGAAAGTTGAGAGCCGGTGACTACGGCGGAGGGAATGCTTAAAGCAAGCTATCGTAAAATGCAAGTTTAAGCTTGCATCATATTCTTTTTCTCTACATGCTGCTTTGGAGCGTGAGAATTAAAACTCTCCATTCAAAGAAGGTTCCAGAGTAGTACTAACAATATTATTATGGTACAAATTAATATAACATTCTCTAGTGATGTTTCCCAAGCTGAGAAGCTAGCTATGTGGATTATGTATATTACATGCATAAGATGAATAAAATCTTTTTTGTAAAGTGACACATGTTACATAATTACAAAAGACGACTTAGGATGTATAGTTTCTTAAGTCTCCGAATTTGAATTTGAACTTATCTAATAATTGGAAAATTTTTAATACGTGTTGATAATAGTTCACTTAATGTAAAATTTCTTGGGGTGGTACAAAAAGTTTAATGTTTGAACATTACTCACATGAGTGGCAAGTGAATCGAGTGACCATCAAGAAAATATATCATTTTGTCTATGTCTCTATCGTGTATGTTATGATCGGACTATAATTAAACCAAAAAAAAAAAGAAATATGTGAGTATTTTTATTTGATCAAGATTTACTTATTTATATGTTCTGATATAATGAATAACAGCAGTGTTAGTTATCTCAAATTTATCAAAAAATATATCTATAATGAATTATCTTGTAAAGTGACTTTCACAAAGTGAATGGTGATTTTGTAGAATCATTCATTTATTTTAATTTAACTATTTCTAATCATTTAGCATTATTTTTTTAGATCACTAACATTACTCAATTAATAATATCTTTTTTATTTTATTTGTTATTTAACGTACACACACTAAGAAAGATCGTGCTTATGACATAAGTTCTAAGAAAACTGCTCTTCATCACTCGAGCTAAGCCTTAGCCTCACTCAATCATTAATATCTAACCGATCACAAATGAGTTTTTTTTTTCCTTTTCCGTTTGTATGCAAATAATTTGTATACAACGTGCACGCGCTTCACGCACTTGGGCTAGCACCTTGACACTATTGTTAATTATAGTTCAACGTAAGTATTTAAAGAGATAAATGATCCCGATAAAATAAGAAATAATATTAATTATGGTGGATATTTGATTGTTCCCAAAGCAAGAGCTTGGAAAAACAGCTACAACTTCTTGGGATTTTCACTTTTTATTGGGCGGCCTTAATTTTATAACCTTGTATAATCTTAATTATTCTATTAAATTCATATTATTTTCATTAATTTATGATATTATTGAGTTGGAAACTAATATAATAGACAACAATAGTTGGAGACGCAGTCGCAATTGCTAGGGTTTGCACATGCGGCTACGACTTTGAGAGCTTGCAGATTAATTTTCTTGATTCAATTGCACGCTTTCTTCCTGTTCAAAATTCTTAAGTTGTTGTTAATATTAATTAAATTATCCCTTAACTACATTTAAAATACGAGTGAGTTTGATTTGATTGATGAATTAATTAAGCTGTTTCTTTTGGTATTGATGATTATGAGGATTGAATAATAAAGATCGAGCCTTCATTAGAATCTAGAATTAATTGTACACATATGAACCACATGGCGTGATTTGTACGATGGAGATTTCATGGAAAATTCATCTTTATTCTAGTTCATGAACTAGTCGTACTCACTGACTTTGGTATCATTTCCATATTATTGTTTTTGAAAAAAAAAAGGGGGGTTTTGTGACAGTTAATCATCTGAGTTTGGGGGAGCTACAACTAATTTATTCAAAGTTTAGCTCGAAAATAAGTAGTTACATTAAATTTATTACTGTTTTCTTTTGTTTTTTTATTAAAAAAGTTGGAGTCAGCAAAGTTCAAATTAATTTTCTCCAATCTTACTCAAGATTTAAATTCAATTAACTAACTAAATAAAAATTACTTAAAAAAATCCTTCAAATTCCTTGTAATGTCTCAATCTTATATATTTAACTAATCCTATTCTCAACTTATTATTGTTGGGTTATCTTCTTATAACATGATTGATTGAGGCATGTCTGTTTTTTCCCATCAATTTTCATATTTTACTTTATTTCTCTTATTTTAGAAAAAAGAAAATTCACTTTTAGTCACGTATATTGTGATATACACAAACTCATAAATTGTTACACGTGACAATTCAATTGTTTCACATACTGCAACATTTTATTTTTATGTGACGATTCAAGGTTTATTGTATATTACTGATAATGTAACATACAATGACCTTTGTGTTATACTTTTACATTGGCAATTATCCCACATATGTCAAATATAAATGGCGTGTTTTGATAATTAAGAGGATTATCATTTAAGACTCATAACTTTGACTTCATTCAGTGGTCAAAATCGGTTTTATGGAAATTTACTTACGGATTTATTCATTTATTTCTGCAAGACAACTGTGATTTAACATTAATTGCCTGGATAACTTCCTGAAGTTATCTAATTATTTCGTCTAATTAATCAAAGAGTAATTGTTTAAAGACAATTAGTGCTAGCCGTTTGTTCAAGTGTGAACTCCGTGTGGTATCTGGTATGCGCGCACACCAACATGAGAAATTGTTATACAAATGATTAATAAAGCATGCATATTTCTGAAAACCTTTTATTTATTCAATCAATGAACGAAGCTCTTTTAAATTTGAAGACTTAAAAAGGAATTTTTAAATTTTCATACTCATTTTCTAAATAAAACTATCACTTGATTGTTTATGGAAAATTATTTTTGGACAAATTGTACAATACATTTTTTATCGTGAAATAAGACGAATTTAATTTAAATAAAAGGGGGATGATACGTAGGTTTATTTATTTTTTTTCGGTTTTACCATTTATGTCCCTATTTAAAAATTTAAGTTGAAAAATCCCTTTCCTTTTCTAAATTATCCATCAAAATATCATACATTTCTAATAAATTTAAGGTAAATGGACATCAAAATCCCCTTTAATTTGAAAAAAAAATCACAGAGACCCATTCTTTTAAAAAATAGTTATAAAGACCCCTTTTTAAAATGCACAAACTCTTTTTTATTACGAGAAATGATCATACAAAATCTGTTTGGGATAGATACGCCATTCTTTGTGCTTAGATATAATTATAAACTGATATAGACTCCCAAATTTATCTAGAAAAATAATCTGCGTGGCCCATAAGGGGCTTGTATAATTATTTCTAAAAACATGGAGTTTCTGTGATTATTTCATCAGACCTTGGGATGTTGGTATCATTTTCTCTAAATTTAATATCATACTTACATACACATATGTATGCATACGCACGTACACATACACATGCACGTGTGTGTTAGGATACTACTTTAACTTAAATTTTTGGCTTAAAATTTTAGTATAAATCTTGATCCATTGATGTAAAAAAAATCTACTAGTGAATGAATAATACTTTGTGGCAAACACGTGTAATGTTAAAAAAAAATTGAGATAACAAAATCATGATAATTTTTATAACTAAAAAGAAAAAATTCCATTTCATGTCCAATCAATCTAACTAACTCGCACCCTCCCTCTCACATGACCTCAAGGCTCGCTCACTCAGAATCCTTTTTCCCGCCAAATCCCCCACCCTCCACTGAGCTCCCTCCACCGCGCTCTCTATCTGCTCCGATCCAGAGCCCCGAAAAACCTCTGCCCTCCGATCAAATCTCCGACTCCGGTAAATTCTTTGTTCTTTCACTCATTTTGCAATAAACCTTTTACTTTTATTTAACAATTTCACGCCTCATTTTTGCTTGATTCAGTTTCAATCAATTTCTTGAAAAATGGACAATGATAAAGCCAATGATGACAGCATAGAAAAGCAGAGGCTGATACTCGAAGAGAACAAGCAATGGAAGGAGAACACACCGTTTCTATACGATCTGATCATCATTCACGTGCTTCAGTGGCCGTCTCCGACCGTCGAGTGATTTCCTGGAACTGAGAAGCCGGTCGGCCAAGACTACACCGTCCAGAAGGTGACTCTTGGGACGGACACTTGCGGTCAAGCACCTGATTATCTAATGCTTGCTCAAGTGAAGCTTCCTCTCCAAAACACCGAAATTGGTATCCAATCTCTTGATCTTGATGGCAATCACTCTGAATATGCCAGCTCGTCCGGCGTCGCCAGTGCTAAGGTAAAAAAAAATATTAATAGACAATTAAATCAATTAAATAAAAAAGATTTAATAATTGCACGATGAATCTTGAGTCATAACTTTTCATTTTATTGCATCTTGCTAATTAGTAGTATAAGACAAGAATGTATAAATTCTCTTGTTTAAATTTGGTCCTTTTAACTCTTACTAAAAAAAGTTACTTAAAAATAGAAATTGTCAACTGCAATGCACAACAATATTTGAGCAATTCTATGTATAATACGTTGCTGCTATGAATTAATTTCAACAAATTGTGGACATATAAATGAGAGAGTAACTCATGATATACTAATTTCATGAAGTTTTGGTCGCCGTATCAGGTTTATTCTAGCTATTTTTGGAATGGATCAATTTCAATGGAAGTCTAGGTTTGCATATGTCGATTATGCACTAATGTTTCTTTGTGATCCTCTTGATTTTTGAAGACTGGGGCCTCAACAATGTGAATATAGCAAATTTTTGTCTTCCATCGTAGGTGCAAGTAATTAAGCTAATAAATCATCATGGAGAGGTAAATCGGGCTCGTTTATGCCCCAAAACCCATCTACTATTGCCACCAGGAGTCTTAGTGGAGATGTCTGTTTGCTTAATTCTCGCGAGCACCCATCTAAGCCTCTGGATAGTGCATTCAGTCCTGACTTGAGGCTGAGGGGCCTCACCTCGGAAGGATCTGGGTTGTCATGGAGCAAATTCAAGGAGGGCCATTTGCTCAGTGGTGCTTATGATTCTCAAATATGTTTGTGCGACATTGCTGCAGCTCCTAATAATAAGGCTCTTCATGCTTTGCGGACTTTGAAGGTACAATTCTCCATGAATAATGAACTTGTGCAGTTTATGTTATGTGCCTAATGGTAGAAACAGAGTTAGGAATGCAGAATGCAGAGTATCATGCTGCAAAAATCTGATCTTAGTGATTCATTTGACAGAATAAAGCTCCTGATCTGCTAAAAGTTTTTAGAATTCTTATTCCCAATTAACTAGACAGTTCATTAAGTGTATATCTGCAAGCATTGCTGTGTAATTATGAGGTATTTACAATGATATTGATAAAATAGGTTAACAATGCTGGTGTAGAGGATGTAGCGTGGCATATGAAGCATGATTACTTGTTTGGCTCTGTTGGGGATGATAATACCTTCTTGTATGGGATCTACAACAGCCATCAGCGAAATATCCTATCCAAGATGTTATTGCTCACCAGAAGGAGGTGGATATATCTATCTAAAATTTTCGAGCTCCCTCATGTATTCAGATGTGATTGCAGTAGATAAATGTAAATATAAAAGGCTTCACCATTTGCTGAAATGTAACCAGGAAAGTCAATATTTAACTACATTACTTATTGCTTCTCTAAAGTTGTCCCTCTATCTTCAACTTTTCTTCAACTGGGAGCGCTAAGTGTCTCTTATCATCGTGTGGTGCATACATATTTCCTGTGCTTTTTTGATACCTAGGTAGCTCCAATCTCAAGTTGTCACTTTCACCTCGCTTGGAATGATCCATCCTTAATTTTTTGGGTTTGGAATAGCATTACAGGGAACTCCTTCTGTAAGAATCAAAATTATCACTTAGATGTACGAGTCTGTTTGTTTTGGTTGATTCATGTCAAGTAATACATCTTGTCATGCTTAGCTAGAATCCTGAAAATATGAAATCATTTTGTAATTCAAGAAGAAAATGAAATTAATTTGGATCTTTTAGTCCTCAATTAATTTTATGTAAGTTATCTTGCCTCCCCTGTGTGTTAACTTGTTAAGTTCATATTAACATTGTGATATAGGTTAAAATTACGTCTGTAACTTAGTGTAATTGTCATATTATGTTAGGTTAATTGCTTAGCTTTCAATCCCCACAATGAATGGATATTGGTAACTGGTTCTTCTGATACAACTGTTAAGTTGTTTGATCTGATTGGCAACCCAATCCACACATTTGATACTCACAAGAGAAGTTCACCCCTTGCACATTCATATCATGCTATTATTTATATATATATATACATAGAGAGAGAGAGAGAGAGAGAGAGTTTGGCATTTGGATCACTTTTATTCTTCTTCAATCTTACTAATGAACTTCTCCTTTTTCATTATTGGATGATATGTACACAAGAGGGACGAAGTTTCCCAAGTTGGTTGGAGCCCCCAGAATGAGACCGTCCTAGCTTCTTCTTGTGCTGGAAGAAGGGTATTGGTGTAGGATCCAAGCAGGTTTGTGCTTCAAGTCGGTTGAATTGTTTCATAATTTTCGATTCAATACTGAGGTCCTTTACAGAAACTAGTGGATCATGAATGACAAAATTTAGATGTGGGAAGGTTGATTATGTGCTGTGTGTTCCTACTTCCCTTTATCCTTGTTAATTTTTTTTTTTTTTTTGTCTTTTGCAGGATTGGTGAAGAACAATCCCCAGAGGAAGCCGCTGAGGGTCCACTAGAGTTGCTCTTTATCCATGGTGGTCACACGAGTAAAATTTATGATTTTTCATGGAACCCTTGCGAAGATTGGATTATGGCCAGTGTAGCTGAAGACAACATTATTCAAATATGGCAGATGGCTGATCACATCTACAACGATGAGGATGAAGATGATCTTCCTGAAGATAACTCCCCTAAGGGTTCTTAACTAATTGAGCTGTAAAGAAATTGTCTGTGGCAGAATGAAGCTGTAGTTTTTATTTTTGTTTTTTACATGTATAGTTTTGATGTATGCTGTATATTTCACTGTCCATTCATTACCTCCATCAAATGTATTCTTTTGATAAACATATGCTGAACTAATTGTTGGTAACAAGCATTCACATTCTTTTGTTGCATGTTTTTCTTGTTCTTTTTCGCTCTGCTTCCAATTGTCCTCTTCTCCTCCTCCTTTCCTCTCTCTTCAATAGTTTGGAGTTTCTTTTAATGCAAAGGAAAAAAAAAGTGCAATTTTTTTACATTCTTTTCATAAATTTGGCATTCTTATGTAACTCTTGATACATTTGTGAAATTTCTAAAGCTCTAAAGTAATAAATTAATAATATTTATTAAAAAAACTAATGAGATAAGTTTTAAAACTTCGATTTTCATTGAATGTGATGAATCATAATAAAAAAATGATACAATGTTTAATTCACAATAAAATTTACATAATTTATGTTCTGAAAATAGAAACCATATGTCAAACAAGTTTCACATAAGTAAATTTATTTGATCAAGTTTTAAACGACATGTCATATATAGTTTTGCTCTAGGAAAATTTATTTAGCACATGTCATCTTGATGCTTACAAAAAAAACGACAAGTCACACAATATTTGCACGGGTCCTAGATGGAAGTGTCAGATTGCACCATTTATAGTTATACAATTGTACGATATGTTATCTAGTCCGTAACTTATATGCGACGTAGCGTACAATTACTGAAAAGAGATACGCTATGTCGTACAAGTTCCAAAATATTTAAGAAATCCTACCGGTTTGGTACTTGATTGTTTCTCCTAAGTTATTGTAAAGAGAAACTTAATTGGTCATTTATCCTATTGCAGTTATTCTTAAAATATGGTCAGAGTGCATGCTATGTTGGCATATTGGAGGAACATCTTAAGTTTCATCATGCATCTGATGATGATTTGAGTGTGATTGATCTATGAGTTGCCATACTTATGGAAAATAATGCTTATGACAAAACTCTCTAACATATTGGACGTGCACAAATTGTCCGTTTTTCAAGAAAGAACTACCTTTGAAATTAAAAGTTAAAGCATGAATCTGCTACCTTTATAATCACCCGTCCCGACCTCCACAGAGTGAATCTAACTACATCTCAAATATATATATATACATTTAAAAAATAAATAATCATTTTACCATCCACAAAAATTTTAGTCTTAGATGTAATTTTATTACACAAATTGAAGCGGAAGAGTTTAAAATTTATGTTAAACTATCGACCATCATTAATTGAAGTCTTCCTTGTCTCTCATCATAAATTAATCATGATTTTTGGAAACTGATTTATAATAAACTATAATGAGTACGAAACTCAGTAAGTAAACTAGTTATATATCAATATACATACATACATACATACATACATATATATATATATAATGCATATTGATGATGTGTCATGGTATTCGAAAATATTGTAAAACAAATAATCGAAATCTCATTCTATCATTTTCAAACTTTCACATTTTCTTTCAAATCACTTA
The DNA here is from genome assembly GCA_002013955.2 of Citrus medica. Classification (NCBI taxonomy): domain Eukaryota; kingdom Viridiplantae; phylum Streptophyta; class Magnoliopsida; order Sapindales; family Rutaceae; genus Citrus; species Citrus medica. The sequence continues at coordinate 70,727 of MKYO02026940.1, forward strand.
CTTGAGTTACCTTCATTCAATTCCCACTTAGTAGGACATTCCCTTAACTTTTATACACTTTAGGCTTCGCGACGACACGTCCCTCGCCCACTTATCTCTTAACTATAATATAACACCCAGAGTGTCCTCCACTAAGTGAGTAACGAATTCAAGCATCCAAGCTAAAATTGTAAAACATACTTTCTTTCTTCAAATTCTCTTTGTTAAAATCTACTTTCTCATTTTATAGAAAACATAATGCATTTTCGAGCTCATACCAATGAAACAAAACATTCACACATACATATGCCCATGTCCATAAATAGTTAAACACACATAACAACACATCACATAAATATATGGGCAAAACATACAAATCTATATCCGTATATATCAAAATAAACTTTTTAAACATGACAAACATATATATTGTTTATTATGATTTGTTTAAAAATCTAGTTTACTTACCTCTTAACACCCTCGAGAAATAAATGCGTATCGATATCATCGGCCTAAAATCAATAAAAATACTCTCATAAGAATAAAATTAAATCATAACCATAAACTCTAATATTTTCATATTGAGACATATTCTAAACTTAACCTCACATAATCTCAATTTAAATAATAAATTACCCAAATACCCTTGAAATCATAATTTATCAAATTATCCTTAAAATTATAAATTACTAAATTATCCTTAAAATCATCATTTACCAAACTATCCTCAAAATCATAAATTACATAATTAACCTCGAAATTCGAAAATTATAAATGACTAAATATCTTCAATTTTAAAAATTACCAAAATATCCACAAATTCTCAAATTATAAAATTACCCTCAAATATTTTAAAATTAACAAAATCCCTTTGAATTCAAAAATACCAAAATACCCCTAAAATCCACTTTTACCTCAAAATTTTAAATTACCAACTTATCCTTAATTTCAGCAATTACTAAAATATCCACAAAGTCTGAAATTATAAAATTGGCCTTAAGTGCGAAATTACCAACATGCCCTTGCCGGTAAACGGTGACCGAAAGTCAACCGACGACGACCGGAAGCTCGAGTTACACACGTCTGGCCGAGCTGACGCCAAAGGTGTCGGTGGTGACCTCCCAAGTGCGGTGACGACACTGGAATCTAGCTGGGAAACCACGAATGCTCAAGTGGTCGATTGGCTGCAAAATGACGTCCCCTACGGTATTGGATGGTCGGAAATGACAGAGGGCAATGTGAAAAACAAAACCCAAGCTGTGGAACGGCCTAATTCCGGCGAAATCAACGGTGACGGAGGTGGGTTGAGGCGTGAGTTTTCAAGCTTCGATTGTTGGTGTTTCGACAAATTTTCGGCTTCTAGGACGGCCGGAATATGATGGCTGACCTCTAAGATTCACATCAGCACCTTGTTTGGTTCGAACGGTGGCCGGAATAGTGAGTTCCAACCAGGTCACGTTCGCAGGTCGGTTCGGGTCGCGGGTCAAATCAGGTCAGCTTATTATCTCTCTCTCTCTCTCTCTCTCTCTCTCTCTCTTTATAAGGGTGTGGGTACAACCTTCGTCTTGGAAATATGGAGAAGGCTAAGGTTTGTTATGTTTGAATGCTAAATTGCTAATTGTTGAATATAGAGAAGGTTGTAATTGGCATGAATTTGGTTTCAAAATATAATGTTAAAGAATATCTTAAATTGCTATATATAGTGTTGAAATGTTAAAAACAGAGTTGATAGCTTTGTTTGGCTCTCGAGAAAATGAAAGAAAATGAATATTCCAGATCTTTATTACTTTGCTTATTTTTTTTATTAGTTACAAATCTCGGCTGTAATGATTATATATATACATGCTGCTAATCACAGAGCTGAACTAAAAACAATACTAACAGAATACAGAGATTACATAACAGACTTTGCTGAGCTGTCACTCTAACTCCTAACTGCTAAGGTGACTGGATATCAGACCACACGTGCCAAGTGTGTGCATTCTTTGGATGCTTGATGAGCTTCCTTAACAGCCCCCCTCAAACTCAAGGGACATAGATGCACATTGAGTTTGGCTCTAAAGTAATTGAAATGAGTAAATGTGAGAGGCTTTGTCAAGATGTCTGCAATCTGTTCTTCACTTGGAATATAGCAGATTTCTAGCTCTCTTGCCAGCACCTTATCTTTAACAAAATGCATGTCTAACTCAATGTGCTTTGTTCTTGAGTGATGACAGGATTCTTAGCTAACTCTGTTACACTCACATTGTCACACCAAATTGTTGGTAAAGATGTGCATTCAATCTTAAGCTCTTTAAGTAGTGACTGTATCCAGGTAATTTCTGCACTTGCAGAGGCAAGTGCTCTATACTCACTCTCTGCATTTGACCTTGTGACTACAATTTGCTTCTTTGATGACCAAGACACCAGGTTGTTTCCAAAGTAAATGCAGTAGGCTCATATCGATTTTCTATCATCAACATTACATGCCCAATATGCATCAGTGTAACCTGTAATTTTCATTTCCCCTCCAACTGAAAATTTTAATCCATAATCTTCTGTTGCTTTCAAATATCTGAGGACTCTTTTGCAAGCTAATATGTGTTGAAGGGTTGGTGCTACTACATACTAGCTTAGTTTATGAACTGCAGAAGCAATTTCTGGTCTAGTTAAAACCAGATATTGTAGGCCTCCAACTAAGCTTCTGTAGATTGTTGCATCTTCAATATACTATCCTAGATGCCCTTTAACTTCCTTCTGAAGCTTGTAACCTGTAACCATTGGAGTGTCACAGCTCTTGTAATCCAACATATCAGCTCTATTCAGTAGATCCCTAATGTATTTCTTCTGTGACAAATACATACTATCTTGAGCGTAAGCAACTTCTATTCCAAGAAAGTATGACAGTGTTCCCAGATCTTTTAAAGCAAACATGTTACTAAACTCACAGATGAACCTTTCCAATTCCTTACTATTTGCACCAGTAATTAAAATATCATCGACATATATCAGAATCAATATTATTGACCTATGTATCTCCTTAAAGAAAAGAGATGTATCAGCCTTAGAGTTCTAAAAATTCCAGATTGTGATTAAGGAGTTCTTCAGCTTGTCATACCAGGCCCTAGGAGCCTGTTTTAGACCATACAAAGCTTTTTTCAACTTGCACACATGACCAGGTTTTTGCATATCAACAAATCCCTCTGGCTGACACATGTATACATCCTCATTCAGCTCTCCATTTAGAAAAGCATTGTTCACATCAATTTGTCTAACCACCCACTTGTTCATCATAACTAAGCTCAACACAATCCTCACAGTACATGGTTTCACAACAGGACTGAAAGTCTCAAAATAGTCAACCCCTTCAGTTTGCTGAAAACCTTTGGCAACTATCCTAGGTTTGTACTTAGCTATGCTACCATCAGTGTTCTGCTTAATCCTAAACACCCATTTATTTCCAATAATTTTGTGCTCAGTTGAATGTGGAACTAATGACCAAGTGTTATTCCTAATCAGTGCTTCATACACATCTCTCATGGTTTGGTACCAGTTCTGATCACAAAGAGCTTCTTGAATTGTATCAGGTTCCTTATGGGCTAAAGTTGCAGTGTATAGCTTAGGTTTGAAGATTCCAGATTTTGATCTGGTAGTCATTCTATGAGAAGGTTGTGGAGCAAGATTTTTGTTTGTGATATGTGCTGTGTTTTGTTGAATGTTTATTTGGTTTTCAGGTTTTGTTTGAAGTGGTTCTGGATTTTGTAAAGGCTCTGGATTTTGTGAAGGTAAAGAAAATGATGATGATTCTGATAAAGTATAGTTACCTTGTTCTTGTTGACATGGAATGTCTGTATGTACAGACATAGAATGTGTTTGTTGATGTCTTGATGAGCTTGCTAAGTAAGCATCTTCAAAGCTGCTGTGAGGTAAGGAAAGTGTGGATAACTGATAGTCTGATAGACTTGCTGTGGAGAAAAATTAGACACTGATACTGGTGTTTCAGAATTTTTGTTTTGTTGAGACAAATTGAAAGCATTATCAGTTGAGTAAAGAAACATTGTTTTATCAAATATCACATGTCTCAGTATATGAACTTTACCTGAACTAGTGAGACACTTATAGCCTTTATGAGAAGGACTATAGCCAATAAAAATGCATTTGCTGGTATGGAAATCAAACTTGTGTTTATTGAAATCTCTCNACACATGACCAGGTTTTTGCATATCAACAAATCCCTCTGGCTGACACATGTATACATCCTCATTCAGCTCTCCATTTAGAAAAGCATTGTTCACATCAATTTGTCTAACCACCCACTTGTTCATCATAACTAAGCTCAACACAATCCTCACAGTACATGGTTTCACAATAGGACTGAAAGTCTCAAAATAGTCAACCCCTTCAGTTTGCTGAAAACCTTTGGCAACTATCCTAGCTTTGTACTTAGCTATGCTACCATCAGTGTTCTGCTTAATCCTAAACACCCATTTATTTCCAATAATTTTGTGCTCAGTTGAATGTGGAACTAATGACCAAGTGTTATTCCTAATCAGTGCTTCATACACATCTCTCATGGTTTGGTACCAGTTCTGATCACAAAGAGCTTCTTGAATTGTATCAGGTTCCTTATGGGCTAAAGTTGCAGTGTATAGCTTAGGTTTGAAGATTCCAGATTTTGATCTGGTAGTCATTCTATGAGAAGGTTGTGGGGCAAGATTTTTGTTTGTGATATGTGCTGTGTTTTGTTGAATGTTTATTTGGTTTTCAGGTTTTGTTTGAAGTGGTTCTGGATTTTGTAAAGGCTCTGGATTTTGTGAAGGTAAAGAAAATGATGATGATTCTGATAAAGTATAGTTACCTTGTTCTTGTTGACATGGAATGTCTGTATGTACAGACATAGAATGTGTTTGTTGATGTCTTGATGAGCTTGCTAAGTAAGCATCTTCAAAGCTGCTGTGAGGTAAGGAAAGTGTGGATAACTGATAGTCTGATAGACTTGCTGTGGAGAAAAATTAGACACTGATATTGGTGTTTCAGAATTTTTGTTTTGTTGAGACAAATTGAAAGCATTATCAGTTGAGTAAAGAAACATTGTTTCATCAAATATCACATGTCTCAGTATATGAACTTTACCTGAACTAGTGAGACACTTATAGCCTTTATGAGAAGGACTATAGCCAATAAAAATGCATTTGCTGGTATGGAAATCAAACTTGTGTTTATTGAAATCTCTCAAATATGGATAGCATAGACACCCAAAACACTTTAAAAAGTTATAGTCTGGTTTATGAGCAAACAACTTTTCATAAGGAGAGATTAGGTTCAGTAAAGGTGTTAGGAGTTTGTTTATATGATATACAGCTGTATGGACAACATCCCACCAAAATTTGAAAGGGAGATTTGCCTGAGCTAAAAGAGTTAATCCTAGCTCAAATATATGCCTATGTTTCCTCTCAACCAAACCATTTTGATGATGAGTGGATGGACATGAGTGTCTAAAGAGAATCCCATTTTGGTTAAGAAAGTCATTAAATACTCTATATTCTCCCGCCCCAGTCAGATTGCAACATTTTGACTTGAGTATTGAACTGATTTTCAACTTGTATTTTAAAGAGCTTGAAAACCTCAAAGGCCTCTGATTTGAGTTTAAGTGGGTAAATCCAAGTATATATGCTGTAGTCATCGATGAAACTGATATAGTACCTATAACCATTTCTTGACACAGTAGGTGATGGCCCCCATAGATCAGTATGAATTAGTTCTAACACCTTTTTGGTTTTTGTTTCAGTAGCTGGAAAATGCTGTTTATGGACTTTACCTAACTGACAAGCTTTACACAAAAAATGTGCAGAAGATAGAACAGATTTTTGAGAGACTTTAAGCTTAGAACAAGAGTTAAGCAAATGCATCAAAATGATAGAACTTGGATGTCCAAACCTTCTATGTAATATTGTCATATCATCAGGTTTCTGGTTACAATTATTTTGAATAGCATAAAAACAAGCTTTATCAAAAGCTGTACAATTGTGAGAAGTTGAAGGAACATTAAAAAAGGACAACATAGACCCTGGTTTATTCAATTGAAAGTGAGACATATGAGATGCAGGTGAGGAGTATTTGGTTTTCAGCAGCAACTTGTATAGACCTTTCTCAGCAAAGCCCTGCAGAAGCACTTGTCCCTTCATGTCCTTTACAAAACAAACATTACCACAAAATTCAACAGATAAAGGGTTGTCAGAAGTTAATCTAGAAATGCTCAATAAATTTTTGGTAATTGATGGAACAAGTAACATGTCTTTAAGTGCTATAACAGTGTGTGTAGGGTTTAGATTTGAGTGTGATGAAGCTCTATATGACAGAAAAGAATTTCCAATATGAGAGATGTGCAAACCTTGGCCATTTCCAATAATAAGCTGATCCATACCTTTATATTCCACCATGAGATACAGATTATCCATGTTATTAGTCAAATGATGAGTAGCTCCACTATCCAAGTACCAGCCATCATCAGCAGGTCCTTCACAGTTGGCTACAAATGCTGCTGCAGGAATATAAGAATCACCTCCAGAGTAACAGTTAGCAGTGGAGGAAGGATAAGCATTTGGTGACATGTAGTTGAAATTATCATAATCTTCATATCCTTGATAAGGAGTAAAGCCATCAAAATTACTGAAAATAGCTGCTCTTGGTCCTTTACCCTTTCCAAAACCCCTTGGTGTAGGCATGTAATCTTCAACAAACCTATGCCAACAAACATCAGCAGTATGACCAGTCTTAAAACATATCTGACATGTTATCTCTTCTGAATTTCCAGAACTTCCTTGTACTCCATTTGAGCCAGTGAATCCACCTCTAACAACTTGTGATGGATTTCTAGGTGCTTGAAAAGAATTAAAAGCATTAGTTTGTCCAGGAGTGTATCCTCTACCATATCCTCCCCTAAAACCTCCAGAATGAAACCTCTGAGCCTACCACCAAAATTTCCAAAACCACCACCAGTATATCCTCCTCTTCTAAAGTTACCTCTGGATTGAGCATAAAACATCTTGGGATAATATGCATAATTTGCATTAAACATACTTTTATCTTCCTGTTCTTGCTCTAGTCTATTTTCATGTGTAAGTAACAATGCATAAGCATCATCATACTCCATTTTAGATCCAGTTATGAAAGTGGCAATATCACGAAAACCAGTTCCTAGTCCATTCAGTATGGTTAACATAAGTTCCTTTTCTGTTATAGGACTTCCAGCACTAGCAAGTTTGTTAGCTATAGATTTCATTTTGATGCAGTAATCTTCGACATTTAATGACCCCTTTTTAAGAGTATTCGATTCATATCTAAGCTGAAGAACCCTAGCTTCAGACTGAACACCAAATTTCTTTTCTAGAGTTTTCCAAACATCAAGCGAACTTGCACAATTGATAACAAGACTTAGATTACCTTCATTTATTGATGACAACAACCATCCGAGTAAGGTTTGATCCAGTGATCTNAATCTTCGACATTTAATGACTCCTTTTTAAGAGTATTCGATTCATATCTAAGCTGAAGAACCCTAGCTTCAGACTGAACACTAAATTTCTTTTCTAGAGTTTTCCAAACATCAAGCGAACTTGCACAATTGATAACAAGACTTAGATTACCTTCATTTATTGATGACAACAACCATCCGAGTAAGGTTTGATCCAGTGATCTTCAATTCTGATATTCTGGATTATCAACCTTCTGAGTAGATCCATTAGCTCCAGCAAGAACAAGATATTTCTCTGGTGCTGGTTTGTCTCTTGTGATGAAGTCCTCCAGTCGATTTCCTCTAATTGAAGCTAGAACTTGTGAATGCCATAGCAGGTAATTTGAGCGATCTAATTTGATTGGATTCGTGAAAGAGAAATTGATTTGAGTGTATTGATTTGTATTAGTTGTTTGCTGATTACTAGAGCTTGCTCTTTGTGGCTCTGATACCATGTTGAAATGTTAAAAACATAGTTGATAACTTTGTTTGGCTCTCGAGAAAATGAAAGAAAATGAATATTCCAAATCTTTATTACTTTGCTTTTTTTTTAAGCGGCATATAATTAAAAAGATCTTAATTAAATTGATAAGAAAGATGCAAATAATAGTATTTTAGCTCAAATTGTAATACACCTGAACAAATTTTTAGGTAGTGTTTAGTTGAAAGGTGAGAAAAATAATTTAAATAATTTATTATTATTATTTAATTTGACAAAATATGTAAGAATTTAATTTTCATTAGAATTTACTATCTATCATAATATAGAATTTGAATTCCACATTAAACACTGAAGAATTTAAATTCATCTTATATTAGAAACTAAAGTTTTTAAAATTATCCTTTAACTTTTTAATTTGTTTAATATTATTAATAATTATTATTTATAATAATTATTTTTTAATTTAATATTATAAATAAACTTTCGCCGAAAAGTCACAGGAATT
>MKYO02026940.1:79224-241050 GCA_002013955.2 Citrus medica
GCAGCTGTAGCTTAAAAGCTACAGCACTAAAGTGTTTGGTAAACACTAGCTGCTGTAGCTTTTAAGCTATGTTGATATAATTTTTCACTTGTATAATATAAAATTTATTATATTTTTAATAATTTTAATAAAATTATTATTTAAAATTTATATTTATTATATATTATTAACTTTTATTTTTTTTTTTCACAACAACTATAACTTAAAAACTACGGCACCACAATCCCAAACTCACCTTAAATTTAATTTCAATGCTCTTTCTCCATTCCACTTTTTTCCTCAACCCCAACCAAAACATGGCGTAAAGTTACTCCCGCCGAGTCTCTCCGCTGCTGGGCAGAAACGAAACGACAATGGAAGAAGAAATGAATTATTACGAAGAAGAAGGAGTAGAGCTAGAAAACGACGACGTCGAAAACGATAATGAAAACGAAGTTGAAGACGAAGAAGAAGAGGAAGCAGGAGCAGGAGGCAGAGTCGATGGTGACGGTGAAGAAGAAGAAGAGTACGTATTTCGATTCAAAAGCGGCGTGAATCCTTTAGAATGGACGGAAAACGAGACATCAGGTCTCGAAGCTTACCAGCAATTCGAACGCCTCGAGTACGAAGCCCTCGCCGACCGCAAACGGAAAGCAATCGCCGCCACTAACACGTAATTGTGTCTCTCCTCTAAATAATTTACTTATTAATAATTTTGTTTTCTTTTTTAAAAATATTGAATAATTGTTTTGTCAACTCTTAAATTAATGATAGTGAAGAAGATGTAGCGGGAACAAGCGTGGATGCAATTATGGAATTGATCAATTACGGCGGTTATCGTAGAAAAACTAGAAAGGTTTTATTTTATTTTTATCGTACATAAATTTTGAACAAATTGGTTAATTAATAAATATGTTTGTTGTAATTTATATGTTGATACTGCAAATTTCTCAGCTGAATAAGAAAAGAGGTAGACGAAAGGGGTCGAAGAACAAACTTAGTCCCGGAGTTACGAAAATGCTTGGTGAAGCTAGTCTTCAATATGCTTATGGTAATTTTGAACAGGTAATTTCTTCATTTATGTATTATTTTTTTGTTCATTTATAAATGGAATTAATAAAGTGCTTGATTTTCTTAGATGTACTTTTGGATGTGTAGGCTATATCTTTGCTGAAAGAAGTTGTTCGGTTATCACCTAATTTGCCTGAAACGTACAATACACTTGGACTTGCACACAGTGCACTTGGAAATCATAAATCAGCGTTTGATTTCTATGTAATTGCTGCACATCTTTCACCCAAAGATTCAGCTTTGTGGAAGCAGCTTTTAACTTTTGCGGTGTAAGTTTTTTTAAACTCATACATGGCATAATTGTTTCTTTGCATATATACATCGAAAAAACTTTCACTACAGTCATGGAATTCTTCACGTTAATTGAAATGCAGAGAAAAGGGGGACACAGCTCAAGCTATGTATTACCTTCGTCAAGCAATTAGAGCAGAGCCAAAAGATATTAGTCTAAGAATTCATCTCGCATCATTCTATGTTGAGATTGGAGATTATGAGAAAGCTGCTGAGTCCTATGAACAGATACAAAAATTATTTCCAGACAATGTTGATGCTACCAAAACAGGGGCACAGGTTTTGCTCTCATCTTTGCGTTCTTTGATGTAACAGTTATTTTTTTCATTTTCTTTGTGATTCTAGTAGTGACTTAAATTTGTTTGTGATGCTGTACTGTAATAGAAATTCTAGTCTAACAGGTTTTCTTGCAAGGAAACATGGTTATTTCCTAAGGATATTGTGCTTAGAAAGTTGTTTTCAAATTGGCCTAAGCTGGCCAGTTTAATATGTTATTGCTTCTCCATGGTATTAGCAAAATGATAGCGCATACCATGAATACTACATTGAGCTATGTGAGCTTGGTTTGAGTTTTGCTTGTCAAAAGCTTGTTCAACTCATTTTCAAGATTTGTCCTCAAATCTAGTGTTTGTGTATAATTAACTCAGCTGGCTTAGGCCTAGGTCAGGCCTGTTAGGTGACCAAAGTACTCTTGAAGTTACTAGTTATATAGTTATTGTTAAAGATGTAGTATTTAGTTCAGGTCGTTCATCCGAGTTTACTTGGTATTAGCTTCTTTTTCTTCTTTTTGTCAAGAGGAACTTAATTGGTCATTTATCCTATTGCAGTTATTCTTAAAATGTGGTCAGACTGCACGCTCCATCGGCATATTGGAGGAATATCTTAAGGTTCATCCATCTGACGCTGATTTGAGTGTGATTGATCTGCTGGTTGCCATACTCATGGAAAATAATGCATATGAGAAAACTCTGCAACATATTGAGCATGCACAAATTGTCCGTTTTTCAGGAAAAGAACTGCCTTTGAAATTGAAAGTTAAAGCAGGAATCTGCTACCTTCGTCTTGGAAATATGGAGAAGGCTGAGGTTTGTCATGCCTATATACCGAATTGCTAATTGTTCAATATGGAGAAGGCTGTAACTGGCGTGAATTTAGATTCAAGATAATGTTAAAGAATATTTAAATTCCTATACTATGATTAGGATCAATCTATGGATTGCACATGGCTTGCTGCTGAGCTTATAGGAATATGATGGCTTCCTGAAGGAGAAAACCTGGAATTTGTAATTGATTTGACTGGAAATTCTAATTCTTTTTTGTATACCTTGCTGTTTCTATGTAAAATATATTTGCAACCTAGCTTGTTGGTCTGATTCAGTAGGTGTCGGATGAGTACATCTCACATTCTATTCGATATGTTGTTACAATATAACTGGAAAATGCCTGCTAATCCTTTTGAGTTTCTGGCTGTTTCCTGGACACTCTTTTAATGCCCAATATAATTATGATCACACTTATTTTGATTTGTCTTTGCTGCAAGATCAGATTTTGTTTGCTTACATTTTCTTCATTACGTAACAATTCTGCATAATGTATCAGTTCGACTATCTTTACTCCATAATGTATCTCTGGCTAGTAAAATTGTTTTGCTAACACCCTAGAGGCATTAGCTGCCTGCTCATATGATCTCTAGTTTTAAATGATCTTAGATATATTGCCCTCATGAACAATTATAAATTCCATTGCAAATCATTGGTGGATGGTGTATAGTTATACTAACATATTCAATTTTTTCTTTAAGGTTATTGCTTGCTAACGGGTAATTTGGTGCTGCTGTGTATTTATTTTCTATTTTATTTTTGGTAATATGTCTATAAATGCATGTCCTTTGAAAGGGGATGCCGGTGGTCTCCTCTGTGATCTCAATTTGTGAACTTTTTCCCCTTAAATAAATAGTGTTCTCTCAGTTATTATGTCGATTCTTTCTTGTCCTCAATTTACATTAACCATTCTTGTTATTAAATATTCTCTCTGATGATATCTAGATTCTCTTTGCTGATTTGCAATGGAAGAATGCAATTGATCATGCTGATCTGATTACTGAAGTTGCCGACTCATTGATGAGTCTTGGGCATTCTAACTCTGCATTGAAGTACTATCATTTCTTGGAAACGAATGCTGGAACTGACAATGTAAGGCAAATTGTAATGTTTCTATTGATTTTTTCTAATTAACTGCAGAAATAAATATGCTCTTTATCTAGTAATGTCTCTTCATGTTTATGTTAGTTGAAAGTGATGTTAGGTATTTATGGTAGACTATGTTATCCAATGATTAAACCCTGTGTTCCACACAATGAACACTACTTGTCAGCCTAGTTTGTCCTATTATAAGTGTATACATTCTGGATTTTGTTTTCTGTATTGTCAGGTTCCACATGTTATATCTTGCATACAAAGGCCTTGCAGTACAGTTTCATTTCTGTATCTTGGAAAACTCTCACTATTTTTTGGATAAAAAGTCCTCTTAGACTCAATATAGAATTATGATGCTCTTCTGACTTTTTTAACAGTGTTCTCAAAACAATGTTTTGAAAGGACGTGCTCAGAGCTATTCAGTTTTGATATGAAGGGTTGGACCTTTGTTACTCGTAAAGCTCCATTTAACTTTAGCAGTATGAAATGTGTCCCCATTGGATTATAACAATTTTGTAGAATGTTTCTCCTTCTATCATTTTGGGTTTCTTCCTACTTTTTTTTAAAACTAATGTGTTTGCTTGCTGTACATAAAACATAACCACTGGTGTAAAATTAGTTGCTGACAAATGTTGCATTTTCTCTCTTAACAGGGTTATTTATATCTAAAACTTGCTGAGTGTTACTTATCCTTGAAAGAAAGAGCACATGCGATTATGTTCTTCTACAAAGGTCATGCGCACCCCTGAGATAGAGTTCTTACTAAATTAGTTGATGCACAATTTGAAACTGACACAATTAGTAGATATTATCATCTTTAGCATCATATTCATGTAGGCAGAACTATTGGAAATGAAGAATGTCAGGTCTCTATGATCTGCCCAATGTAATATGTTCTTTGAATTCCGGAAAAAGGAGTTCTAATTGACATAAATATGAATGGCTCTCTTTGATTGGTAAATCAATCAAATTTTTAAAATTGTATGGTAGAATAGTGATTGTATTGATACATTAGAGTAGTGGCGGGGTTCATTCAATAATTGACAAACTCATGATGATTTCCTTTCATCTCATAACCTTGTTTTATTTAGTTCAAACACGATCATGTCTCCTGTTAGAGGTCTTAGAATTGATTATGTACTTGATCTTTAATAAGTTAAGATCCTAAATATCCAGTCTGCTACAAAATAGTATATGGCAGGTATTGTTTTTTCCCCTTCTCCATGTATCTTATTATGTCTTCAACCATTACGGCGGTTTCCCTTGACTTTGTTATTTTTTACAGCAGCTTATGCCTGAGCATTAATCTCTGGTATTAGTTTTGAATTTGTATGGTTCTACTAAGATATTCTGCTTGTTCAGAATTTGATATGTTGGACTTCCATTTGATTGCTTTTTACACACGAGTCATTGATCTCTACGAAGTAGTATTCCTCTGATGTCACCCGTGCAGACAAAATTTTTTGGGTTCTCTTTGGGTATGAGCTTCTAATGAGTTTACGGGAAGGTTGTTGCTAGGAAATTTAGAGATAGGGAACTGTGTTCTTGCTTGTATTATGAAGTTTACCGGACTGCTGGTACCCTTGTTTGTGATTTTAATGATATTCTCTTGTTTCTCATTCCACAAACACCCAAAAGTAAATAAGAAAAGAAAATTTGATGATTGGTGCTTGTAGGAGGCCCCTTTTGATGTGTTTTTAAATGAATTTTTTGTTTATCAAAGGAAGACATACTCACTGAGTTTCTTTTATTTTATACCTATGCATAGCGAATCGGGGCAGCTATCTTCACTTGCTCGTGAAAATGTTCTACAGAAATTATATTTTGATATGTAACAACTTGCATAGAAAGTTTATTTGATAAATTTCATGTATACTGAATTGTATCTTGTCTTGCTACTACCATGAACTGTATTTGAATTGACTTGTAGTTAAGATAATCCAGCAAACACTTGGATTTGGGTGCTCATTGATCTGTAGGTTAACTTAATAAATTATGTATGCATCTTCTAATTATCAGCCTGTATTTGTGGTCTTTAATTGGACATTTAATTCAGCTTTGGATAGGTTTGAGGATAACATTGATGCTAGATTAACTTTGGCATCTCTCCTGCTTGAAGAGGCTAAAGAAGAAGAAGCAATAGCTTTGCTATCACCTCCAAAAGGTTCAGGCATCCTTGTATATTTCACTCCTTTATGCTGAATTATATCTGTGTATATTTAACTTTTTTCCTTTTTTGTTCTTGTGTGGCCTCCAGATCTAGATTCTCTTGATATGAATTCTGATAAATCTAATCCATGGTGGCTTAATGAAAAAATAATAATGAAGCTTTGCCACATTTATAGAGCTAAAGGGATGCCTGATGACTTTGTTGATGCAATCTTTCCCTTGGTTTGTGAATCACTTTGTGTTGAAGCTCTTCGGCAAAAGGTAAGAAAGGCTCCTAAGGAACCATGTTAGTTTTAAGTCTTGCGTGTTTTTCGGAGCTCAATCTATGTGGTTTTTGCGGCACTTGATTTAGGTTAAGGTGAAAAGAAGGCTAACAAAAGGTATCCTGCAACAACGAACCAAAATATATAATAATCTGCCAACTGATAGCATACTGTGTGGAATTAGACCAGCGGCTCCGAAATCAGAATTGTGAGTCTTACTAACTTTTATTATGTTGACTCTTAAATGTAAAAGCTCTCAGCATTCAATTGTTTTGATGGTTTTGACTTCAAAAGCATTATTTCAGTCACTAATATTGGGATCAACCTTGGGAAAATATCGTTGATGATTTTGTGTAAAGAAAATGGTTCGGGTCCCCTACCTTCTTCAGAATCATCTGTGTTGTTTACATGAAGAGGGTAGCAAAGAATTACCCACTACGCCCATAAGGGATGTGTAGTTCTGAATTTAGATCTTCGTTATTGGAATAGTCTACTTGAGACTACTACCTCTTTTGAGTCTTTCTAGTGCTTCTTCCTCTGAACCATCTGATTAATACAACCTTGTGTTAGACAAACTGCCCAAATGCTTAAGTAAAGGGTAATGGCCCAACAATAGTATTAAATATAGACTCTCTCACGTGAAATTTGGATTGAGACCTCACATGGAATGTGGACTGAGACGAGCTCGTAGATTGGCTGTGAGATGACTCCGGTAGTGAAGAAATTGAAATACTTCAAATAGCGCTTGCTCGTGGGGGAAATTGAGCATGAGACCTTGGCTCTGATACCATGTTTGATAAACCTTTGACCCAAAACTTAAGCTAATTGGTAAAGGTCAAACAACAGTATTAAAGACAAGTCTTAACACCTTTTTCTTCTATGTGTTTAAATGTTTTTCGACATTTGGTTGTCATGATGTAGTGAAAGATGAAATTCATATAATGATAAGGTGACAGAAAAGGCAGAACTAATCATCTAACTGCTTTCATATGTTCATTTGTTTCTTAGTCTCGTTGGAAAACATTTATTTCATTTCTTTTTGTTTTTGTATCGTGCTGTGGACTGTCAACTAGTTGATGGTTACTTTTCTGAAAAAGGTTGGTAGCTGCTAGAGCAAGAAAGAAGATTCAAAAGAAGGAAGCATTAAAGGAAGAAAAGAAAGCTTTGGCAAAGGCTGCAGGAGTTGAGTGGCATAGTGATGATACAGATGATGAATCTCAGGTAAATTGTGATCGATGATATTGTGCCTTGCATAAGCATTATGTTTTTCAAATATTTTCTAACATGAAAAAATTTCAAATGTCTTCAGCAAGAAGCATTCAGAGAACCTCCCCTGCCTAATCTCTTGAAAAATGAAGAGAATCAATGTCTCATCATAGATGTCAGTACCATTTCCTTTCTCTCAACTATTTCTTTGTATTTTGGTAATGTGATGATAGTATTTCCCCTCATTATTTGAGTGCGTTGATGGTTTTTTTTTTTTTTTTTTTGGAGAAATGAAGTATAGGAATAAATTAATTTATCGACCTTCATGAATCGAATTCGAAGTTTCAAAATTTGAAGTAATCTCAGAGATTACTTGACGAATTGGAAACGAAATAAGAACAAAAGTTTTAAAATGATAATGATTATTGATTAAAAAAATTGTTGATAAATGAAGGGGTTATCCCTTTTAT
Organism: Citrus medica; assembly: GCA_002013955.2. Lineage (NCBI taxonomy): Eukaryota > Viridiplantae > Streptophyta > Magnoliopsida > Sapindales > Rutaceae > Citrus > Citrus medica. The sequence goes on from MKYO02026940.1 coordinate 86,869, forward strand.
ACATAAAAAAACGAAATAACCAAAAGGAAAAAAAATACATAATAAAAAATTTTTTTTTTTTTTTTGGCTTCTTTCAACATTTTTCAAAAATGTTTTTCATATGCTTTTTTATGCTTCTGAAACTTAATTCTATGTTTAATAGCTGTGCACGGCGTTGGCATCTTTGCAAAGATATGAGGAAGCATCAGAGATCATTAATCTTTCTATGAGATTGGCCTACAACATACTGCCTCTTGAAAAAAAGGAGGAGCTTCGGTCACTTGGCGCCAGTAATCCATGGATCTTCTTATTCTTTTGCATTATTACTTTTACCTTCCCATCTTCCATCTTAAAAGACAGTTCTATTTTTGCTTCGTCATTATCTTCATTAAGTTGAGAAACTTTGAGGCCTTGTTTGTGTTTACTGTTTCTACGATTTGGCAGAAATGGCATATGACAGCACTGATCCGAACCATGGATTTGACTGTGCAAAATACATTCTTCAGCTGCATCCATACAGTCTTTCTGCCTGGAATTGCTACTATAAAGTGCTCTCCAGGTATACGTGTAGGAATACATTGTTCTGAGCTAGCTTGGTACTTTTCTGTGGGGTCTCATAATTTTAACACTATTTACTTCATGACCAGTTTCATTCACTTGGATTTTTTGAGAGTATTTTTGCAGCAATTGGGCTTCAAATAGAGATTTCATGGAAAAACATAGCATCTAGACTAAGTTATTATAAATGGTCTTTGCTGAGGAGCATTGTAAAAAATTGAGCAGAATCATGTTGATTTTTTAAACTTCTGTTCTTACACTTAATATATGGGCTTCTTCTAATGCTGTAGGATGGGAAAAATCAATTCCAAGCATTCCAAGCATTCTAAGTTTATTCGTTATCTGCGAGCCAAATACAAAGATTGTGTACCCCCCATTATCATTTCTGGGCACCAGTTTACTATAGCTAGCCATCATCAGGATGCTGCAAGATGTTATTTAGAAGCTTATAAATTGTTGCCTGAGAATCCATTAATTAACATGTGTGTGGGTACGTTCCTTCTTCCTCTAGTTTCATTGAATGCATCTTTGTATAATTCACTGAATCACTTTGATAGCTTATCTGTAATATTCCCTGCAGGAAGCGCCTTAATTAACTTAGCTCTTGGATTTAGACTTCAAAACAAGCATCAATGCCTTGCACAAGGCTTCGCTTTTCTCTACAATAATTTGCGGCTTTGTGAACACAGCCAGGTATGCTTTTCTTCTCATAGTTTCCTTCTCTATTTTTATTTTTATTATATTTATTGTATTTGATCATGCACTAACACATACTTCACTGCTTTTATTGATTCTCAAATAAGGAACTTTGTGCATTTGCTTTGTTCTCCCTTTGGCTTCAGCAGCATAAATTTTCATCTGTTTTTAATCTAACATATTTTCTGATAAGTAGGGTTTAGATAGTTCTTGGCACATTAGAGGTATAACTGCAGAATTATGCCATCTTTTGTAATCGATTATCCTGTGTCTGCTCAGGGCTCATCTATATTTTTATTTTGTATAGTCGTTCTCTAATTTGCTAAGCATAGGCCAGGATTGATTGCTGCACTTTATTTCAGCTGTTTTCAATCTTAACTGATTCTCCTCAATAAACTTTGTTCAGGAGGCTCTGTACAACATTGCTCGGGCATGTCATCATGTCGGACTTGTCTCTTTGGCAGCTTCATATTATGAAAAGGTTCTTGCAATTAAAGAGAAAGATTACCCGATCCCAAAACATAATGATAAAAGACCTGACCTCATGGAAAGTGGGGAATCTGGTCACTGTGATCTTCGAAGAGAGGCTGCTTACAATTTGCACCTGATCTACAAAAATAGTGGAGCGGTTGATCTAGCTAGGCAGCTCTTGAAAGATTATTGCACTTTCTAAAAGAGTTGACTATGTTAGCTTTTGACCATGTTTAGCTTGCGTATCTTGCCTTCCTGCTTGGATACATTCTTTTTGTTGATTATGCAATTTGCATTCGAAGTTAGCTTCTAAACCCAGTTTGCCAAACCACCATTTGAAACCTTCGACGAAGTATAGCTCTCAGAAAAACCTCGTATAGAAGAACCCCAAGTGCACAAGCAAACAGCAAACCCAGTTAATAATTTCCTATGCTCCAGCACTCAGCCCAGTATTAGCCTACTGTGATATTGATCAGTTTTATTTATTTTATGACTTTATCCCGTTTTGCTGGTGTTTGCATTGATGCCCCCTTAGACCTGAAGTTTGAACATCAGACGTCCATCTTTAATTGTTTTTGATATTTCATCCTTAGTAGTAACAATTGTATCAGGACTTATCTTGTGGCCATCGATTTCTTTGTACAAATAATTTGTAAAGACAAAAATTCACGAATCGTGCAAAGAAGCTCGTCTGCATTGTCATTATGGTGTGAGCATGTGCACTAGATAAGAACTCACTAGTGTTCGTGAAGGTGCTTCTAGTGATTTTGAGTATAGTTGTAATATTTTTTTTTTTGTATTACTATGGTAATATACTTAAAAAGTTTATGGTTTTATGTAACAAGTTTAATGTAAGCATGTTGGGATTTTTAATTAAATACCCTTGAATAGTTTCAAAATTATTTAAATATTTCTTTTTTTTTTTTTCATGGATACCCTAACAAATGTGAACAAAGTCTTAAATGCCTTTAATAAATGCATTAAATTCACTTAACTTCATTGTCTTCATATTTCTTTCACCCAAATTTGTTCTTGCTATCTAAATTTTTTCAAAATCTTGTAGAATCTCTCAAAATCTCTAATAACTTCTTACACAAATACAATTATATATTTATTTTTTTAACACCTACTCTTTCTTTAACTAAAATGAGGTGCATTACTCATTAAACAACTCAATAATGTATGTTAATGTTGTTGGGTTTTAAGTTTTTTAATTTTTAGGAAAATTTAGAAATTTTCCTCACATTATAATGTTTTATTTTCACCATTTTTTCTTATATGTAGAAATATATGCAATGTAAGTCGTTTAATTATTTTTTTCAGCAATATAATTTATTTATGGCAAAAATGTTTCACGTTGTGCACTCCTTTTGATACCGTGTATGTCATGTAATTAGTCATGTAGGTCGTGTAAGTAGTGTAGTTCATGTAAGTAATATAATCATGTAGGTCGTGTAAGTCATATAAGTAATGTAGTCGTGTAGGTCGTGTAGTTACTTGTATATGAAGTTTGATATTATTATTTTTATTGTATCATCAGATACAGTTTTGGTACGTGTGCCTATTCTCTTCAATGGTGAATGGATTGAGCAAAATGACGAGTATGAGTTCAAAGGTTCCAAAGCTAAAGGGATAATGATACTACGATCGATAACATATGCCGAATTGGTAGAGAAGATAGCTCAAGTTATTGACATAGATACTTCAGAATTCGAAATCATAATGAAATTCACGCTTAAGACATCTGATTGTATGCCACCAGTTACAATTCAAACCAATGATGATGTGAAATTTTTTTAGATTCCAATTTAATTTCACTTCTTTTTTTAATAATTTTCGTTGACATTTTGTCACCAAATCGTGTGTTCATAAATTGCAGAAAAAAAACTAAATTTGTACATCCGACAGTTTGAGAAATGATTAAATGAATTAGTATAAATAAACAAAGTTATCAGTGCACAAATTTTTCAATATTTGAATAGGATACACTAATGAACATCGCAATTAAACATATTATAGCCATTTAAAAAGCTTTTTTTGATCTTCAAAGTGCTTTCTTCCTTTGCCCAAGCATACATGAGGAATGCCTGCATATAATTAATCCATGAAATCAATTAAGAAGAAAAATATCAATTATAGAAAATTAATATAATGTTATACACATAAGAACACCATTTGCAGTGACCAAATTAAAGTGTTTCCACTCATAACTAGACATACCATGACTTATAATTGGAAATTAAGAATCTCTTTAAGTAATGACATTTCGCAAGGTAAAGGCATCTGTACCATTCCAATTTATTGTAAGCCTAATTAAATTAAATGTAATGTGTATATTCTATTGACAAGAAACAAAAAATTAAATTATAGAACACACCTGAAGAGATGATGAACTTTTACTTTTCAATCTAGAATTGAAGGTCGTGTAATGGTGTAATAATGTCATGTAATCGTGCAATACATGAAGGCCGTGTAATCGTGCAATACATGAAGGTCGTGTAATACACAACCTTGAATCTTATATAACCTTTCACGACCAAATCGTGTGTTACATGATAAAATTATAATCAGCACAATCCATTAATTTTTCACAATTTGCATGCAGCAAAACAACTAAAAATTTGTTTTCGAACATGTTATGAGAGACCTACAACTAATTAATATATTTTTTCAATATAAAACCCTAACTTTTTATTTTTTTTTTCCTGAATATCAACAAGAAAACTAATTACAGGGAATTACTTGTCTCAACTAGTTACATTCTGACCATTTTGCAGTAAAGGATCAGCTCTCATCGGCGATTATGTAGCGATGAACTAAGCTTCTCTTTCTCAGTTGTGGCAGCTTCCCCTTCTCAAGCTCAATTTGCTCGTGTTGAAGTTTGATTTAGCATGTATGGAGAATGAATGTTTGTTTGAGTAGAGGTGATGCCGGTAAACGAATTGCAGAGGTGATGCCGGTTGATATTTGATTTAGCATGTATGAAAATGAAGGATGAGTATTTGTTTGTTTGAGTAAAGGTAATGGGGGGAATTGCAACATTTATGAGTGTTTGTTGTTTGAGTAGAGGGAGGGAGAGGTGTTGTCGGTTGAGTTGAAGTGTTTTAAAACGAGGATGGTTTAGTAATTTCCTATCAGCTTTTAAAGGGTAATGATGAAAATTTTGGCAAAATCAGATTTTAGGGTATTGAGATAATTTTTAAAGTATGAAGGTGTATCTGCTGCAATTCCCTCAAGCATGTCGACCAACAGCTGCATCTCACAAAACACGAGTGTTCCATTGATTCATCACACCCTCAGTCTAAAGAGATCTCTTTTTTTTTTCTACATTATTCTCGATGTTATTTGAGTTAATTGCAACAGGTATACTTCAATACTTAAAAAATTATCTCAATACCCTTAAATCTGATTTTGCCAAAATTTTCATCAATACCCTTTAAAAGCTAATAGGAAATTACTAAGTTATCCTCATTTTAAAACATTTCAACTCAACGGACAACACCTCTCCCCCCTCTACTCAAGCAAACAAACACTCATATCTGCTGCAATTCCCTCAATTACCTTTACTCAAACAAACAAACACTCATCCTCCATTCTCATACATGCTAAATCGAATATCAACCAACATCACCTCTGCAATTCCTTTACCGGCATCACCTCTACCAAATCAAACATTCATTCTCCATACATGCTAAATCGAACTTCAACACGAGCAAACTGAGCCTGAGAAGGGGAAGCTGCCACAACTGAGAAAGAGAAGCCTAGTTCGTTGCTACATAATCGCCGGCGAGAGCTGATCCTTTACTGGAAAATGGTCATAATGTAATTAGTTGAGGTAAGTAATTCCTTATAATTAGTTTTCTTGTTGATATTCAGGGAAAAAAAATAAAAATTTAGGGTTTTATATAGAAAAAATAGATTAATTAGTTGCGTGTCTCTCATTACATGTTCAAAAACAAATTTTTAGTTGTTTTGCTGCATGCAAATTGTGAAAAATTGATGGATTGTGTCGATTATAATTTTTTCATGTAACACACGATTTGGTCGTGTAAGGTTATGTGGGATTCAAGGTTGTGTATTACACGACCTTAAAATTACACGACTTTTTTCACTGTTGTTAATTCATTATAATAACTTAGTTGTTTAAAGACTTAATTTTTGCTAAGAATTTATATTTGTTGCTATGCAGAAAATGTCAACAAAATGTATTTAGGAAAAAATGAAATGTGGCAAACTGAAAGTGAAAATTACTAATTTGTCATCGTTAGAACCAATAAGAATAATAAAAAAGAACCTTAGTGATGAACAACTAGGGTTTTTTCACAAATCATGTTTTGGGCACTTTTTGGACTTGAATGAGTTTCAGTTTTGTGCCCAGTTGTTGCACAAGTTGGTATTAAGGCATATGCATTCATCCGGTAAGGCAATGTATTTTAAGATAGGGAAAAAAGTTTACAGATTTTCAATGTTTGAATTTGCATTAGTTACTGGACTGAATTGTGAAGAAATTTATGAACTTAACTTGGACATTATGGATGACGGTGGTCGTCTATGTGATGTTTTGTTGGACGGTTGCACAAAGTTCACTAACACAACTCTAGGTCAGATATTTGAAGCAACTAAGTCCAAGGATGATATGAAAATGGTTAAATTTGCCATGTTGTACTTTTTGGAGGTTGTATTACTTGGAAAAGAATACCGATCATCTATAATTAGGGATCACATTCTCCACATTGACAACTTTGAAGATTTCAATAAATATCCTTAGGGCCGTGTCTGTTTTGAGAACACATTAGAAAGTATGAAGAATGTGATTACAATTAGATAGAATAGAGAAAGGGCAAATCCAGACTATGTCCCTAAAAAGGAGGCATACAACCTTCATGGCTGTCCATTTGTACTTCAGGTAACAAATTTTCAATATTGTTTTCGTAAAGATTGTTAAGATTAGGAATATTAATTAGTTCTTTTACTTGCACAGGTATGGGCACTTGAAATTTTCAGTGAAGTGTGTGAAACTTTTGCCTCGAAATGTAAGCATGTCAAATATCCAAGAATCCTAAATTGGACAATCACTAAACATGTTAGCTCTAATTCGCTTGACTCTTCCATATTTGATAAGAAAAATGTAATAACAAACAATCTAGATCGTCAGTGTCTTTCTTTTTTTCTTTTTAATTTATCTTTGACATTTATTAATTGGCCTAATTATTACAACTTAAGGTACTGGAGAAGTTGGACGTCGCTGATGAAATAGAGTCATCACAGCCTAATCTACAATGGTTTTGGCAAATAAATTGGCTGCAACAACTTGAAAATGATTTTTGTATTGACTCAAAGAGTAAAAAATCAGCCACTCCAGTCTCAGAACAGAAAAGTAACGGTGTTGTGCAGAAAAATTATGTGGCCATGGAAGTTAAAGAGACTAATAAACGTGCAAAGTATCAAGTTATGTCCATGAAAGGCAAAAAGAATTAGGAACATGCAAATTCTGTTGAGGACAAAACTGTAAGTTATTTTAATCTTTTGATAACAATTACATTTTTCGGTTTTTTTTTGTTTGCCTAATAGGCTCTGTCTTGTTCTGCTTGCAAGGGTAAACGTCCTGGTTACATTGATAATTTGATTTCTTTTATCGAGGACAAGTTTAATTGTTTGGATAAGCGTCTCAAAAAGATCGAAGAGAAGGTGCAGAAAATTGACTCATTGGAGGAGAATACGGGTGATGTGAGGGAGATGAGAGAACAAGTCAATAAAATTGTAGACTTAGCGGAGTTCCTAAATTCAACGGACTACAATGTGAAGGTTCATTTCGTTATTATTTTTAATTAAGAACAAATTGTATAAAGTTATTAATATTTGCTGCTGTGCAGATTCCGACAACATTTGATGATAACCCGAGTATTGTCACACCTGTGATTGTGTTTCCAAGCTTCACCACAAATGCAGGCATAATCAAAGAGGATCCAATAATTATTCTGTCTACACAGCAAGAGATGAAAAAATATGAAAGAAAAAGGCGATCTCGAAAGGATGCAGCTGTTTTACGCATGCAATACACTAACCCATTTCGAAAATCGTGACATGTCAATGTCGATGAAGTAAAACAACAAGTTCAGTTTGAGCATTGGCTGAAAGAGGATAATATGGAATCGTAATTCCTTATTTCTCTTTGTAAACTTACTTTTATTTCAACAATATTTCTTTGTTGACTATAATAAGCAATAAGTTTTACTCATATTTTCTTTTTCATTACTGCACAGTAAAATATTATCGTGGCTTATACATGAAGCAACAAAGAACTTCTTCCGCGGCTTGTATGATATAGTTTTTGTTTAGCATGTAATTTACTGCAGTAATGTCTGCACTTAATATTAATTTACATATGTTGGTAATATGTACAACATATAGACATTGGTTGTTACGTGATAAGATATGATTTGGCCAAGCTAACTATGCCGCATTTGCACCGATGTGCAATCATGGATAGTGTATTTCAGGTACTTAGTAATATGTATTAAGAAACAAATAAGATATGTAAATTTGTGCACTGAAAACTTGCAAAATTCATTGTTTTTTCAGCAAAAGCTTTTGTTAAAGTATGAGTTGTTTAAGAATGATCTAACTACAATATGAGATGAAGATCAAGAACATGATTTGACAATCAAACAAGAAAATGGCGAAGTTCTTCCATTCGTTATTCCATGGAGAGATGTTTATAAGGTAAAGTTTAAATTTTCTTAATGCATCGCTAAAGTTTAAATTTTCTATTTTTGATTTGCTCAAATTATTGTAGGTTTATATCACAATTAATGTACTTGAGTGTCATTGGATTCTTGTTGAGGTTGAGGTTGACATTGTAAAGGAGACAATTTCCATATATGACTCCATGGTTTCTTTAATGAATGACTCAACATTTTTGAAAGAATTATTGCCATATGCTGTTATTATTCCTCTTCTACTGGAGAAGATTTTATGGTATGATTCGCACCCTGAAACTACCCAAAAAAATAAAGTTTGGACAGTTTTACGTGTAGAGAATACGCCACAGCAAGAATCTCGGTGAGCAAACCAAATGCTCAATTTTTTTTTCATTTTGTTGTTATAGTTATATATTCAGTATGTAGTTGACTATTTTTTAAAATTCTCAGCAGAGATTGAGGTGTGTTTGTTTTGCGTTACCTGGACACACTTGCACGTAGTGAAGATATTCAAACAAATTGTAGATAATACGACACACTTGCTGTGGCATGTAGAGAATACGCCACAATAAGAATCTCAGTGAGCAAACCAAATGCTCAATTTTTTTTCATTTTGCTGTTATAGTTATATATTCAATATGTAGTTGACTATTTTTTAAAATTCTCAGCGGAGATTGTGGTGTGTTTGTTTTGCGTAAAAATGTATTTAGGAAAAAATGAAATGTGGCAAACTGAAAGTGAAAATTACTAATTTGTCATCGTTAGAACCAATAAGAATAATAAAAAAGAACCTTAGTGATGAACAACTAGGGTTTTTTCACAAATCATGTTTTGGGCACTTTTTGGACTTGAATGAGTTTCAGTTTTGTGCCCAGTTGTTGCACAAGTTGGTATTAAGGCATATGCATTCATCCGGTAAGGCAATGTATTTTAAGATAGGGAAAAAAGTTTACAGATTTTCAATGTTTGAATTTGCATTAGTTACTGGACTGAATTGTGAAGAAATTTATGAACTTAACTTGGACATTATGGATGACGGTGGTCGTCTATGTGATGTTTTGTTGGACGGTTGCACAAAGTTCACTAACACAACTCTAGGTCAGATATTTGAAGCAACTAAGTCCAAGGATGATATGAAAATGGTTAAATTTGCCATGTTGTACTTTTTGGAGGTTGTATTACTTGGAAAAGAATACCGATCATCTATAATTAGGGATCACATTCTCCACATTGACAACTTTGAAGATTTCAATAAATATCCTTAGGGCCGTGTCTGTTTTGAGAACACATTAGAAAGTATGAAGAATGTGATTACAATTAGATAGAATAGAGAAAGGGCAAATCCAGACTATGTCCCTAAAAAGGAGGCATACAACCTTCATGGCTGTCCATTTGTACTTCAGGTAACAAATTTTCAATATTGTTTTCGTAAAGATTGTTAAGATTAGGAATATTAATTAGTTCTTTTACTTGCACAGGTATGGGCACTTGAAATTTTCAGTGAAGTGTGTGAAACTTTTGCCTCGAAATGTAAGCATGTCAAATATCCAAGAATCCTAAATTGGACAATCACTAAACATGTTAGCTCTAATTCGCTTGACTCTTCCATATTTGATAAGAAAAAGGTAATAACAAACAATCTAGATCGTCAGTGTCTTTCTTTTTTTTCTTTTTAATTTATCTTTGACATTTATTAATTGGCCTAATTATTACAACTTAAGGTACTGGAGAAGTTGGACGTCGCTGATGAAATAGACTCATCACGGCCTAATCTACAATGGTTTTGGCAAACAAATTGGCTGCAACAACTGGAAAATGATTTTTGTATTGACTCAAAGAGTAAAAAATCAGCCACTCCAGTCTCAGAACAGAAAAGTAACGGTGTTGTGCAGAAAAATTATGTGGCCATGGAAGTTAAAGAGACTAATAAACGTGCAAAGTATCAAGTTATGTCCATGAAAGGCAAAAAGAATTAGGAACATGCAAATTCTGTTGAGGACAAAACTGTAAGTTATTTTAATCTTTTGATAACAATTACATTTTTCGGTTTTTTTTTGTTTGCCTAATAGGCTCTGTCTTGTTCTGCTTGCAAGGGTAAACGTCCTGGTTACATTGATAATTTGATTTCTTTTATCGAGGACAAGTTTAATTGTTTGGATAAGCGTCTCAAAAAGATCGAAGAGAAGGTGCAGAAAATTGACTCATTGGAGGAGAATACGGGTGATGTGAGGGAGATGAGAGAACAAGTCAATAAAATTGTAGACTTAGCGGAGTTCCTAAATTCAACGGACTACAATGTGAAGGTTCATTTCGTTATTATTTTTAATTAAGAACAAATTGTATAAAGTTATTAATATTTGCTGCTGTGCAGATTCCGACAACATTTGATGATAACCCGAGTATTGTCACACCTGTGATTGTGTTTCCAAGCTTCACCACAAATGCAGGCATAATCAAAGAGGATCCAATAATTATTCTGTCTACACAGCAAGAGATGAAAAAATATGAAAGAAAAAGGCGATCTCGAAAGGATGCAGCTGTTTTACGCATGCAATACACTAACCCATTTCGAAAATCGTGACATGTCAATGTCGATGAAGTAAAACAACAAGTTCAGTTTGAGCATTGGCTGAAAGAGGATAATATGGAATCGTAATTCCTTATTTCTCTTTGTAAACTTACTTTTATTTCAACAATATTTCTTTGTTGACTATAATAAGCAATAAGTTTTACTCATATTTTCTTTTTCATTACTGCACAGTAAAATATTATCGTGGCTTATACATGAAGCAACAAAGAACTTCTTCCGCGGCTTGTATGATATAGTTTTTGTTTAGCATGTAATTTACTGCAGTAATGTCTGCACTTAATATTAATTTACATATGTTGGTAATATGTACAACATATAGACATTGGTTGTTACGTGATAAGATATGATTTGGCCAAGCTAACTATGCCGCATTTGCACCGATGTGCAATCATGGATAGTGTATTTCAGGTACTTAGTAATATGTATTAAGAAACAAATAAGATATGTAAATTTGTGCACTGAAAACTTGCAAAATTCATTGTTTTTTCAGCAAAAGCTTTTGTTAAAGTATGAGTTGTTTAAGAATGATCTAACTACAATATGAGATGAAGATCAAGAACATGATTTGACAATCAAACAAGAAAATGGCGAAGTTCTTCCATTCGTTATTCCATGGAGAGATGTTTATAAGGTAAAGTTTAAATTTTCTTAATGCATCGCTAAAGTTTAAATTTTCTATTTTTGATTTGCTCAAATTATTGTAGGTTTATATCACAATTAATGTACTTGAGTGTCATTGGATTCTTGTTGAGGTTGAGGTTGACATTGTAAAGGAGACAATTTCCATATATGACTCCATGGTTTCTTTAATGAATGACTCAACATTTTTGAAAGAATTATTGCCATATGCTGTTATTATTCCTCTTCTACTGGAGAAGATTTTATGGTATGATTCGCACCCTGAAACTACCCAAAAAAATAAAGTTTGGACAGTTTTACGTGTAGAGAATACGCCACAGCAAGAATCTCGGTGAGCAAACCAAATGCTCAATTTTTTTTTCATTTTGTTGTTATAGTTATATATTCAGTATGTAGTTGACTATTTTTTAAAATTCTCAGCAGAGATTGAGGTGTGTTTGTTTTGCGTTACCTGGACACACTTGCACGTAGTGAAGATATTCAAACAAATTGTAGATAATACGACACACTTGTTGTGGCATGTAGAGAATACGCCACAATAAGAATCTCAGTGAGCAAACCAAATGCTCAATTTTTTTTCATTTTGCTGTTATAGTTATATATTCAATATGTAGTTGACTATTTTTTAAAATTCTCAGCGGAGATTGTGGTGTGTTTGTTTTGCGTTACCTGGACACACTTGCACGTGCTGAAGATATTCAAACAAATTGTACGCAGACACATGTCTCTTCTTATCGAAAGTAACTAGCTGAAAGATTTTTCTATGACCAGTCATTACTTTCGGAGAACAACTAACATGTGAGTATTGTTTTTTTAAATGAAGTCATTGCTGGTGGAAATAGTTTGGTTTAGTAAAATGAAATTTTATAGGCCATCACTGTCAGTGGTCCTGGGCTGTTAATATGAAGAATTAACTAAAGTGTTTTTTTCAAGCAGCCTTTGATTAAGAGTTGTTTTTAATTGATTTCATGGATTTATTATATGCAGGCATTCCTCATGTATGCATGTATGATTGGGTAGAGGAAGAAAGCAGTTTGAAAATTAAAAAAAAACTTTTTAAATGGTTGTAATATGTTTAATTGCGATGTTCATTAGTGTACCCTATCCAAATATTGACATTGTAAATTGATAACTTTGTTTATTTATAATAATTAATCTAATTATTTCTCAAACTGTCGAACATGCAAATTTATTTTTTTGTTGTAATTTTATGAACACACGATTTGGTCTTGTAAGGTCATGTAATATACTCGTGTATTACACGACCTTCATATATTACATGATTACCTGACCTTCATGTATTACACGACTTCATGTATTACACGATTTTTTCCAATAATCATTAGATTAATTTAGTTCTTTAAAGACTTAATTGGTGCTAAGAATTTATATTTGCTGCTATGTAGAAAATGTCAACTCAAATTATAAAAACAAAGAAGTGAAATTAAATTGGAATGTAAAAAAATTTAGTTATTTCATAATGCAACAAATTACAGTTTCCAAGCATAACATGTCCAAGACTAAAAATTTGTAAATCCAATTATCTAAGTTTGGTTAGCCGTAGGGCCATGCTCTTGCTCTGAAAGTGGTGTTGCTATAGTGCATGTTAGTCGATTATGCTCCCGCAATCCGCACCTACTACACTTATGCTGCACGATGTCTTCCCCTTGAGAAGGTATTCTAATAGTTCGCGGCCGTCCTACCTCTCGCTTTTTCACTGGCGGTGACAGCACATATGCACGCACCTCTTCTGAAACATCCCATTCCTCTTGTGGACCCACATAATAAATGCTCTCTGCATATGCTGTAACCCATGCATTGACAGAATAATAATGACCACATAAATCATAAACAGAATAGTTACGCATATGCTTACATACAGCTACCACATGTTCACAAGGAAGTTGGTCAATTTGAAACTCATTACAACTGCAAGTCTTTTGTAGCATGTCAACATGGCCATCAAGGTCGCCATCCTTAACTATAAACTCATGGAAATTAATCTGTGTTACTAGATATGTGTGTGATTTTTCCAATTTCCCTTTCAACTATTTCTCAACCCAAGTAGACATTAGAGTACATGCATCCATTGCCAATTCTCGCCTTTTTGGCAAACCATTCTAGTAATTTGTCAATGATACAATCTATTAACTTATGAATAGGCAAGGTTCGTGTTTCGTTTAAGACAGAATTCATACTTTCTGCAATGTTAGACATCATAATCCCATAACGCCTCCCTTCGAAGTGAGAACGAGCCCACTTCTCATATATGGCATCAGTCAGGTACTGGTGAACATTCAAACTAACATTGCGGATGACATCCATATATTGAGTAAATTTAATGGGCCAATGTGCCTTTGCAGCCAATTCAAATAAAGCACCCACATCGACTTCTTTAAAATGAGCATTTACATTTCGTTTTAAATGATGCGTACATATGCCATACCCTGCACTAGGAAATACTTTATCAACTACTTTCTTAATCTTCCATATGCCATTCCCATGAAGCGTCATTCTCACTATCACCTACACCAAATGCAACAGGATAAAGTTGATTGTTGTCATCAAGAGATGTTGCAATGAATATTGTTCCTTTATACTTGCCCTTCATGAATGTACCATCAACTGTAATAACAGGCCTAATACATTAAGTGAATCCTCTCATAGAACTTCCAATGGTCATGAAACAGTACTTGAAGTTGTTCGCACTGTCTTTTTCAATGAATGTATGACTTCCAGGATTTTTTTTCCACCATTGCCATGTACAAGGGTAATAAATGGTATGAATCTGCCGGAGTGCCCCTAACCATCTCCATTGCAAACTCCCTTGCTCTCCACGCCTTGTGATAACTTATTTCATAACCAAACTCCTTTTGAAAATCTTGCCTAATATCAGTTGGCTTATAAGTAGATGAAGCACCATCAAACTTATGCCGAAAATTTTGCCCAACTAACTTGGATGAAGCTTGACGGTTGTCTTTTTCCTATGAATCAAGGGAGCAGGTATAAACATTGTAATAATTTCTAATTTCAAACATGTTGCAACTTTTAAGCCTACTTGCACGAAGGCGCCATTTGCAGTTGTCATCCACACAAACAACAAGAAGCAAGACCTTGTCTAACTTTGGGGTTTTGAATTGGAACCTTTTTTTCACAACTAGTGCTTTAAGCTTTTCTTGCAATGCCCTTTTTAACTCAAACACCTCTTTCACCATCGACATATTAGTATCACCACTAACTTCTGTTGATAATAAATTACTGCTACTAGCAAAGTAAATTTATTCTGGCACATGTGGATTATTTAAGGTTCTTGAACTTATAGTAGCTAGAGTATTATCTCCTAATGCTAAATCAACAGCTAATGGTGGCTCATCTAAACAATCAACTCCAGTTGCAAATTCATTAACTGCTTCTTGTTCGTCAATTGGTTGTGTAGTAGGTAAACACTCAATTGGTGATTCATCTGCAATAGTAAAATTGTTCGAACTGAGAATTGGAAATGATGGAGGCACGTAGCTGGAGAAAGCATGACTCTCTTCCCATTAAGGACGAGGTGAATGTTGTCTATCCACCGGAACTGCCGAAATTGATCTACGTTCAAAAGTAATGCAGAGCGGGTTTCTAAACTCCATTCCACTAGTTACAATTAGTTTGAATTGTAACTGGTGGCATAGGATCAGATGTCTTAAGCTTGATCTTCATTGTGATTTCGAATTCCGAAGTATCTATATCAATAACTTGAGCTATCTTCTCCACCAATTCGGCATATGTTGTCGATCGTGGTATCATTATCCCTTTAGCCTTGGAACCTTTGAACTTATGCTTGTCATTTTGCTCAATTCATTCACCATTGAAGAGAATATGCACACGTACCAAAACCATATCTGATGATACAATAAAAACAATAATATCAAATTTCATATACAAGTAACTACACAACCTACACGACTATATTACTTACATGACTTACACGACCTACATGACTATATTACTTACATGACCTACATGACAACTATATGACGTACACGGTATCAAAAAGAATGCATGACGCGAAACATGTTTGCCATAAATAAGTTATATTGCTGAAATAAATAATAAAACAACCTACATTGCATATATTTCTACATATAAGAATAAATGTTGAAAATAAAACATTATAATGTGAGGAAAATTTCTAAATTTACTTAAAAATTAAAAAACTTAAAACCCAACATCATTAACATACCTTATTGGGTTATTTAATAAGTAATACACCCCATATCAATTAAAGAAATAGTGGGTGTTAAAAAAATGAATACATAATTGTATTTGTGTAAGAAGTTATGAGAGATTTTGAGAGATTCTAAGAGATTTTGAGAGAATTTCGGCAGCAAGAATAGATTGGGTGAAAGAAATATGAGGACAATGAAGTTGAGTGAATTTGATGCATTTATTAAGGGCATTTTAGACTTTATTCACATTTATTAGGGTATCCATGAAAACCAAAAAGGGAGGGGGTATTTAAATAATTTTGAAACTATTAAAAGGTATTTAATTAAAAACCCCATGTTATTTTAATCAATGATTTGTTGCGAGAACCGATCCAATGCGCGTCGTTGCATGCTATAACAATGACTATAACATGGTCCACTCTCATTGGTAGTCGCTAGGCTTCACAAGTTGGCTTCTCCAATAAGAGTGCCCCATTGCACATGAGATCACACGATGATTTGTCGTGTGATAAGAATATGTGAAGCCGAGAGTTAGTTGCATTCTGTTACTGATGAGGTGGCACAGTGAGCCAGCTTTGTGGGCCAGCATATGGTTAATTAGTTATGACCAAGAGCTTTAGTTATGACCAAGAGCTGTATAAATAACATAACTAAGGCTGATCACTTGGGATCTTTTTCGAATGGTACCGGACCACATAAATTCTTCCTCATTGTTTTCTATTTGTTTCTGGTTTACTCATTGTTCTTGGGTTGTCTTTGTGAATCTTGGCTGTTAGTTAAGTGCCGATATCTTTTTTTCTTAACAAATTGGTATCAAAGCTACGAAGCTCTCTGTTCTTGATCTTGAAGGATGGGAACCACTAGATTTAACCTTGAAAAATTTAATGGTGAAAACGACTTCTACTTATGGAGTCTTAAGATGAGGGCTATCTTGATTCAACAGGGCTTAGACAGTGCCCTTGATAATGAGGAATAACAAAAGTCCAAGAAAGAGAGAGAGGAAGGTTCTTCAAGTTCAGGTGGAGACTTAAGGACCATAAACAATAAAGCCCACATTACGATCATCCTTCACCTGTCTGATGAGGTACTAAGAGAAGTAGCAAAAGAGAGGTCAACATCTAGTTTATGGGCAAAATTGAAAGAGCTTTTCTTGAAGAAATCTCTGGCTAAGAGGTTATACATGAAAAGGAAGCTTTGCACATTTTCAATGAAGGAGGGGACATCTATGAAAGACAATGTTGATGAGTTCAACAAGCTGATACTCGATCTTGAAAATGTCAACATCATACTTGAAGATGAAGATAAGGCTCTCATCTTGCTAAGCTCATTACCAGAGTCCTATGAACACTTCGTGGATACTCTGCTCTATGGTAGGCAAACCCTCACCTTAAAAGATGTCAAGAATGCTCTTGAATCTAAAGACTTGAAGAAAAGAGCAGATGGCAAAGATCAGACCACTGGGGATGGATTAGTTGCCAAAGCAAAGACAGAAAAGAAGATGTATAAAGATAAGAAGAATAAAAATCAGAAAGAAAAGACTGATAAGATGAAGAAGAAAAGAAAATGTTACTTCTGCCAAAATGAGGGACATTATATAAAAGATTGCTTTGAGAAAAAGAAGCTGGAAAAACTACAAAAGGAGTCAAGTGGGAAAGTTGATATCGTGTCCATAGATGAAGGAGAGTCAGATGATGCAGATGTTCTTATTGCTGCAGATAATAAGTTTTCTGGTGAGTGGATACTTGACTCAGGGTGTTCTTTCCATATGTGTCCCCAAAATGATTTCTTTATAACCTTTGAAAAAGTTGACGGTGGAAGAGTTTTACTGGGAAATAATCTTGCCTGTAAGGTTGCTAGTATAAGATCAGTTAACATTAAAATACATGATGGTAAAGTCATAAGCTTAGAACAAGTCAGATATGTTCCAGAGCTTAAAAGAAACCTCATATCCTTAGGGATGATAGACCAATTGGGCTGTAGTATAAAGGCTGAAAATGGAGAACTACAGATCATTAGAAATGTCACAGTCATAATGAAAGGATGTAGAAGAAATGGATTGTATGTTCTTAATGGCTCAGTAGTGTTACCTTGGGTTAATAGTGTAAATAGTGATAAAACCATACTATGGCATATGAGGTTAGCTCACATGAGTGAAAAAGGTTTGAGAGAGCTTAGTAACTAAAGATTGCTAGGAACTGATCAAATTTCATCAGTTCAATTCTGTGAAAAGTGTGTGTTTGGCAAGGCAACCAGGCAAAGATTTAATTCAGGAAAGCAAGAAACTAAAAACACCATAGATTATATCCACTCAGATCTATGGGGATCTTCTCAGGTTCCATCTCATGGTGGAGCCAGATACTTCATTACATTTATAGATGACTTTTCTAGAAAAGTCTGGGTTTATGTACTAAAGCAAAAGAATAAAGCACTAGAGAAGTTCAAAGACTGGCTAACCTTAATGGAAAACCAAACAGAGAGGAGAGTGAAAAGGTTAAGAACAAACAATGGGTTAGAATACTGCTTAAATGAGTTTAACCAGTTCTGCATAAAAAATGGGATAGCATGGCACAAAACAGTAAGGCATACACCTAAGAAAAGTCTGGGTTTATGTACTAAAGCAAAAGAATAAAGCACTAGAGAAGTTCAAAGACTGGCTAACCTTAATGGAAAACCAAACAGAGAGGAGAGTGAAAAGGTTAAGAACAAACAATGGGTTAGAATACTGCTTAAATGAGTTTAACCAGTTCTGCATAAAAAATGGGATAGCATGGCACAAAACAGTAAGGCATACACCTTAGCAAAATGGGTTAGCTGTAAGGATGAACATGACCCTAGTTGAAAAGGTGAGGTGCATGCTGTTCAATGCAAATATCTCCAAGCACTTCTGGGCAGAAGCTGTCACTACAGCAGCCTACTTGGTAAACAGGAGCCCTTCATCAGCCCTGCAGTTCAAGACTCCTCAGGAAGTTTGGACAGGAAAGCCACCGGATCTCAGCAATATCAGAATATTTGGCTGCCTTGCCTATGCTCACATAAACCAAGGAAAGTTAGAACCAAGGCCATAAAGGGTTACTTCATTGGGTATCCAGAAGGTGTCAAGGGGTTCAAAATTTGGTGCATTAATGGAAAACCATCTAGAACCTTTATCAGTCGAGATGTTGTGTTTAATGAAGAATCAATACTGCATCAAAGGGTAGAAACTGAGCTTACAACAACTGACCTAGATAGAAATGAGGAAGACAACCAGAAGGTAGAGACCAGTGAGGAATCAAAGGTCACAGAAAAGGATTCCAGAACTAATCAGAAAGTACACAACAACTTGAAATTAGATGATTATCAACTGATAAGGGACAGACAGAAGAGAGTCATTAAGTTACCCAAAAGGTATGGCATAGCTAATATGGTCTCTTATGCCCTGGCAGTAGCTGAAGAAGTTATTGGTGAAGAGCCTATAAACTACAAACAAGTATGAGCAGTAAAGATAAGAAAAAATGGTTGGGTGCCATGAATAAAGAAATCATCTCACTTAAGAAAAATAACCCATGGATTTTGGTCAAGAAACCTCAGGACAAGAAGCTGGTAGGATGCAAATGGATTTATAAAATTAAAGAAGGGACTGCTGATGGAGAGCTTCCTAGACATAAGGTAAGACTTGTGGCTAAGGGGTTCACACATAAGCATGGAATGGACTTTAATGAAGTATTCTCCCCTGTTGTTAAATATAGTTCCATAAGAGTTCTACTGGCAATAACAACATTCAATGACCTGGAATTGGATCAAATGGATGTGAAAACCGCCTTCTTGCATGGGAGTCTAGAAGAAGAAATTCTCATGGAATAACCAGAGAGGTTTGTTGAAGAGGGGACTGAAGATATGGTATGTTTGCTGAAGAAGAGCTTGTATGGACTGAAACAGTCTCCAAGGCAATGGTATTTGAGGTTTGATAAGTTCATGATCAGCCATGAATTCTGCAGAAGCCAATATGATACCTGTATGTACCTTAAAACCTTACCAGATGGTATTTTCCTCATTCTCTATGTTGATGACATGCTTATTGCATGTAAAAGAATAAAGGAGATAGAAAAGCTAAAATTAGAGTTGAATTCAGCTTTTGAGATGAAAGACCTGGGGGCTGCTACAAGAATTCTTGGGATGCAGATTGTGAGGGACAGAATTTCAAGAACTTTGTTCCTTACTCAAGCTCTATATGTTAAAAGGGTGCTTAATAAGTTTGGAATTAGTAATGCAAAGCTTGTATCAGTGCCATTGTCAGCACACTTCAGACTGTCAAAGTTCCAGGAACCAGAAGAGGATAAAGACATTGAACATATGAAGACAGTGCCTTATTCAAGTGCAGTTGGCAGTGTTAGCCTATATGGCCATAAATATTGATTTTGATGATAACAAACCACATGTATTTATTAAGCAAAGATTTATGAATTGTGCTTTTATAATAAGAAAATGATGTTATGGAATTAAAGCATTTTGGACTAAAATTTTAAAATCTTTGATAATGTTTTAAATTTCAGATTTGGACCTACTTGAAACTATTTAAATATTTTTTAGCCATTTTATAATTTCACAAAGTTTGGGCGAAATCATAATTTCATAAAGTTTTGGGATTAACGAAGCATTACTTAGAAATTCTGAAATTGGATTTATTTGTAAACTTTTATAACGTTTTGGGCTATACTATAGTTTTATAGAGTTTGGGGTCAAACTAAAAATTTGGGAAAAATTTCACTGTAGCAGGTTACTATAGCAAGCGGCTTACCGAATATAAAAATAAAAAAACCGGATAAGAGATAGTAAGCATCCAGAACGCAAATGGCTTATCGAATTTTCGTAACCGGCAAGCCGGATAGACAAAATTCAAAATTTTGCCTTAACGATAACATAAATGTGGCTTACCGGATTCCATAAACCGCAAACCGGATATGCCCAGAATGTGAGTAACGACTAGTTTTTGAGCTCAAACTTTAAGAACTCAAATCCAACTCATTTTGAAGAACTCAAACAAGCAAAAACAAAAAGTACACGAAATATCTTGAGCCTTCAAACTTACAAAATACAAACATTGAATCATTTCTTGTTCTTTATTTTTGAATATCTACTCATCGAGTGAGTTTCATTGTAACCTTCATTTATTCATCTCAATTGTAAGAGTTTGAGTGTGTGAGACACTTGAGTGAAGAGATTGGGAGATAATCTCTTTGTTGTGAAGGTTCATTGACACATTGAAGTCAATTGTAATCGGTTGAAGCCTTGGAAAGGCTTGGATAGTGAAATCCTCAAGCTTAGATCGCTTGGAGGTATGGACGTAGACGGAGATTACCGAACCACGTAAAAATTCTTGTATTTGTTTCTCTTCTCTCTTACTCTTTAATTATTGTGCTTTTATTGAACTTATTGCTTTCAATTTTTATTAAGACATTAGATTGCTTGTTGTGTGGATTTGCTAGGATAATTTTTAAAATTCCAATTCACTCCCCCTCTTGGGTTGCACACTTATATTTCATTTGGTATTAGAGCGAGGTACTCTTATTTAGACTTAACCATTTAGAGCTAAAGATCAATGGCAACTCAAAATGATTCCACATTTAGGGAAGGACAGTCCACCACTAGACCACCTTACTTTGATGGAAATGATTACCCATATTGGAAAACTAGGATGAGAATTTACTTGCAAGCCTTAGATTATGACATTTGGGAAATTGTTAATGATAGTCCTTTCATGTCTTTGACTAAAAATAAAGTCGGAGAAGATATTCCAAAACCTTCACGGGATTGGAATGAATTCGAAAAGAGAAAAGCCTCTCTAAACTCCAAGGCCATGAATGCCTTGTTTTGTGCACTAGATAAGAAAGAGTTTCATATAGTGTCTAGTTGCGAAAGTGCTAATGAGATTTGGCACAAACTTGAGGTTGTCTATGAATGCACAAACCAAGTGAAAGAATCTAAAATAAGTAGGTACACTCGACAATATGAATTGTTCCAAATGGAACAAAATGAAAATGTGTATTCTATGTATACTAGATTTACGGACATAGTGAACACTCTAGGAGCTCTAGGGAAGAATTTTTCAAATAGCGAAAAAGTCAAGAAAATCATTAGGTCACTACCTAAAGAATGGAGACCAAAAAGGACTGTCATTGAGAAAGTAAAGGATTTAAATGTATTACCTATTGATGATTTAATTGGTTCTCTCATTTCATATGAAGAAGATTTGGCAGTTGAAAAAGTACGTGAGGAAAAGAAGAAAAACATTTCTCTCAAGGCTTCAAAACGTGAGAGTGATGAGGAAAGCGAAATAGATGATGAGGAGTTGGCTATGTTGGCTAGAAGGTTCAGAAAATTTTACAAGAAGAATAATGAGCAGAGAAAGTTCAGAGGCTACAAGAATAAGAATGAGAAGAATGAGTCAATCACTTGTTATGAATGCAAGAAGCCCGAACACATACGACCGGAATATCCTCTTCTCAATAAACTCAAGAAGAAAGCTATGGTGGCCACATGGGACGATAGCGATGAGGAAACAAGTGATGAGGATGAGCAACAAGAAATGACAAACTTAGCTCTCATGGCCGTTGGGGAAGAATCATGTGATGAACTTGATGAGGTAAGTGTTCTTCCTACATATGATGAATTACATGATGCCTTTAAGGATTTGCATGATGAGCTGATGAAGATTGGTAAAAAGAATATATGTCTTAAAAAGAAGATGATAGAGTTTACAAATGAAAATGAATCATTTAGTGCAAAAATTACACACCTAGAATTAGAAAATAAAACATTGCATGATAGCATAACATTATTTGAGAATTCTAGCATTTCACATGAGTACTTAGAGTCACACATGAATGACTTGAAAAATGAAAATGAAATGCTTAGAAAGAAGAGCAATGAATTAAATGAAATTGTGCTAAAATTCACGAATGGGCAAAAGATATTGGACAATTTGCTAAACTCACAAAAATGTGTATTTGACAAAAGTGGCATCGGTTATAAACCAAATTTAAAACAAAAATTTTACAAGAGCTATTTTGTGAAGAATACATCTATTAACAATCAAATTATATGTCATTATTGTAATCAAGATGGTCATATGAAAAATAGATGTGCAGTGAAGAGAAATGCATATTATGGTGTGAAATGTGTTTGATTCCGAAAGGAACCATTGCTGCTAACTCTCAAGGACCCAAAAAGAGTTGGGTACCTAAAACTTGAGATTTTCTCTACAGGGCTTGAAGAAGAAGAAGAATAAGTGGTACTTGGACAACGGTTGTTCAAGACACATGACAGGGAATTATTCTTGGTTTTCAAATTTCACTAAGATCGAAAATGATGGAGATGTATCGTTTGGAGATAATTCAAAAGGAAAAATCATTGGGATTGGAAATGTCGGTAATGTATCCTCTACTCTCATTGAAAATGTGTGTTTGGTTGAAAACTTGAAACACAATTTGCTTAGTATTAGTCAATTATGCGATAAAGGATATAAAGTTATCTTTGATGAATCAAAATGTGTTATTGAGAATGCATGTGATGAAAAAATCTTGTTTGTAGGAAATAGATGTGTTAATGCCTATACCATTAATATAGATTGTGCATCATTACATGATAAATGTCTCTCCGCATTGCATGATGATGGTTGGTTGTGGCACAGAAGATTAGGTCATGCAAGCATGGATTTGATTTCAAAAATCGTGAAAAATGATTTAGTTAAAGATTTTCCAAAAATCAGTTTTCAAAAAAATAGAATTTGTGAAGCATGCCAATTTGGAAAACAAATCAAAACCTTCTTCAAAAGCAAGAATCACGTCTCTACTTCAAAACCACTTCAATTGCTTCATATATATTTGTTTGGACCTTCTAGATATGCTAGTTTAAGTGGCAAATTTTATGCATTTATAATTGTGGATAATTATTCTAGTTACACATGGGTATTGTTCTTAACTAATAAGGATGATGCCATTGATGCATTTCGAATTTTCTATAAAAAGGTTCAAAATGAAAAAGGTTATTTTATTACTTGTATTAGAAGTGATCATGGTGGAGAATTTGAAAATCATGCATTTGAAAATTTTTGTAATGACTTTGGCATTGAACATCAATTTTCATCACCTAGGACTCCACAACAAAATGGAGTAGTAGAGAGAAAGAATAGGTCTATTCAAGAAATGGCTAGGACCATGTTGAATGAAAACTCTTTGCCTAAGTATTTTTGGGCCGAAGCCGTCAACACCGCTTGTTATGTTTTAAATCGGGTGTTGATTAGACCTAATCTTAATAAAACTCCATATGAGCTTTGGAAAGATAGAAAACCCAACATTGGCTATTTTAAAGTTTTTGGATGCAAATGTTTTGTTTTGAACACAAAAGATAATCTTGGTAAATTTGATCCAAAATCTGATGTTGGTATTTTTCTTGGTTATTCAAATTCAAGCAAAGCTTATAGAGTTTATAACAAAAGAACTTTAGTTGTGGAGGAATCTATGCATGTCACATTTGATGAGTCTAACCCCTCCTCTACGGAGAAAGTCGTTGTTGATGATGATGCAGGAGAAGAAGAACAAGAAGAAAAAGCATCAAATGACAATCAAGAAGATGCACCACATGGAATTCAAGAGGAACATCATGAAGAACCAAATGTGGAGCAAAATGAAGGTACTTCTCAAACACTCCCCAAGGAGTGGAGGTATGTCTCTTCTCACCCTAAAGACGTAATTTTAGGAGATCCCTCACGAGGTATTACAACTAGATCATCACTTAGAAATACTTGTGAGCATAATGCATTCATCTCTCAAATTGAACCAAAATCCTTTGAGGATGCAGAAAATGATGAATCTTGGATTATGGCAATGCAAGAGGAGTTAAATCAATTTGAAAGAAACAATGTGTGGGAATTAGTTCCTAAACCTGAACATCAATCTATAATAGGTACTAAATGGGTGTTTAGAAATAAGATGGATGAATCCGGTGTGGTTGTAAGAAACAAAGCTAGATTAGTGGCTCAAGGTTACAACCAAGAGGAAGGAATTGATTTTGATGAAACTTTTGCACCTGTAGCAAGATTAGAATCCATTAGGATGTTGTTAGCATATGCATGTCATAAGGATTTTATTTTGTATCAAATGGATGTCAAGAGTGCTTTCTTAAATGGATACATTATGGAGGAAGTTTATGTGAAACAACCTCCTAGTTTTGAAAATGAAAAATTTCCAGATCATGTGTATAAGTTATCCAATGCTTTATATGGTTTAAAACAAGCGCCTGGAGCTTGGTATGATAGGCTTAAAAACTTCTTGTTGGATAACGATTTTTAGATGGGAAAAGCGGATATAACTCTTTTTGTTAAGCATAAGAACCAAGACATACTTATTGTTCAAATTTATATTGATGATATTATTTTTGGTTCTACTAATGAGTTGTTGTGTAAAGATTTTTCATCATGTATGAGTCAAGAATTTGAGATGAGTATGATGGGAGAGTTGAAGTACTTCCTTGGACTTCAAATCAAACAAAACGAGGAAGGAATTTTCATAAACCAAGCCAAGTACGTAAAAGATCTACTCAAAAGATTTGACTATGATAATGGAACGACAAAAAGCACTCCTATGAGTACTACCATCAAGCTGGACAAAGATGAGAAAGGTAAGGAAGTTGATATCAAGACTTATCGAGGTATGATCGGCTACTCAAAAGATTTGACTGCTAGTAGGCCTGATATTATGTTTAGTGTATGCTTGTGTGCTAGATTTCAATCTTGTCCTAAAGAGTCTCACATGCTTGCTGTCAAACGCATTTTTCGGTATTTAATTGGCACTATTAATCTTGGCCTTTGGTATCCTAGAGGAACTCATATTGATTTAACTTGTTATTCGGATGCCGATTTTGCTGGGTATAAGGTTGATAGAAAAAGTACTAGTGGAACATGTCACTTCCTAGGTCATTCTCTTGTCTCTTGGTTTAGTAAGAAACAAAACTCAGTTGCGCTTTCAACCACCGAGGCAGAATATATTGCCGCAGGTAGTTGTTGTGCACAAATTCTTTGGATGAAACAAACCCTTAGAAACTATGGTATTAAGCTTGATCAAATACCTATCTTATGTGACAATACTAGTGCTATAAATCTTTCCAAGAATCCCATTCAACATTCTAGGACTAAGCATATAGAAATTAGACATCATTTCCTTAGAGATCATGTTAAAAAATGAGATGTCCTAATTAAATTTGTTTCCACTAAAAATCAGCTTGCGGATATCTTTACAAAACCTCTTAGCGAAGAGCATTTTTTAAAGATAAGACATGAGCTTGGAATGATGAATGTTGAATCTTAATTCATATTTTACTACATGACTTGATATGTTTGTTATCATATTAATTTATGCTGCATAAATTAGATAGTTTGATATGCTTTCGAATTTATGATTTTATGATTTTGTGTTTCATTCATTAAATGGCTTTTTGAAAAGTTTTAAATCTCAAAATGATTTAAAATTAATCAATTTTTAAGGCCGGAAATAAAATGGTGTGTGTAGTACAAGTATAAGAGCTAGCAAATATTCCCTTTCCATTCATCCGGAAAAATATTTTTTTTCTTACTGATTTCTCTCGGGACAAATTTCGGATAACTGGATTAGCTTTGGTTGCTCTCGGGACAACATTCGGATAACCGGTTCTTCAATTTGGAAAAGTAAATTTGGAAGGGAACTCAATGCCTCACAACCGGTCTACCGGTTAGCAAAACCGGAAAGTCGAATTCGCATGCATGCTTGCTGGAACAAAACCGGATTTCCGATTTAAGACAATCCGGAAAACCCGATTTTTGGAAGCTCTTGAAACCGGCCAGCCGGTTAAGAAACCGGCAAGCCGAATTCCCTCATGTTGCTCTCAGGTTCATATCCGGTCAACCGGATTTCAAATCCAGTAGACCGTTTTCGCTTGTTTGGTTTCTGTCCAATAACCGGCTTGCCGGTTAGGAAATCTAGCAAGCCGGATTCGTGAGCCTTTTATGTTGTTCATCCTCTTCCTCATGCATTCGGCAATCCGGCTATTCCTCTCTCTAAAAACCGTTTGCTTCTCCCTTATTTTTCATTCCAAAATCCACCATTTCTACTCGGTTTTGATGCAAATTAATCCATAAATCTTGATCTCCATCCGCTCTTATACCTAAAATCACACTCAAAACTTATTTTCAACCTCCAAATCCCTAGATCCGAATTTCAACCTAGGTTTTGGGCCGATTTTTCTCTCTCTGGATTTCTCACTCTCAAGCCATTTTTTATCCAATTTGTTTCTCCAAATCACTTTCAATCTTCATCATCTTCATTCTCTTTGGTGTTTTTATCTTCAAATCCATCAAAATCAAAATATCAAGCTCTCGGTCGGTTCGAAGAAAAGGCAAAGAACCGGTTCAACAAACCACCCAGCCACAGGAAGCAATGGGCACCTCTAATCAATCCATTTTTGAGTCCATTCATTTTCAGAACAAGCAACACTTGATCAAACGGTTTCAATAAAACTTTCGGACTCGTGAGGTACTCAACACTTTCTTTATTTTACCGGATGTTATGCATACTTTCAAGATTAGTTATAGAAATATATTTCAATTGTTGGGAGATGTTGGTTGGATTGATGCATTGTTGATTGAGGACAATGTGTATCCCGAATTGGTGAAAGTATTTTACTCGAATATGGATTGTTCCGCGGAGAAAGAGAATCGAGTAATCACCACAGTTGGAGGAGTTTTGATTGAATTTGATGATTCGGAGTTGAACTCCATCCTAGGATCTTCCGATGATGGCCTGGACATTTTTTCTCTTAGGAAACCTCCTGATATTGATGACTATGTTCATGTTGATGCCGTTCGTAATATTTGTCGGCGTAGTGATCTTTCTGTTGAAGACTGTACCATTCATTTCCGTACTCAGTGTCTTTGTCTTCAAACTCGTTTTTTGCTTCGTATCATCCAGTCCATTGTACTTTCTAGATCAGGACATTTGGATGAGGTTTCTCACATGGATGTCGCCATGATTGACTGTATTCTTAGAGGTCACCCGGTTAACTTGGGCTATTCCATCATCCGCACCATGTTGAGTATTCCTACCTTGATTACTCGCTCTCTTCCTTATGGTCACTTCATTACCCGAATTCTTAAATTTTTTGAAGTGCCGATTCTAGAACCATCTTGTAGGCCGTCCAAGGGTATCGGGGATGAGGTTATTATTGGGTTAGGCTTTGAGTGGAAGGATGGCACTTGTGTCAAATACAACGATAACAAGTTTACCTTTCTAGCCCCAAGTGATGATCGGCCACTTAATACTATGATTCCAACTGATCAGCTTCCAGTTTTCTCACTCTCATTTCGAGGGCAGCGTAGACGCCGAGTTTCTTCCACGGTTGCTTCAGCTCTTAGTGCATCTGTATCCGCTTCATCACCTCCACATCCTCCTACCTCTGAAGAGGTCACTCTTCAGCAGATTATAGATGAAGTGCGGACACTCTTTGTGCGGCAGACTGAGTTTCAGCAGCAGCAGCAGCACCTTATTCATGGACAGCGCCTCCTCTTCGAGCACTTCGGCATTCCATATCCGTTTCCACCTCCATCACCTCTATCCTCACCACCTGAGTAGT
This sequence comes from Citrus medica, assembly GCA_002013955.2. NCBI lineage: Eukaryota > Viridiplantae > Streptophyta > Magnoliopsida > Sapindales > Rutaceae > Citrus > Citrus medica. The sequence continues at coordinate 115,350 of MKYO02026940.1, forward strand.
ATCTTATGCTTGTACTTGGACACATCTATATTTCATTTACTGCATTGTGTGTTTGTTTATCTTCGAATATAAGGATGGTTATTATGCTTTTCGGTTTATGTCTTTGTTTTGGATGTTATGGATTTGTTTTGATTGATCATTATGGATTATATGGATTTTCTTATGCTTATGGATATTGTTTTTTACTAATGTGCTTATGTTGCGATTTTGATGATTGATAGGGGGAGCCTTTATTCTTTTTTATGATGAAGGGGGAGAATGATTTAATATATGTTATGAAAATATGCATGTATCTAGGGGGAGTATGTATACAGGGGGAGTTTTTGTTAAATAATTTTCAAATCATTTTTTAACTTGCATTGATTAAGGGGGAGCTTTTCATAACTAGAATAAATTTGAATGTGCTTTGTCATCATCAAAAATGGGGAGATTGTTAGCCTATATGGTCATAAATATTGATTTTGATTATAATAAACCATATGTATTTATTAAGCAAAGATTTATGAATTGTGCTTTTATAATAAAAATGATGTTATGGAATTAAAGCATTTTGGACTAAAATTTCAAAATCTTTGATAATGTTTTAAATTTCGGATTTGGACCTATTTGAAACTATTTAAATATTTTTGAGCCATTCTATAATTTCATAAAGTTTGGGCGAAATCATAATTTCATAAAGTTTTGGGATTTAACGAAGCATTACTTAGAAATTCTGAAATTGGATCTATTTGCAAACGTTTATAACGTTTTGGGCCATACTACAGTTTTATAGAGTTTGGGGTCAAACTGAAAATTTAGGAAAAATTTCACTGTAGCAGGTTGCTGTAGCAAGCGGCTTACCGGATATAAAAACCAAAAAACCGGATACGGGGCAGTAAGCATCTAGAACGCAAACGGCTTACCGAATTTTCGTAACCAGCAAGCCGGATAGGTGAAATTCAAAATTTTGTCTTAACGGTAACATAAATCCGGCTTACCGGATTCCATAAATGGCAAACCAGATATGCTCAGAATGTGAGTAACGGCTAGTTTTTGAGCTCAAACTATAAGAACTCAAATCCAACTCATTTTGAAGAACTCAAACAAGCAAAAATAAAAAGCACACAAGATATCTTGAGCCTTCAAACTTGCAAAATACAAACATTGAATCATTTCTTGTTCTTTATTTTTGAATATCTACTCATTGAGTGAGTTTCATTGTAACCTTCATTTATTCATCTCAATTGTAAGAGTTTGAGTGTGTGAGACACTTGAGTGAAGAGATTGGGAGATAATCTCTTTGTTGTAAAGGTTCATTGACACCTTGAAGTCAATTGTAATGGGTTGAAACCTTGGAAAGGATTGGATAGTGAAATCCTCAAGCTTGGATCGCTTGTAGGCGTGGACGTAGGCGTGGATTGCCGAACCATGTAAAAATTCGTGTGTTTGTTTCTCTTCTTTCTTACTCTTTAATTATTGTGCTTTTATTGAACTTATTGCTTTCAATTTTTATTAAGACATTAGATTGTTTGTTGTGTGGATTTGCTAGGATAATTTTTAAAATTCCAATTCACCCCCCTCTTGGGTTGCACACTTATATTTCAGATAGCATTATGTACTCCATGGTTTGTACAAGGCCTGATATAGCTCATGGAGTAGGAGTTGTTAGCAGGTTTATGGGAAATCCAGGTAGAGAACACTGGAATGCTGTTAAGTGGTTATTAAGGATCTAAGTGGTACATCTAGTCATGGAATTTTGTTTGGTGGTTCCGATGCTAAAGTGTGCCAAATATCAGGTTTTGTAGACTCAGATTTTGCTGCTGATATAGACAAGAGAAGGTCTATTACAGGGTATGTTTTCATTTTGAATAGAGGGGCAATGAGTTGGAAAGCATCTCTCCAGTCGGTTGTTACTTTGTCCACAATTAAAGCTGAGTACATTGCATTGACAGAAGCAGTAAAAGAAGCAAAGTGGCTGAGTGGACTAGTGTCTGAGTTTGGATTGAAGCAGGATTCAGTTTGCATTGGTTGTGACAGCTCCAGTGCAATTCAGCTCAGTAAGAATCCCAAGTATCATGAAAGGACAAAACACATTGATGTTAGGCTGCATTTTATCAGGGATGAGATTGCTAATGGTGTGGTTAATGTTGTCAAGGTTCCTACTCTGACAAATCCAGCTGATGTTTTAACTAAAGCAGTTCCTGCAGTCAAGTTTAGAAACTCTCTGAACTTGATTGGTGTTGATAGTTTGTGAACCAAGCTAGTAGTGCTGAAGATATAAGTGAAGCTACTATTTTTTTTTCAGAATGAACTAAGGTGGAGATTTGTGAAGTCGAGAGTTAGTTGCATTCTATTACTGATGAGGTGGCACAATGAGTCAGCTTTGTGGGCCAGCATATGGTTAATTAGTTATGACCAAGAGCTGTATAAATAACATAACTAAGGCTGATCACTTGGGATCTTTTTCGGCTAAGTTGAGTGACTAATACTGAGAGTGAGGTTTCTTGGTTGGAAGGGATTAGTTCTCTGACATTTGTAGTCACATTGTAATCAGTCTTAAGCAATAAAGTTTCACACCCTTTTAGGGTTCTTCAGCCGTGGATGTAGGTACTCTGGTACCAAACCACGTAAATTCTTCCTCATTGTTTTCTATTTGTTTCTGGTTTACTCATTGTTCTTGGGTTGTCTTTGTGAATCTTGATTGTTAGTTAAGTGCCAATATCTTCTTTTCTTAACAGAATATATATTGCCAACTTTATGAAAAAATCCTACTTTTATGTTATTATTGTTTTTTCAACCTGTCTCAGCCAGCTTTCAGTGTTTTAAATTTTTGACAAAAATACAAAACATATTAAAAAAAGAAATCATACAGAAATGTGTAACATGGCATAATCAAACCAATCAAAACTTTCCATGTAAACCAAATCAATTAAATCAAGTTTCTGGCCAATTGACGAGTTAAGTAGGTTTTTTTAGCTAACCATCAGAGTTTGAATAATAAAAAAAAATAGAAGCTTAAATACAATCGAGTTATGCTGACATCCCACCCCTATCTTTTCATTTATTATTTTTTGATTTAAAATTGTTTGTGACCTATGCCTTTTCACAAAAAAAAAAGAAAAAGAAAAAAGACAAAACCTCAGGTTGGAAGACGATACATTGTCATCAAACAAATTTGTATTGAAGTGGAGAGGAAGATAGGGACGTCGTTACTTGGTGCTTACAATATTGAAAGCGTAAGAAGTGTCGAGGAAACACACACACAGAGGCGAAGCTCAGGGAAGGCTAACCCGGGCTGCAGCCCGGGTAAGCTTTTTGAAAAAAAAAATTATAATTTATAAATTTATTTTTATTAATATTTATAAAAAAAACAAACCTAATAATTATAGGAATCCTTATTTTCCCCAAATCACAATTCATAAAACTCTCTAGTATCTAACTAAATACGAATTTGAAATTCACCAAAATTCAATTGCTCAAGTCTCTTACTGTGCTGAATACCCAGTCTCATGCGTTCGAATTGACGCCGAGCCACTGCCTCATGAGTGACGCCGAGCCACTATCGCAAGGCCCGCACCCGCAGGCTGAATCTTTCACCGCCGAGCCAACGCCGAATGCCCAGTCTCTTGATGCGGCCGCTGGTACAAAGCACTTTGCCTTTTAAACTTTAGTTTACAGAATAGAATATGATTTTATGATAATGATGGTTGGCACACAAAGTGGAATTGTGGAAGAGAAGTTGTCGATTTTGTGAACTGAGAACTGTGATTCAACTTTCTAAAATTATAAAATAATAGAATATGACAAATAGTGATGATAGCATATAAAGTGGAACTTGTAAAAGGTGCTGATTCATCTTCTTGGGATTATAAAATAATGATGGCATGAAAGAATGAGTGATCAAAATAGTAAAATAATTAATTTGAATGCTGACTTTTTTTAATTAGCTTTTAACTTACGGTTTTGTCAATTTTTTATAAAATAAATACTAAATTTTTAATGTATTTTATTACAGATTCAATGATAAATAAATCAAGAAAAACTCTACTTTCTTTTTTTAAGAGAGTAGGTGAAAATCAATCATCCACCAAGTCTTTATCTCCATGTCAAGTTAATGCTCAAGATTCCAGTGAGCAACATGCTTCCAAATTTCAAAGGGTTGAAGTTGAAGAAACTAGAAATACTTATCTGGAGCGTGATCCTGGATTACGTCATCAAATAGGGACATATTCAGTAAATCAACATGATGATATTCGAAGGGAGTACATCAAAATGGGACCTTATCAGCCTAAACTACGAGACTATCCACTAACTAATGATGGCATGCAAGAACGTAGGTTTCAGTATCACTGGTTTAAAAAATTTCCATGGCTTGAGTACTCTGAGGTAAAAGATAGTGCATTTTGTTTTCCATGCTTTCTTTTTGATGAAATTCCATCAAACAACCCAAAATTTGTTATTGAAGGGTTTTCTAGTTGGAAGAGAGTCAACAATGGAAAAAAATGTCCTTTTTTACAGCATGAAGGGGGTCCATCTTCTCATCATAATAAGAATATGCAGAGTTGGGGTTGTTTGAGGAACCCAATTCAACACATTGATAGATTAATTAATGCCCAAACTTCACAACAACTTTTGGAGAATAGGTTACGATTGAAGACTTCAATTATTGCTGTTAAATGGTTAGCAAAGCAAGCATGTGCTTTTAGAGGTCATGATGAATAAGTTAATTCAAGAAATCGGGGAAATTTCATAGAGTTGATAAAGCATTCAGCGGAGTGTAGTAAAGAAATTGCTCAAGTTGTCTTGGAAAATGCTCCATCATATGCTAAGTATACATCGTCTGACATTCAAAAAGAGCTTTTAAATATTCTTGCAAACAAAGTGCGAAACAAGATACGCAGGGAACTTGGAGATGGTAAGTTTTGTATTTTAGTAGACGAAGCACTTGATGAATCTGATAAAGAGCAAATGGCTATTATTTTAAGGTATGTTGATTGTGATGGGTATATTCGAGAACGTTTTTTTGAAGTTGTTAATGTCATGGAAACTACAGCAGTAACATTGAAAAAAGAAATATGTAATGTTCTTGCACGATATGATCTTTTAGTTGAAAATATCCGAGGGCAAGGGTATGATGGTGCTAGTAACATGCGAGGTGCATGGAATGGATTGCAAGCATTATTTTTGAAAGATTGCCCATATGCATATTATATACACTGTTTTGCACATCAACTACAACTTGCTTTAGTTGCAGCATCTAATGATGTGCCAGATGTATGGCTTTTCTTTTCAGCATTGGGTTCAATTGTAAATGTTCTGACTTCATCTGCTAAACGGCTTTCTGAGTTAAAATCTGCTTGGGAAGCAGAAATAATAGATTTGATAGCTTCAGGAGAAGTTCAAACTGGTACAGGGGCCAATCAAATTCATACTTTGCAACGGCCTGGAGCTACTCGGTGGAGCTCTCATTTCCGTTCTGTCAGTAGGTTGCTTGATTTGTTTAGTGTTGTTCGTAAAGTTCTTGGGAAGTTGGTAGAGTGTGGGCCTAACAATAACATACGTGGAGAGGCTAAAGGTGCGTGTGAATCAATGATATCTTTTAAATTTGTGTTCATTTTGCATTTATTAAATAAAGTTTTGGGGATGAGTGATTTACTTTGTCAAGCATTACAAGTTAAATCTCAAGATATTCTAAATGCTGTGCACTTAGTCTCAACTATGAAAAAACTTCTTCAAAGGCTGCGAGACAATGGTTGGGAAACTTTTATTGAGAATGTAGTTCTATTTTGTGAAAAGAATGAGATAGATATGCCTGATATGAAAGCTCGCCATATGAAAGGGAGAGGACGTTCTTGTCAGCAGAATGATTATATTACAGTTGAGCATTATTATCATTATGATATATTTAATACTGTGATAGATTTTCAATTGATGGAGTTGAATAATAGATTCACTGAACAGACTTTGGAACTCCTTACTCTTAGTTCAGCTTTAAATCCTATTGATGCATTTAAATCATTTAAAATTGAAGATATTTGTAGCCTTGCTGAAAGATTTTATCCTAAAGATTTCACTAAGATTGAGTTACAGGCTTTGAGAAGACAATTAGAGTGCTTTGAGATAGATATACACTCTCTTCAAGAGTTTCAGAATATTACTTCCCTTTCTGAATTGTGTCGAAGATTGGTTGAGACTAGAAAGTCACAGATTTATTTCTTGTTGGATAGATTAATTCGTTCAGTGTTAACCCTTCCTGTTTCAACAGCAACAACAGAGAGAGCATTTTCTGCCATGAAACTGATTAAGACAACACATCGAAACAAGATGGAGAATGAGTTTCTTTCAGATTGTATGGTTATTTACATTGAAAGAGAAATTGCAGACAATATTGACTCAGATGCGATAGTAGATGAATTTTCTTTTTTGAAGAACCGCAGGACACAACTTCATCAATAGTGTTTTTCTTATTTACATTGTATTTTTATAGTTTTATGGTTAAATTTTTACTTATGTAGTGTGCTTAATTTCATTTATATAAAACAATTTTTTGAGAAGTAAATTTCATTTTTTTGTTTAAATCTAGCCCACCCAAATAAATGATGCTAGCTTCGCCACTGCACACACATACCTATCCTCAATACAATAATATATCATCGTCATATAAATATAGGCTAGCTGCCTTAAAATCTCATGCAAATTAAAAACAAATGAAATTGAAAAACTAGCAGGAGTAGTGTGCAATCAGCTGAGAAATGAACGTTTCTGAAGAATTAGAACATTTCTTAAGTACTATACTATTTACTCGTAATTTGATCAATGATATTTACACAGAAAAAAATTCGATACAAGTTGACAAAAATAAGGTCAAATTAATGACATTTTATTCACTTAACTAAGATAAATCGGATAGTATCGTTTTTACCTTGTTTCTACGAATACTCTGTCAACGCCCTTTGTCTCTTTAATATTTTTTCATAAGTGGACATTGTATGACCGCACTATCCATGATTTATTTTTGTAATCATGTGACAGATACTGATCGGATGTGATGGGGCCAGCTCAGTAGTTGCTGATTTTCTTAAGCTGAAGCCAAAGAAGGCTTTTGCATCATGTGCTGTGAGAGCATTTACAGATTACCCAAATGGCCATGGACTTCCCCAAGAAATTGTCCGAATGAGAAACGATCACATCTTGTGTGGAACTATCCCAATTAATGATAAGCTGGTATTTTGGCTTGTAGTTCATCGATGGGATCCTAAAGATTACTCAATGGCTTTGAGAGATCCAGAGTTAATCAGAAGCTTGACTTTGGAAACAATCAAGAATTTCCCAGCTGAAAAATTGCGAAATGGTAAAGACTGTGACCTTTCTTCATTGTCATTCACACATTTTAGGTACCGCGCACCATGGGACATATTACTAGGCCGCTTACGAAAAGGTACCGTGACGGTGGCCGGAGACTCCATGCATGCGATGGCTCCGTTTATCGGCCAGGGTGGCTCCGCCGGAATTGAAGATGCAGTTGTTTTAACTAGATGCTTGGCACGAAATAATATGCAGCAATATGAGAAAATTGGAGAACCATTGGATGAATATGTAAAGGAGAGGAGAATGAGCCTGGTTGGGTTGGCTACTCAAGCTTATCTCATTGGTTCACTTCAGGAAACTTCATCAATGTTAATGAAACTCATTATTATTGGCCTTATGGCTGTTCTCTATAGGGACCCTTTCGGTCGTACTCACTACAATTGTGGCTGCCTCTAACTCCTAAGAGCTTGTTGCTTGGAACAAAAGTTAACTTTCGTCGGTTATGGTTATGTAATAGTAATGTAATGTGAGGAAGTGAGAGTAGTATTAATGTTCCCTCTCTTTTTTCTTTTTTTTATTAGATTGGTTTGAGATTACGAGCCTTGATATGATTGAAATCGAAAAAAAAAATAGTAACAATATTGTTACTATGGTTAGTATACCATCAGAATAAAATAATTTTACTGTAGGACAAGAAAATTTCACTCTAAGAATTTTTTTTCCTCTTACTATTGATTATACTAATTACTGTACGTACGTCATTATTTGAAAAAAAAAAAAAAGGATCTGTAGCTAACTAAAAGTTAATTTTGACATAAGTGAAGCTCTAGAACTTAGTTGGCCCAAAGATGTCTATGTTTCTGTACGGATCAGAGCTTTTTGGGCCTTATTTGTGGTATTGATGTGGAAGAACGAGTGAGCATCGCAATAGGTGAAAGTTTGGAAAATAATTAAATAGGCTTAAATGAAAATAAAAGGACGAACTGCGTAACATGTTATGCTTAAGATTTTGACTGAATAATTTTCAGGCAATTTTATTTTTAAGTTGATTATTCGGATTTAAATTTTAAAAAATCGTAAGGACTAAAAAAATGATTTGCACTTTACCTATTCTTCTCCATAAAATAAATAAACAAAACAAATAAAACTAAATAACTATCTCAAATTCAGTAACTAATAAGAGCATTTTCCTTTCAGTTAAATTTACATTATTATTATCTAAAAATTTTGCAATCACACTCTTAAAAAAAGATAGCGCAAAAATTAAGATGCCGCTACTTTCATCGAAGTCAAGATTGCTACACAATAGAATATGCATTTTTTTTTGTAAGCACCAAAATACACTATATAAAGTTGCTTGCTGATTTATCCTTTTTTTTTAATATAAGATTATAATATTTCATTACTTGGACAGACTACTTTTTGCTTTCTCTGTCAAAATTGTACAAGAAATAAAAATAATATATTTCATTTCCATTAAGAGCAAATGGAATGCATGAACCTCCTACATATAATAATTTCAAACACGGTGATCATAAGTAATAGGCCCTTTGAAATAATTCATATATCTATAATTTAAATTGTAGATTCTAAACGTCAGTGTTGCTGAAGCACACAAATAGATCATTAATTCGCAGTATTAATGGATCAGAAAAGCAATTTAAAGGTTTGTGTTACTGGAGGTGAAGGTTTTGTTGGCTCTTGGCTTATCAAAAAGCTTTTAGAAAAAGGCTATATTGTCCATACAACACTGAGGCCAAACTTGGGTATCTCTCTTTTTTTATTTTTCTTTCTCAATTTTGTCATCAATTACATTAATTCCTTGTTAAATTAAACTTAATTTCAATATTAATTTGCAGAAGAGAAATCTAAAGTTGATCTACTTAAGAGCCTCCCTGGTGCCGAGACAAGATTAATTTTTTTTGAAGCTGAGATATATGATCCTGATACTTTTGATAATGCAATCCAAGGCTGTGATTTTGTTTTCCATGTGGCCACTCCCTTGCAACACATTGAGGGCTACCAGGTAATTAGCTTGCCTCCTGCAACACACACAAGTAATAATATGCTCAATATTGCCACTGTAAAATAATTATATAAAACTTTAGGAATCTAACTGTTACAATTAGTCAAATTTGATGACGATTTTTCATACAGTACAAAAACGTTGCTGAAGCCTGCGTGGGTGCTGCCAAGAAGATTGCAAGCTTTTGTGTAAAATCAGGAACTGTGAAGCGACTAGTATACACGGCCAGCGTGTTGTGCGCATCGCCACTCAAGGAAGATGGCTCTGCTGGCTACAAGGACTCCATCGATGAAACATGCTATACTCCTCTTGATCATCCGCTTACTTGTCATAATGAGCATTTGAGGGTACGTAAGTTTGTTACTGATCTTAGTTTTCCTGAGTTCTTAATATCTTGTGCTTATATTTTACTCAAGGAGCCATGATGACCTCGGCCTAACGGTTGTTGTAGGCACCAACGTGAGTCCCCTCACGGAGATTAAAAATTAAATTAATCTTTCTCCCATAGATGTGGTATGGATAGATATGGCGGACTCGTATTTGTATTTTCATACGAATATGTTAATAAGTAATATGGTTTAATAGAGTTAACGTAGACACACTATTAAACCATATGACTTAAAAATTTGTCTATATGAGGAAAATGAAGACGGCTACACCTTGAGATTATATATATATATATATATAGAGAGAGAGAGAGAGAGGTAGAGTGTTGTCTCTAATTAATGTTGCATATTTTTTAACTAGATTCAATAGATCTCTGGGTCGAAATTATGGATAAATGAATTTTGACCTTCTAAATCCTATGTTATTCTTATTATTATTATTTAAAAAAAAATTTAGGTGTGAGAAAGCACAATTTAATTTTTTTAACCCCCTTATCTATTTTTAGATTTGAACTTGGGTGGCCAATTAAAGAAAACTGATTGAAAATCACTCGGCCAAGTCCAAGAGGCTACTAAATTCTAGATTATAATATTTATGATTTTGTTTTTATTAAAAACACAAAATTTTGCTTCTGTACTTCTGAACTTCAAAAAGCGAGAGCAATTTAGATTTAACTTTTGGACAATATTGTTATCATCATAGGTATACATAGAGTCAAAGATGAAATCAGAAAAAGAACTACTGAGTTATGGAAGCAGTGGATTGGAGGTGGTAGCCCTAGCACTGGGGGTTGTTGCAGGGGACACAAATCTACCCTACGGTAGCACCCCAGTAAGTGTAATTGGAGGCCTGTGTCAGCTTACAAACAATGAATACGTTTATCAAACCCTCAGGGATACAGAAGAGATACTTGGAAAGCTTCCACTTGTACACATTGATGATGTTTGTGAAGCCCACATCTTCTGCATGGAGAAACCTTCAATGACTGGTAGATTCTTTTGTACAAACGTCTTTGTTTCTTCAGCGGAAATAGCCTCTTGCCTCCAACAGAATTTTCCTGAGTTTCACATCAAACAAGAGTAAGTAGCTAATTAATTTTTATCACATATATCTGCAAATTAAAATTGATTTTCCCTTTAGCTCTCAATATCCACTTTCCTGCTTGGATATATAAAGCCAATAAAAAATTATTTGGTTCTCCTCATACAATGTTAAATGACTTTAGTGGGTGGGTGGGTGTATGGCAATTATATAAAATGTATAAGTATATATTACCAATAAAGCTCTTAGCAGTATATAGCATTGAATTGTAGCAATTTAGCGGCCAACTGGAATCAACTATGCAAAAGTCTCTATTTTGTAAAGTATGGACCTCTGTGTTACATCACCATTTTTATTTAGTCCACAAAGAATGACATTTAGGTCTCACTTTACTTAAGTGCAGTATTTAATTGACAAAATTAATTTTGTTTCAGGTATTTGGATGTGCCAAAAAGGGAAATTAAATGGGGTGGAACGAAGCTTGAAGAGAAGGGATTTGAATACAAGTATGATTTAAAAATGATATTAGATGATTCAATCAAGTGTGGTAGGAAGACAGGTTATCTCCCTCAATAATCAAGTCTCCTATTTGTTTCTATGTAATGTGAAGGATTACAATGAATAATCGATGGAGTGCGTAAAATTGTTGCCCATAAAGAGGACCTTGTTCTAAATACTTATTTTTTTCCCCCTAACGGTGTTTCTTTGTTCTGTGGAAGTTATATTTTTGTCGGCTAAATTAGAATTTCGAATCTTCCAATTATTAGTGATATATATGAATTCTAGAGGATCACCAAAAAAAAAAAAAAATTTGGATTTTGGACTGGGTTGGGATATTTTCACCCACTGTTTCTATAACCCCACTGCCCCTTAAGCATATCCATAAGCTTTAAATACCCACATATTTCTTGATAAAATTAAAGAATATTGTTGATGGGGTTGTCAGTCGTCTAAGGCTTTCTTCGGCACCAATTCCCTTAAAATACAAATATTTCTTGATAAAAGAACACTTTGATGTTTAACACTAGGTTCACGCACATGGGAGCAAGAAGATGTAAGCTATTCGGGGAATGAGGGCGAAAGGAAATGCTTTCAAATATCAAGGAATGATTTACTTTTTTCTCTTGGCACTAATGAACTGAAATTAAAGTCCTGTATATGGTACTTCAGCTAATACTGTAACTCTGCAATTTTAATTTAACTCATGGAAAATCAATTACAAATTAATTGATTCCTTAAATTAAAATTCATTACATGATTCGCTTCTAAAGTTTTTGAATTCAAATTCACGACACCATTTGATCAACCATAGTTTACTTTATGACAAAATCTATTTTTCTTTATCATCAATAATATTACAGACTACATAAAATAAGCGCTATTAAATATTTAGTTGAAAGATTTGAAAATTAGTATTGAGTTTTTCTGAGTGCATAAGTGAAAGAGAAAATAAAGTTATTTGTTTCTGAAGAAAATGATTTTTTAGAAAAAAGATAACTTTCTTTCTTATTGATTTTTACTTAGTATTTACAACTAATCAACTCATCTTATATACACGCACAAGATTGCAGCTTAAGCTAATTACATTGAGTTACACACACATACGAAATGACTAATAACAATCTTAACAATCTTGTGCTGGTCTGGCAACTTGCTTAACTAACTCTGATGAGCTGGCATTGCTGAATCATTTGACTAATTGAGACTGAAGCTTCTTCTCCTTTTTACTCCTACTCTCTGTGAGCTCAACACACTGGACTTCCTTAACAGCCCCCTTTAAACTCAAGGGGCAAGACTGCACATTGAGTTTTGATCCTAGATAGTTAAAATGAACAAAAGAGAGGGGTTTTGTCATGATATCAACAATCTATTCTTCACTGGGAATGTACTAAATTTTTAACTCCTTTGCAATCACTTTGTTTATGATAAAATGTAAGTCAAGCTCGATGTGTTTAGTTCTAGAATGGCAAATAGGATTATGAGCTAGCTCAGTGGCACTGGTGTTGTCACACCAGATAGAAGGTATCTCTGCACAACACAAACCAATTTCAGAAAACAAAGATTGTAACTAGCTGATCTCTGCAGTAGCTGAAGCTAAGGCCCTGTATTCACTCTTAGCACTAGATCTAGCAATAACTGATTGCTTCTTAGATGACCATGAAACCAAATTATTACCTAAATAAATGCAATAAGCTCCAACAGATTTTCGATCGTCCAAATCGCGAACCCAGTCTGCATCAATGAATCCAGTGATCTTCATTTCTCCATTTTGAGCAAATTTAAATCCATAATCTTGAGTAGACTTTAAAACAAAAGCAATCTCTGGTCTTGTTAAAACCAGATACTGCCTCCCTCCTACAATACTCCTGTAATGTGTAGCATCAGCAATATATGGACCTAGATGTCCTTGAACTTCTTTTTCCAGCTTGATTCCAGTACTCATAGGTGTGTCAATATCTTTACATTTAAGCAACTGAACCTTAGTCAACAGATCTCTTATGTATTTCATTTGAGAAAGATAAATGCAATCTACACCATATAAGACTTCTATGCCCAGAAAATAAGAGAGAATACCCAAATCCTTTAGTGCAAAAACTTCATTAAACTTGGTAATGAAAGATTTTAGTTCTACACTATTTAGTCATGTGATTAAGATATCATCAACATAAATCAGTACCAATATCGTGTAACAGCTGGTTTTCTTGATAAACAGAGATGTGTCAGCTCTTGAATTTTCAAAATCCCACTGTAACAAGAAACCTTTTAAGTTTTCATACCAAGCTCATTGAGCTTGCTTGAGACCATAAAGTGACTTGTGAAGTTTTCACATAAAGTTTGGTTTTTGACTGTCAACAAAACCTGCTGGTTTATCCATAAAGGCTTCTTCTGTCAACTCTCTATTGAAAAATGCATTATTAACATCTACTTGCCTGATTTTCCACTAATTCATAATAGCTAAACTAATTATTACTCTGACAGTAGCTGATTTTACCACTAGATTGAAAGTTTCAAAGTAATTTACCCCTGTAATTTGTTGAAACCCCTTAGCAACTAATCTAGCCTTATACTTGGCCAGACTTCCATCTGAGTTATGATTAACTCGATACACCCACTTGTTGCCAACAATCTTCTGACCATCTGATCTTGGAACTAAAGACCATGTATTGTTCTTGAGCAGAGCACTATATTCTTCCTTCATGGCTTCAAACCATTTAGGATTCTGAATAACTTCTTCTATAGATTCTGGCTCTTTATGAACAAGAGTTACGTTGTAGAGTTTAGGTTTGATAATGCCAACCTTACTCCTAGTGGTCATAGGATGTGTGTTTACAGGAGTATTAGATTGTTGTGTGTTTTCTGGAGCTAATGTGTATTGATCAGTTTCTGGTGATGTTTGAAAAATGGGAGGTCTGTTGGTGGTGATTGGATGAATATGTAGAGAAGTATGAGGCTCTGTATGTGGTTAAGTTGTTTGTGACAATGAATGAAAGTTGTTATGATTAGGAGGAACTAAATGATGAGAATTGCTACTGGTGGAACTTACAGAGTTAGGATTATGAGTGTTGTTATCATCTGAAGTTGAGAATAATGGCAAAGTGGATAAATGATACACTTGCTGAGGAGTGAAAAACAAGTTTTGACATGAATTTGATTTATTAGAAGCAAAAGCATAATTTGAGGAATAAGGAAAAAAAGACTCATCAAAGATAACATGTCTTGCTATATAAACTTGACCAGATGGATGCAAACACGTGTATCCTTTATGAGAAGAGTTGTAACCAATGAAGATAAATTTGCTAGAATGATAACCAAACTTATGCTTGTTATAATCTCTTAAATATGGATAGCATGCACAACCAAAACATTTAAGCATTTTGTAGTCTGGTTTATGTTTGAACAACTTTTTATATAGGGTAAGGAACTTCAGAGTTGCAAAAGGCAACCTGTTAATATGGTAAACTGCTGTTTAAAAAGCTTCCCACCAAAAGTTTAAGGGTAATTTAGCTTGAGCTAAAAGTGTGAGTCCTAACTCAACAATATGCCTATGTTTTCTCTCAACCACTCCATTTTAGTGATGTGTGTAAGGACATGAGTGTCTGAATATGATTCCATTTTGGTTAAGAAAATCAGTAAATACTCTATACTCTCCCCCCCAGTCAGATTGCAGCATTTTAATAGGACATTAAAATTATTTTTCAGCTTGTAATCTGAACAATTTGAAAACTTGTAAGGCTTTTGATTTTAATTTTAATGGATAAATCCAGGTGTATCTACTGAAGTCATCAACAAAGCTGATATAATAAACATAACCAGCTTTGGAAAGGATAGGTGAAGGACCCATAAATTAGTATGAATTAGTTCAAACACTTAAGAAGTTTTGGTTTATATGACAGGGAAGTGCAATATGTGAATTTTTCCCATTTGACATGCCTCATATATTTGTTGTGTAGCTTGGTTAATAAAAGAAGTTGATAGATTAATAGTTTGATCATTCTTAAACAAATGTATTAAGACATTATGATGATGATGACCAAATCTCCTATGAAACATATCAACTTTATTGACCAATGCATTACAAGGGGAAACAACAGTTTGATAACAAGCTTTAGAACTTAAGTGATTATTCTGAACATTATTTGCAATAGGAAAAGAAATATTACATGTTGATAACATAGACAAAGGCTTATTTGAAGAAACTTGACACAAGAAGGAAGAGGGAGATGATTGTGATGACTTTAACAGCAACTTATACAATCTTTTCTCAGTAAGACCTTTCAGAAGTACTTGTCCTTTCAGTGAATCCTTTACATAACACACATTGCCAACAAATTCAATGGAAATGTTATTATCAGTTGTCAATTTGGATACGCTTATTAAGTTCTTAGTAATTAAAGGAACTAATAAGATATCCTTAAGTGCTATAGGTGTGTGTTTGTAGGCAGAATTGAAATTTTTTGGTTAAACCATAAATTACCAATATGAGTAATAATCAAACCTTGTCCATTGCCAATGGACAGCTGGTCTGAGCCTTTGAATTCTTCTCTCACATGCATATTTGCCATGTTGTTGGTAATATGATGTGTAGCTCCACTGTTAAGATGTCACCCTTCATCAGTTAAACCTTTAACATTTGCAATATAGGCTTCAGGAAGGGTAAATGCTTCTGATGGATAAGAAGAAACGGGAGAGTAGTTCATTGATTGATAGCTAGGATCTGAAACTTCATAAGGATCTTTAAATAATGATGGTTGATAAGAAAGTGACTCAAAATTAGCCATATATGCAGCCTTTAATCCCATCATTTTTCCTCTGCCAAATTGTTTAGGTGAAGAAATAAGCATTACCATACCAATACCAACAGGCATCAGCAGTATGTCATTGCTTGTGACATATTTGACATATAGGCACTAGCTCATTTGACTCACCACCAACAACAGAAATGCTTGAATTGTTAGTAGGAGATAACATATGCCTCATTTATAGTAGCCTATGAGACTGCATGAACTGATTTCTTCCAAAACCTGCAACATTTCCTCTACCAAAACCACTAGCAGTACTACTACCAACTGGAAAACCTCTAGGATAAGAAGCAGAAAACATGCCTCGACCAAAATTTTGACCTCTGCCTCCAGATTGTCCGTAAGTAGCATTACCATAAGCATTTCTCCTAAGAGCACCCTTCATATGTGAATAGTTTGTATTCAACATACTATAATTTGCATTAAACATGGCCCAATGGTTATAATTTTGTTCCAGTCTAGCTTCATGTGTTAGCAAAAGTGTATATGCATCATCATAACTCATCTTATTAGCTGTAATTATTGAAGCCATATCCAGATAGCCAGATCCAAGTCCATTTAGTGTTCTTATCAGCAAATCCTTTTCAATTATGTTATCACCAGCACATACAAGTTTATTAGCTAGCATTTTCATTTTCGAACAATATTCTTTAATAGACATTGACTCATTTCTCAGAGTATCTAATTCATATCAAAGTTGCATTATTTTTGCTTCAGATTGTACTCCAAATTGCTTTTCAATAGATCTCAATATATCAAAAGAAGTGTCATAGTTAAGAATTGAGCTTAACGTCACGAGGTGATAGTTTTGCGCAGCAATATCCCATGTGGCACTTGAATGACTTTAGTGCGTGAGTCGTCAAGTAAGCCTTGATTACTCCCTAAACAAGCCAAACACACACACTTAGAGAGAATGTTAAGGGAAGCAAGAGTTGGATGGCCAAGTATGATTGTATTACACACTTTGAATAATTACAAGGGTGTTTGTACAAGAGAGCTTGTGAGCTAGTGTGTTGTGTGGATGGATTGGTGGTTGTACAAATGATGGGTGTTCACTCTTATTTATAGGGGGTGGAATGCTTAATTCTAGAGAATTCTACTACAAGTGGCAAAATGCCCGAGGACCCAAGTAATGAGTCCTAGAATATTCTAGTGAATGTGTAATATGTGGAGAGTTCTAGACTTTGGGCCTTGATGGGTGATTTACTAAGTGCACCTCGGCTAGTGTAGTTGTCTTGGTGGCCCATTTCTGAGTTAATCCCCACTTCTAAGTTTACTCGCCTTGAGTTCCTAGCGAGCCCACGGGCGTGGGATTACCCTCCGATTACGGGAGACTTGAGCAGCCCGTGGCACTCCTCCCCCACTTATGCTCGCGGCGCCCTCGTCGCGATCTTGTCTTTGCTCCTTTGGACTTGTTCCATGATTTACCATTGGTTTTCTCGTACTCCACTTTTGGGGAGGCGTCGCCACTGGTTTTCCGTGTGGTCGTCTCCTTCTGTCGCTTGGTTTTGCGGTGTTTCCTCTTGTGCTTCCGCAACCCTTCGTTGTTGGATGGAGCCATACGATTGGGGGTCTTGCATGTTGCTCCTCATTTCTCGATGAAAGCTTATTTGGATGCTTCGAAGGCATATCGTCCTTGTCTTTGTCGTGGATGGCTCGTACTTATTGTGGGACTTGGCTTGGACGACTTTCGGAATCCTCTCATTTGTCGTGCCGCCGGATGGAGACCGAGGGATTGGGATACTTCTTGGATCCTCGCTTGCATGTCATGACCAAGAGTGTCTTTTCCATAGGCTGTGCGCGCTCGACCGGTACTATGTATGCCTTACTCCCATCGAAGATGTTAAGGGAATTCGTGGCTGGAAGTGGGAAGGCATGGACCTTGTCGAAGAACTCCATGCCAAGGATCATCGTGTAGTCATCCAGCGGCACTATCGAGAAGTCGAGCTTCCCGTTCTATGTCCCAAGCGTAACATGTACGCCTCGTACGGTTCCCACAAATGACTCGACGGGTGAGTTTACCACCTTGATGAGGCCTCTGTGCTGTGTTGCCTTAAGGCCTAAATGCTTGGCCTCATTTTCAGAAATGAAGTTGTGCATTGCTCCAGTGTTGAGGAGTACACGAACGGTTCGGCCATGGATGAGTACACTTACGAACATGAGCCATTTCCTTGTAGGTGCTGGCAATTGGCTCATGAGTGTGCTAAGACGTTGGAGCGAACCCATGCCGTGTTGGGGTTCCTCTACAGTCGGTGTTTGTTGGCCCTTGAGCTATGCTACGAGAGTATTGAGCAACTTTTTCTCCGGACAATCACGCACCCCATGAGGGCCATTGCAAATGAAGCATGGGCTTCGAAGCTTAGGTGCCTTCTCGGACTTACCTTGCCCACTCTTACCGCTTGGAGGCTTTTTCTTACCCCACTCCTTGTGATTGCGGTCGTTATCCTCATGGCTCTCTCCCCCACCTATATCGTGACTAGAACTCTTATCTTTAAGCTGAGCCGAGTAATTGGAGAGTGATTATGCAATGACAATGGCAATGGCGTCGTCGAGAGTTTTCACGACCCGCCTATCGAGTTCCGTCTTGGCCCAATCTTTAAAGTCGTAATCCTCATGGCTCTCTCCCCCACCTATATCGTGACTAGACCTCTTATCTTTAAGCTGAGCCGAGTAATTGGAGAGTGATTATGCAATGACAATGGCAATGGCGTCGTCGAGAGTTTTCACGACCCGCCTATCGAGTTCCGTCTTGGCCCAATCTTTAAAGTCGTCTTGAAAGTAGAAGAGAGAGTCCTTATCTGACATGTTAGAAATCTCAAGCATAAGGGCAGTGAAGTCATTGATGTAATCGCGGACGCTACCCGTTTGCTTGAACCGACGTAACAACGCTCATGCTTCCTTCTCCGCATTGCTTGGGGTAAAATGCTTGCGAAGTTCCTGCTGAAATTCGGCCCATGTACTGATGGAGCAAATGCCCTTGCCCATCTCGCCGTGTTTCCGCTGCCACCATAGTTGCGCAGAGCCTCGGAGGAATGTAGGCGCGGTGCCTACCTTGGATGCATCATCACGGACATCCATGGCGTCGAAATATTGTTCTAGCTCAAACAGGAAGTTATCCATCACAATGGCGTTGCGCGCACCATTATAAGTGTCGGGCTTAGGCACATCAATGCAGAGCGCATCACTCGAGCTTGCGGGAACCGCAGCCAGGCTAGGCGTGAGTGTGCGCTTGTGCCAAGCCCAATCTGAGCGGACTTCATCAACCTCCGCACGGACTGCACGCAACTCATTTTGTACAAAGGTACGCAAATTGAGCAGCTCGTCATGGAACGCTCGAAACTCCCCTCGGAGAGAGTCGGCTTAGTCTTGCATGAGGGCTTTGGAGGCTACCATGAATTCACCATACTCACCCTCAAGGCCATCGACTTGCTCCTCTAACGTATCAAGAGTGTCTTGAACAACAGCCATTGATGTTTCGAGCGTGGCCACATGAGGTTCCAATGCATCCATAAAAGGGGCTTTGGACTTACCTCGGGACTTTGGCTGTCCGCATCCTCCTTTCTCGCGGCCACGAGCTTGCTCCAGCACCTCCGCACTGAGTGCGCCCTCTTGCAATGTGGGTGCAAACCTTGGTCTAATACCACTTATTAGGGGGTGATAGTTTTACGCAGCAAGATCCCGTGCTGCACTTGAGCGACCTTAGCGTGTGAGTTGTCAAGTAAGCCTTGATTACTCCCTAAATAAGCCAAACACACACACTTGGAGAGAATGTTAAGGGAAGCAAGAGTGGGATGGCCAAGTATGATTGTATTACACACTTTGAATAATTACAAGGGTCTTCGTACAAGAGAGCTTGTGAGCTAGTGTGTTGTGTGGATGGATTGGTGGTTGTACAAATGATGGGTGCTCACTCCTACTTATAGGGGGTGGAATGCTTAATTCTAGATAATTCTACTACAAGTGGCAAAATGCTTGAGGACCCAAGTAATGAGTCCTAGAATATTCTAGTGAATGTGTAATATGTGGAGAGCTCTAGACTTTGGGCCTTGGTGGATGATTTACTAAGCGCACCTCGACTAGTGTAGTTGTCTTGGTGGCCCATTTATGAGTTAACCCCCACTTCTAAGTGTACTCGCCTTGAGTGCTTAGCGAGCCCATGGGCGCGGGATTACCCTCCGATTGCGGGAGACTTGAGCAGCCCGTGACATTAAGATACCTTCACTAATTGTTGAAAGAAACCAGCTAAGTAGAATTTGATCTTGAGCTCTCCAGTTGACATAAGCTGGATTTTCAATCCTCTCCACAGATCCATCATCTTGTGATTGAGAAATATATTGTTCTGGAATATTTTACTTCTCTGAGATTAATCCTTCAAGTTGGTTCCCTCTGATTGAAGTAATCACTTGTTTGCGCCAGAGAAGGAAGTTTGATCGATCAAGTTTTATTGTTGTAGTAAAAGTGAATGAAGTTTGTGTGGAATGCATTTGATTGATATTTGAGCGATTTTGATTAATTGTACTGGAACTAGCCATAGATGGCTCTGATGCCATGAAAGAGAAAATGAAGTTGTTTGTTTCTGAGGAAAATGATTTTTCAGAGAAAATATAACTTTCTTTTTTATTGATTTTTACTTGTATTTACAACTAAATCAACTCATCTTATATGCACGCACAAGATTGCAGCTTAAGTTAATTACATTCAGTTACACACACATACGAAATGACTAATAACAATCTTAACAATCTTGTGCTGATCTAGCAACTTACTTAACTAACTCTAATGAGCTGGCATTGCTGAATCGTTTGACTAACTGAAACTGAAGCTTCTTCTCCTTTTTACTCCTACTCTCTATGAGCTCAACACACTGGATTTCCTTAACAATAAGCTTCAAGAAAGTCAAACACCTAAAAAAGAAAAGGATAATTATATTTAGAACAACTGTAAATACCACATCTGTGGTCGAGAAAATTTTGTTCAGTTCATCTTCACCACTCAATGAAGATGGCTTTGCTGGTTACAAGGACTTCAATGATGAAACATTTTATACTCTTCTTAATCATCCCCTTTCCTTGTCATAATGACTATTTGAAGGTGAATAAGTTTGAAACTCCTAATCTTAGCTCACTTGAGTTTTTCAGCCTAAAAGTTGTTGAAGGTAAATTAATCCCCCTCCCACAAATGTGGATGGCATAGATATATCTCCATACATGTGGGGTAGAGGACAAGAGGTCTCAGCCTCAGTCTGTACAAATTTTTTTAGATAAACTCAGTGATCTCTGGATTGTAGTTTAATCGTATGAATTTGAACTCCCTAGGACCTTAAATCTCATATTATTTTTTAATTTTTTAAAAGAAAAAGGTAGTAGTGTGAGGAGTGCGGAGGGCTCCAGATTGATTTTTTAACTCCATACCTCTTCTAGGATATTAAATACTAGTGTCCAACTAAAGAAAGCTGCTTGAAAACTATTCAGCTAAACCCCTTGTGCTAATAAATCCAAAATTATAATATTTGTAGATTCTAACAACTCATAAAAGAGAGGGAAAATAAAAAAGAAGATATTGCTCAAGAAAATTTAAAAGGGTGCTTTTAAATATAGTATAGTTTGTCTCATATTACATTAGAATTTGTATTTTTCATTTTTTTGTAACATTGTCATTAGTATATTTGAATAAGCGATCCGTTATTAAAAAATATTTTATCATGTGTGGACGTATACATTTTTTAAAATGTAAATTCTCTGTCTTGAAAGTTTTGATCAACAAAATATTTTATTATGTGTTTAGTATTTGGATTTGCATATTAAGAGAGTCTCTAATGCTCCAATATTATTTCTCATTCCTTCATTGTTTGCCATGTGCATGATAAATTGCCAATACTTATGCCAAATATTTGAGAAAAATAACAACAAAACTAATAAAAAAATTATAAATTCTCACTTGATGGGATTGTCCAATTATTACTTAGATAAACAACTCAGCCCGAGGCTTCATCTGGCACCAATTCTCTTAATAGTCTTCGCAAACTTCATGAAATGCAATCAATTTTACAAGTAAATTATTATGAATTTGGATTTGGTATTATGTTGAATTTTGTAGAAAATATTTTATAATATATTGTAAATTCACTGAATAAAATAAAAATTCATGCGCGATAAATTATTATAAAATATTCAGCGCAACTCAGCTCATTAATAATAATATTATGCTTTGAATTTACTGTATGCGCATTAACCAAATTATATAATTCACCAAGACCATTTTTTAATGTTAGAATTAGGATGGGCGTGAAAAAGGACTTCCACATGCACATTATACACATACATTAATTTAGTTGCATGGTTGCCTAGCTAAATTCTTGGGCTAAATAATACAAAATTATTATTTTCCCTAAATAGCAATCTCATTTACATAAATATTACAAACATTAAATAACAAAAAGATATATTAACTTTTTTTGGGGGGGGGGGGTTCAAGACAAATAATTCTANATTAAATAACAAAAAGATATATTAACTTTTTTTGGGGGGGGGGGGATTCAAGACAATAATTCTATAAACAATTAAACATTCAGTTTCCTGAATAGTGCACTAATTGTAGAAACCAATCTTTCATTTTAATGAGGTGCAATAAAAAATACGACATTAAAGAAAATAATGACTTTTCCTAAACAAAATCTAAATGCAATGTTTGAAATCTTCCTAGTTTCTATAAGGAGGACTCATCCCGCTACTATATATTATAAATAAAATAATCAACACTGTACTGACTGAAGAACGCACATAATAATACAAACAATATATTTTTTTTCTTTTCTTTCAAAATGAACAAAGAAAAGGGAAACAGAAAATTAAAATTCATTGCAGAGAAGATCACACAAATATTCAAGCCAGAGACATTTGAATCGTTGGAGAGAAGCAAGATGAAACTAGAGAAGCAGAAGGCTCAGATGACGGCAGAGGCTATCAAACATTCGGATGAAAGAAATAGAAAAGCTTCGAGAGAATGCTTCAAACAAGCGGACGGATTGCAGGCGAAAATTGATGAGATTTCCGAGAGGCAGTGCCGAATAGTACTAAAACCACAGCAACCATTCTAATAAGTGCATGCCAACAATTTTTTTTTATCTAATTAGACATCGTTTTATTTATTTTTTATTTTTTATTTTTGTTTTTGTTTTTCTAATTGAGGCTTCTATGGCTCTTTCTTTTTAATTAATTAATTAATGAAAAAAAAAGTGCTGTTATATTATTGTTCATGAGATATCAGAAAGAGTTAAGAACAAATTCGAGTTTTCAGGTTTCTTGGCGGGAACCCAGAAAGAACTAAGAAAAAATTAATATTTTTAAAAAAAATTAATTTTATGAGAGAGACCATAAGAACCAATACATTGATTCTTTTGAAACAAACAAATCTTAATAAGTGGATTTTTGTTTTGCTTTTGGTAGTTTTTCAAAGAGTTTTTTTCTTCACATATTTTTCTAATCTTCTTTATGCAAGATACGTGAAGGTTAAAGATGAGAGTTATGCTTGATGTCGATTTCTATGATGTTGATTTCTATAAAACGACGCACAAATTCGTACGGTAAAACTTGAACAAGCGAGTGGCGGGTATTTAACGGGTTTGGTATTACCCAAATTTAACGGGTAATATACATTAGTGGATACGGGTTTCAGAAAACCACCGTTCAATTCGTATCCGACCCATTTACAGAGCTAGACACGTGACTCATGAGAAAGACAAATTTGAAACACACACATGGATAAAGAACTAAAGAGAGAGAGATAGAGAATAAATAAACTAGGAAATAAAAAATTCGGAGATATAAATGAGAGTGCATGCTATTTATC
This sequence comes from Citrus medica, assembly GCA_002013955.2. Taxonomy (NCBI): domain Eukaryota; kingdom Viridiplantae; phylum Streptophyta; class Magnoliopsida; order Sapindales; family Rutaceae; genus Citrus; species Citrus medica. The sequence continues at coordinate 139,239 of MKYO02026940.1, forward strand.
TTGCTATTATGCAAATCAATTGTGTTCTTATTTGCTGAAGATCACTGACGATTTAGCTCCCAACAAATGCCCTCGTGGCTTTGGCCAGAAGAATACAAATAAAAAAAAGAAAAATATTCACCATCCACTTATTTTTTTTCAATTTTTTTAAAAATATAAATTTTTTTTTTTTAAAATCCGCCTAAAATTACATTTTATTTTACTTGAATCCGTTAAGAAAATTAATATAAACTTAAAAAAATGGTCAGCTTACCCCAAAATAAAAATTATAATTTCACCTTAAACATACAAAAAAAATCCTGCAATTGATAATTGTGGGATTAATTTTTTTATTAACCGATAAGAAAAATAATTAAATTATTTTTGACAATTTTTAGAATGAAATTATAATTTTCGTTTTGGGGGGTAAAATAATTATTTTTTTTAATTTTTGTTAGTTTTCTTAACAGATTCCAAATGGAAGTGGGAAAAAAAAACAAAATATAACTTTAAGTGGATTCCAGAAAAAAAAAATTATGTATTTTTAAAAAAATTAAAAAAAATAGATGGACAGTGGATATTTTCCCAATAAAAAACCACATTTGAAGGAGATTTGATCGTATTGTTAATCATGTTGTTAACGATAAGTGATTAAAACAGCGACTAAGGATTTGGTAAACATTACACACATTATACAAAGGATGTTTGAAGGTGTAAGTTTTTATACATGGAAAAGAGAAAGATCAAGATAAGATAGAGATGAAGAGACTACAGAAATCTCACAATGTATTGGCAACAGCACAATCCACGCAAGTGTAGGAAGCGGCACAGAACATCCCAACAAGATATTAATAAACTCACAAAGATTTCCGAGTACATATGCATTAACAAGATGAAACTATACAGGGAATTTCCTAGATATCATGCTTGCTGGATGCGTAAATTTGAAGAACATACCTCCGGATGGATTTTTAAATCATCAAAAGATTGATAACTTGCCCTACTTCCTTCACAGGAATGCAGTCTTCAGAGTCATTAAACTTCAAACCGACGACTTTAATTTGGAATTATCAATGAAAGCATGCAACACCCCCACAGATGGATAACCAAATCACAAATAATATCAAACAGACAGCAGCATCAATGAGGAGAACAATCCTCACTTGGCGCCACCACTTCTTCTGAATGCACTGCGGACTTGACCTTATCCTCATTGAACCCAAATCCTTCTGCAATGAGATTGAAGAACCCACTCCATTCTGGCTATTAGACTCCAAAGCTGCTGAGTCAAATTTGACTCTATCTGTTGATTTCCGGTGCTCCTCCAACTCAACATCTCTCATCGCAATCACATGATCCTTTGCCTTCTTCTTCTCTTGCTTGCCAGGCTTTCCTAACAATGGGGCTTTTGTAGAAGTGGCAACGTCTGTTTGTCCATTGGCATTATTTGGTGACGGAGAGAGGCCCACACGATCAGACAAGGGAGTTTCAGCTTTCCAATCATCTCTGCTTTGGGAAACATTTTCCAATGAAGTAATCAATTGGCGAATAACAGGCACCAGCTGCTCTTGTACACCAATTGCATTCATCCCTGAAAAGCTTCCTCTCGAACCTTTTTTAGCTACCTTCTTGAATTCATCTCTCAAATGCTCTAGAAACTGTAGAGCACCCCGATTTCCTAGGCCCTCATCAGCAATCATAAAATATGCATACCCATCTTCGATTAAAAAACCATAAATCCTTTTACCAATGGTCTCAAAATACCACTTGTGGAAAGGCGGAGTCCTTTCCAGACATAAAGTAGCCAGATTCTCAATCTCATGATCACCTCCACTATATACATACAAAGTACGATTACCCCTAGATACAGAACAGTAATGCACAGTATTCTGAATAGATCCCATTACTACGATATCTAAAACTAGACTAATTCTACAACCAATTCAGTCGAAAAAAACAAGATTCTTTACACAAATTCACTCATTTCATCTTCGAAAACAAAAGTTTTCTTTTCTTCAATCTATAGTTCAGCTTTTTAATATAAAGATTTGGCAAAAAATGAACCTGAGTAGCTCCTCAATCAGTATGCCCAAGACTAAACAAAATGCAATAAATTCATCAGCAACAAATTCAAACGCCCCTAGAAGATACCAGCAAAGCCCTTCAGCTAAGCCTTCAAATTCAAGAATGAAGTCCCTCATGCCTCTCTAGGGCTTCTCACAATCAACCACATAAAACACAGCAACTGAACTACACCCACTTTGCATTTTTCTGCCACTGCAAAACTATTAATTACAAGAAAAATCAGACAACCAATGTTACCATCTTCAAATCTGGCACAAACCCACCATAATTTATCAGCTGAATTTCTAGCTAAACTCAAAATCTTTTGAAATCAACGCCCAAACCCACCTCAAATTACCATCCAGAAATCAAAATAAACATAAGATTCAAAGTAAAATCAAAGATCCAGATATAAAAAAACACAAAATCAATGGTGACGCAAGCAAAGAAAACGAGTTTTTTTGAGGGAAAAACAATCAAAATCGACCGTACGAACAAAGAAAAGAAGCTGAATGTTCATTTTATATGAAAATTTATCAGCAAACAAACAGATCCTGAAAAGGGTTTTGCAAGAACCATTACCTGTTGCTGCCTCTGCTCCGAAAATGAAAAAGAAAAGAAACTGATCTTGAGAATCAGACAAAATGAAACGAAACCAAAGCTAAACTAAACTACAGAGTACAAACAACGAAACAAAAAGCTTCCAAACGAGAGAAGACTTTGATATACAGGACTTAAATAAATTTAACACTGTAAAATAAAATATAGATAACATTGCTCCAGTGTTGTGTTGACCCTTTGACTTTACCAATCAGTAAACTTTAGCTGTCAATTTTTAAATTTTAGTTGTCAATTTTATTTTTGCGAAAAAAAATCATTTTATTTTCTTGTTTTACATAAAAAGGAAAATGCGCGTAGCAATTAATGTGTAACGAACAAAATTAATTTTTTTTATAAGGTATTGAGCCTAGCGTGAGAATTTTAACATGACATGCAAAATTTGTAAAATTTTATGTTAAAAAAATCATTGTCCAAATATAAATTTGTAAAATCCATGAGAAAAATTACTGGAAAATACTTTCACAGAATAGATTGTAGGATCATAGGACGGTTGATGCAAAAAATAAATAAAATAATCTGAATTGAAGGCAAGAAGTTGATAAATTCCCAACTAGTTTCAAAGTTCTAAAAGAAAGTTCAGTCTATACTTTCATTTAATTATGTATAGTGCTCATGTTACATATAAATTACAAAGTGTAGAATGCACCTACTGCCTCTAAAAGAGGTTCCACTAACACAACACTACAAGTCACTCACTATGCTAAATTAAAGGAAGACTGGTAACCCAGAATCATATTTAAGCATTCATCTGGGATCTTCCTTTAATTTTGGACACTAATTTTCATCCATAACTCCTTGCCATTGACTCATTTCTCCAGCAGTTGCGCATGGGGATGGTAACGGCAAAAGAAGCAGCTGCGTGGTGATGATATGTTTATTTCACATTTCCCTGTTTAACAAATATTGGACATGGAAATCTTGTGAAACTTTGTTATTACTGAAGCTTCATGCTGTTCCAGTGCCAGGGCAAAGAATGGCATGCACGATGGTGTTTGGATCCATCATGGGGACTTCAGTGTCAAGTCTAGTTCACACAAAAGCAAAACATGTCATTAACACAAAGTGCCACAGATTATAACTATATACTTCAGTGTATGATAACTGACGTGTGTAACTAAATTAAAAAATAAAATTAGAAGGCTTTGGCTTTTTGAATCCCCAACAAATGGACTGAAGAACTAAATAAAGTGAGAAAATGGCCTTCATGATTCACCACTTCTTTTTCTCAGGTGTGTTCATGATTTACCATTCTTTACCAACAAACATGAAACCTTTCTTATGATATGAGAAGCATATGGTTAATTAATCACTAACTCGAGGTTTCTGCATGATGATCTTTGCTTATAATTGCAGAAAAATATTAGCAACTAAGAATCCCACTTCCATTCGGTATACATTAGTCCCATGAATCTTGAACTGGCAAGGTTTCACCATAATGTCAACATCTCAACCTCATTCAGCTTCAGAATCAGTTTTTTTACTTCTAAACCACAACCACACTTTTCACATCAGCCATCAAAATATTTACGATTTAACAAAATAAAAGGAACACAGAAAGATGTCTATTAAGTAGCAAGTCATAAATCAAAACTAACTGCCATAAATCAAAACTAACTGATTTAATAATGATAGAAAATTTGTGCTTCTGAAAAAATAAAATAAAAACAAAAATCTTCAAAAGTAGTAGTTGTGGCAAAGGAGTCAGTTACGCGTACACAATAAGAATTACAAATTACCTGGGATTCTTCTGCTCTGCTCATGCTCTCCAGTTTCATTCGTTGTGTCCCTAACTTCTCTTTCATGATCAAGAGAATGAGAGCTTCTTCCTTGTTCTTTTGGACTATTTTGGAGAGTACTCCCATCTTCATTCCTTGACTCTGAATGTTCTACAGCCTGTGGCTCTTCATAAGCCTCAGACCTTTGTTGATCAGATGCACCATCAGCATTTTCTGTGACAGAAGATTCTTGAATTGTTTCTTGTTGGATGTCAGATAATTCACTGGAAGCTTTAGCAGGAGCAAGGAGAGAAAGGCGGCAGAGTGGGCATGTTGTATGGGTGGTAAGCCAGTGGTCAATGCAATCCATGTGAAATGCATGGCCACATGCAGGTATCTGTTGAAGCTTATCTTCAGCTTGGTAGTCGGCAAGGCATACAGAGCATCTGCAAATATAGCAAGGTGTCTCATGACAAAACGAAAGAATTGAAGTCCAGTTCATGATATGTGGAGCATGTTGTACTCTTGAAAAATTACCACAGGTCACAGCTCTGACTGATCACATAAAGTATTTGAAGAAACAATTATCTAATCGTGAAGATATAACACGAGGACGCTCAATTTGTCAGCATGGGCAGTCTCAAGTATCACAAGATAAAAGAAGAGTCTTCAATTGTTTTCTTTGTTCATATTTTTTAATATTGACTAAATTAGTTCCTGGCTAGACACATGTGATAGTTCTTACTTCATACAATCGGGGTTGAACTGTTAGTTTGCAGCAATAGATAACTACATTTTCATTATATCTAGAGTAGGAACTGTATTTAAAACTAGTCTTGCTTAACTCTAGTCTTTCTTGGCTCTCTAAATGAAGATTTATAAGACTCTTAAGTTATGTACATTCAGCATTCAGGCTAAAAGGTTATCCATATTGTATGTAGGCTACTAGAATTATGTCATAATAAACTGGGTTCATTGCCGTGGAGAATGCCCTGGAGAATCACCAAATTCTTCCTCCTTGAGAACAGGAATGGTGCTAACTACAATTATTAAATCTTCCATTTTGGGTAATGCCAGGCATATTAAAAGTTCGATGAAGAACTTCTCAAACCTATTGTGAAACCTATGTCCACTTACTCGTGCTTGCGGAGCTTAACTTGTCTTGGGATGTGCATCATTAACCACAAATTATCAAAAGTAGTAGCTCTCCCACGATTCTGTATATGATGATATTTTAGTAAACCATTCCCTCCCTTTCAGAATCATTAAATCACACTTCAGTGTTCATTAAACCACCATCCACTAGTTAATTACAGAACCATTTAGCTGCAGTACTCTGTGCACATAAAATGATTCTGATATAAATTTGCTTTCAGCTTCAGGACCTCAATATAGAAAATAATTTTGTTTCATTATACTTTCCATATCAATTATTCCTATAGATAGTCAACAACACCACAAAAATATTGCTTGAAACTAGGGAAGAACAGTGCCATGATAAGTCATTGATTAAATATAAAATTAAAAAATTGAAATCCTGAAATCTCTAATTGAACTGGGTGCAATATGATTACGTGATTCAAAAGTCAACCAAACAATAAACAAAATAATGTCAAGATACATTTTGCAAGTCAATTTCCACTGAAGTTTCTGTCTCATTACACCCATATTAATTATTCCTCTAGATAACCAACAACAACACAAATTTATTCCTTCCGGAAACTAGAGAAGCCCAGTGTCCAGATAAATCAATGAATAGGTGAAAAAAGGGCAAATTCTGAAAATTCTAATTGAACTGAATGCAATATGATTGCATTCATCAGTCACCTACAACGACCAAAATACAGTCAAGATACACTTTCTGCTTCTATTTTCAGCACAAGTTTTCTTTTTTGACTTCATTCCAATACCATTGACCAGTGATTCTTTCTTGGATAAAAGGAAAACAGTCAGTCCAATCAAAAGTTTATTAATAAACTATCCAAGCAAATAAAATCATTTAAAACTAATAGGCCATTGACTGAGCAAAATAGTTTGCATTTTTCCTTTTATTATTAATATATAAAAAAAAATGAATACGATTTCTCAAAATTTGACCGGGAAATTTCTCACAATGATTTCTTTTCTGAATTGCTTTTCTCAAAATCTTTGAGATATTGTCTGAATCACTGTGGTGAGTTCACAAAACTTAAAAAGACTGAATTGATTGGACCAATATTGACAATTTCTTTAAATTTTTACTGGGTTTAACATGCACTGTAAGCAAAACATAAACAAACAAGAAAGCTTAAAACTCCTACATGCCCATAGATATAGCAACAAGGATATGCCACACTTTCTATAAACTAAATAAATCTAAGCAAAATTAAATGAAACAAAATTAGAATTCAAACAAATTCACAGAAAGCTCACTCACAGCGTATCTCTAATAGAGAAGCTTTCCTTGTATATGACAATGGGTAACATCTCCCTCAGCTCTTTTTTCAATCCCAATTCAGCCTTAAAAATACAACAACAAGCATAAGCATAGGCACACAGAAATAAAATTAAATAAATAAATCAATGAAAGCCAAAGAATGATCTTACTCTAGAGATGTCATCAACATTGTTGGTATGCAAAGAAGTTCTCATTCGAAGAGAAGACCAATCAACTCTCCGGCGGCGAAGATAGAACAAGTAGAAGAGCAAAAGAAGGATGAAAGTGAAGAAAATTGGCACAGAAAAAATGAAAGCTTGATAGACCTTCAGCTCAACTGAAGCAGATGAAGATTTTGGTGGCGAAGAGCAGCAGCTAGGTGTATAGTAAGACATAATCGATTGTTTCCAATTCGACCCAAAAAACCCACAAATTCACCACACGGTTATACATATAAATCAACCGAAAAAATGGAAATTTCCTCAAAGATCGAAGCTTTCAAATATTTGGAGGAAACCCAGATGAGAAAGTGAAGTTTTTAAGATTGATTTCATTTGATTAGAAGAAAAAATAACACAAATAAAAAAGTCATGCAAATGTAGTGATGTGACAATGAGGTACAGAAAAGCTTTAAACAGGTACTGAAATAGCCGAAGGTGGCTTTCTATTTGGCCATTTGCACGATAATTTACACAAATAAGACGATTTGACAGGGTGACAGCACCAATTAATAAATAGAAGTTTTCGGACAGACTCAGATTAGAAAATTTTGAAATTTTGCAGAATGAAGTGGTAATTTGGCTGCAAAGAGCATGAAAATGCAAGTTTTGAAGAGGCCCCAGATGGGGAAAAAATTTTGAGATGTTTTTTTTTATATAAAATATAACATCCAGATGAGTAAATCAGATATTAAGATTGAAAAGTCAAATTAGATAAACAATTTGAAGGCAAATGTGGGAGTGAGGAACTGATGTTGAAGTGAAAAGGACAAGATTGATCACAAGTTTAAGACAGGTATTTGGGTAGGTAAAAAGATAAAATGAGACTGTTTTTAGATGCTATGTGTATGTGGAGGCAAACGAGAAACGATCCAGGACAGTCTTTTTAGCTTTTAGCATGAATTGCAGATAGATTTAGTTGTTATATAAAGCCCGATACAGAAAGAGCTAGAAGAGAAAGGCTTAACTTAAATAAGAGATAAAGACGGCCAATTTTAGTTTGGTTTAGTTTTTTTCCCCCTTTTTTCTTTGGGTTAACACAATATGAAGTTAAGTTAAATGAAGGTATTTTAGTATTAAATTGGATTTATTGATTAAAAGGTAAATTTTTAAATTTAAATAATAAATTTATTAAATAAATGAGTTTGTAAAATAATTCCATTGGTTCAAACAATCTCGCCCTTATATAATATAATATGCAACAATAGTAGAGTATTGTTTCAATATCAATTTATGGCATGCTAAATTTTGGGAGATGGCCCTTGCATGTGTTGTTAGCACAAATTAGTATTACATGTAACATGTGTCGTGTGATGCATTAGAAATTTAAGTTTTTATTTAACTTATATAAAAGGGTGGAGATATTTGAACCTATCAAAATATTCGTTGCACCTAATAATTTATAAAGATTTTTATTACCAAAATATCCGTTAACATAATTACGTTTAAGGACAGAAAAAATATCTAGAAAAAATGAACTAATAATTATAGATTTTTAGATATTGCTCTTGAATCATGAGAGTTGCTAAAACAAAAAAAAAATTCAAGTTAAAAAAATGAATTTTGTTCGATCATTTGGAATCTATTATATACATTAAGAGTGCTTGCTTTTGTTGTTCTTTTGGACAAAAAGTAATTTTGTATGATTGGCTGATGAATTTAATGTGATTTTCAAGTCTTCGTGTTGCAATAAATTTACAGTACTTTTGATACCATTGTAGTTGCAAACACCAAATCCACAATGGCTGATCTCATTGCCCCCTTTTTAGGCCATTCATGACTGTAAATAAAGAATACAAAATATAGAATAAAGAAAAAAAAAAGAAGAATAGACCAAAACGGTGGGCTTATTTAAATTCTACTTATAATTCTGTTCAGTAAGGCTATATTAGGTATTTAGGTAGGTTTATGGAGTGAAAATTAAAAAGTTTAAATTTTAGTAGTGAGTTTATTTAATAAATAGGTTTATTGAGTAATTTAATGAATTCAAATAACTTCATTCTATATAAAATTAGCTTCTAAACTCTTAAATCAACTATATAAAAGCATAATCTAAATACTTAAGATTTAGAACGAGTTTTCACAATGCATAAATATTTGAACTCCCATTCTCAAAAATATGTAAAGAGATGCATGCCACAATACCACCAAATACTCTGCATCAAAATCCTTTCAAATCATCAAAAACAAAACTAAAATCAATTATTTTGTGTTGAATTAATTGAGCCAGAAAATTAGTTTAACTTCAGAATATCCCTAATTATATTCCCTCGTATACACCATCGATCCGCCGCATTTGCACCTGCAAAGTTATTATTTTAGTATATGAAAAGATACAATGAAGATTTAGGTGATGTGAGCATTTTCATTTAAAAACAAAAATAAAAATTGTTTATGTTGGATTACCAAATTAACCTTATTTCCGACCTAAACCTAATAATATAAAATTAAATAAAATGTCTCTAGTCATTGTCATTATTCTGTTTGGTTATTTTAGCAGCCTTTAGACGAATCTAATTTTTTTTTTTTTTATAAGAAAGGGATCATTCATTCAATAGATTGAAACAAATACATAACTTCTGAAGGGAATAAGCCTTCCCAAACAACAGTTTCACCCTTCTCTAAAGTTAGTTTAGTTAAAAAATGAGTAATGGCATTACAAAATCTTGGAGTATGCTGGATTTTAATGGCACTAAACTCCTGCATTTTTAAACTCCTGAATTTTGTTCTGAACTTCTGAAGTTATCCAATAAATCTCTGTTCTGCTGCTCTTCCTGTTGTTAACAAGATCAATAACATTTTGCGAATCTAATTCAAGAATGATAGCTGACAATCCTACTCGATTAGCTACATCAAGGCTCCATTTCACAACTTCTGCTTCTGCAAAAGTTACATCACTATGGAGTTTTGAAATCTTGACTGCAGCTGCTATAGTCTTCCTGTTGGCATCCGTTATCACAACCCCCAGCCCTACACTATGCTCCTTGAAGTTGATAGCAACATCCACATTAATTTTGCACCAACCTGTTGGAGGAGGGCTCCAACTTCTTTGGACCTTTTCTTTCAGCTCAAGGCTAAGATTTGGGGTTGGAGTACTGATCCTCTTGAAACTTTCCACAACCGCTTCTGCTTTTGCCACTGAACCATAGGGGTCTGCTCTTCTCCCTTAAAAAGCATATGATTTCGAGCACTCCAAACTACCCAAAACAAAGTCACCACCAGCTCAGCTTTAGCCCTGCCAACTCTTTTCACCAGATCCTGGATTGCACTGAGGATGTCTTGGCCTGTTATGGTTCTTATCTCTGCTACCACCTGGGAGATTTTCCAGATCTTCCGAGCTGACTTACAACCTACCAAAGCATGAAGAGTATTCTCTGAGGAGCTCCCACAAATTTGACAAATGGGATGTGCTAAAATCTTCCGTTTCCATAGGTTCTCAGCTGTCGGGAGAAGGTTTTTCGCTGCTTGCCAAATGAAGATTTTGATTTTCTCGAGTAGTAGCATAGTCCAGATGGTAGACCATTGATTTGTTTGCTAATCTGAGCTGCTTGGGGAATCTTCGATCTTTATCTTCAAAGCCACCTAATATCCGCTCTTGACAGTATAGTTTCCTCTTTTATCATAATGCCACGTCACTTGGTCAGTCATTGGTTTGCTCGGGAGAGGGATTTTAGTGATCATGTCTGCATCTTCTTTCATAAAATGTTGGTAAATCAGCCCCACTTTCCACTGATTGTTAGCATCGATTAACTCCGAGACAGTAAAATCAATTGGCAAAGATGGAGGAGAAACTGGTTTAAATAAGCTTGGCCTTGGCAACCAGTTTCCCTTGTAAATTTGAACTTGCTCACCATCCCCAATCCTCCATCTAATCCCCTTGTCAATTACTTGTCTCCCCCATAATATGCTCCTCCAAATGAACGAGGGCTTGGATCCCAACTTGGCATTGAGAAACTGACCATCCTTGAAGTACCTTACTTGCAAGAGCTTAGCCACTAGTGAGTTCGGAAACTGAAGGATTCTCCAACCTTGCTTGGCTACCAGCGCTTGATTAAAACTTGTAAAGTCTCTGAATCCCAATCCTCCCCTCTAATTAGCTTGGCTCAAACTTTCCCACTTGGCCAGTGAATGCTTTTTTTGTCCATGTTATTGCTCCACCAAAATCTCGCTATAGTTCTTTGAATATCTTCACAAATGCCCAACGGAAGCTTAAACACACTCATAAAGCAGGCTGTTCCAGCCTGCACTATTACTTTGATTAGAACCTCTTTTCCCCCACTTGAAAAAAACTTATGGTGCCAACTAGATAATTTGCTTGTCACTTTCAGTTTGATGTCGTTGAAGAACCCTTTTCTTTTTCTCCCTACCATGGATGGCAGCCCCAAATACTTCTCATGTCTAGAGACTATATTGAGCTGGAAGATGTTTTTAATTGCTGAGATGCTTTCATTGTCAGTATTGCCGCTAAAAAATATGGATGATTTGTTGTAGTTGAACAGTTGTCCGGATGCAGCGGCATAGTTATTAAAAATCTGCTTGAGGTGTTGACAATCCTTGATTGCGGCTCTTGCAAAGATGAGGCTATCGTCGGCAAATAAAAAATGAGAGATGATAATTTCTTTGCTAAACTTCAGCTCATGGATTAACTCTTTTTCTTCTGCCCTTTGCAGTATACGACAGAACGCCTCTACACACATAATGAACAAATAAGGGGAAAGGGGGCGGCCTTGTCTCAGCCCTCGCTATGGGGAAATGATGCCCTTCGTTGTCTTGTTAATAATAACAGAAAACAAAGGTGTGGTGATGCATCTCATGATAAGCTTTACCCACGAATGTGCAAATCCTAGCTTGATCATAGTTTTCTCTAAGAACAGCCACTCCACTCTATCATAAGCCTTACTGATATCAAGCTTTAAAGCTACCAGCCTATGTCTCTTTCTTTACTATGCCTAATCTTATGAAGACATTCATAGCCTATAATAATATTATCGGTTGAGTCTATTTGGGATAAAAGCACTCTGTGTATGGGAGATAACTTGGTAGAGGATATGTTTAAGCCTATTCGCAATAGCTTTAGCCACAATCCTATAGATTACATTGCATAAGCTTATAGGCCTAAAATCTGTCACCTTTCTAGGCTTCCTAACTTTTGGTATTAAAGTAATATAAGTGTGATTAAGGGGGGCTATTGTACCTTGCTCATTCAGAATGTGGAGACATGTGGACAACACTCCGTTTTTTACCATCCTCTAATGCTTCTAGTAGAAAGCAGTTGGAAAACCATAGGGTCCTGGTGCTTTAGTTGGGCACATCTGTGATAGCGCTTGAGAAACTTCTTCTTCTGAAAATTGCTGTTGCAGGTGGTTATTCATTTCTTCAGTGACCTTTAGAGCCATCCCTTCTCTTGGGCTGGTCTGGTTGTTGTGAATAAGTTAACAAAATAGTCACAAAATTCAGTTTCCACTTCATCTCCTTTCTCTGTCCAATTCCCTCTACTATCTTCAATACCCCAAATCTTGTTTTTCTCTTCTATAAGGAGGCTTTTGCATGGAAATATTTTGGTGTTCTTGTCCCCTTCATTTAACCAATCTGCCCGGGATCTTTGTTTCCAGTATATTTTCTCATCAACCAAGATGTTGTGGATTTGCCTTTTCACTATTTTAATCTCTTCACCACTATTGTACTGCATCCCCTTAAATCTAAACTCTTTTAGTTTTTCCAACAGATCCTGCAGCTTTTTTTGCCTCCTTCCAAACTCCATACTCCAACATTTTAACTGAGCCATCGAGAACTGGGTAGTTTGCTCAAAGAGCTGGACTGGATTGGTGTGGTTCCATTTACCAAGCTAACTCCACTCCCTCTTTATTATATCTTGGCAAGCCTCGTAAGAGCTCCACATATCTTCATAGTAGACTCTTGAAGCATTCTTTCTTTTGTAGCATAACCTGCGGCCTCTTTCATTCACTTCCATTAATACAGGGCAATGGTTTGAGGTCCATGTTTCTAGATTACTAGCGGCACAATCATCAAAAATATCCCTCCACTCCTTATTACACAAAAATCTATCTAGCATTTCTTCTACAAAATCAGGGCCAAATTTATTGTTACTCCACGTAAATAGATACCTATTACATCCTAAATCAATCAACTGACAGTCTTGCACGCGTTTCTAAACTCACTGATCATGTTTAAATTTCTATCATTGCCGCCTATTTTTTCACTCGGATAAAGGATTTCATTGAAATCACCAAAATAAAGCCAGGGGGTATCAAACAAACCTGCCAATCTCCTCAACAGTGTCCATGTGTGCTTCTTTTGCCCCATTTCCAAATGTCCATAAACCCCCGTTCATCTCATCCAGTTGCCTTCCTCACTTTGAACATTGGCATCAATATGGTGACTGCTGAACGAATTGATATTGACATTAACACTGTCATTCCAAAGCATTGCCAACCCACCTCCCTTGCCATTTCTATTAACTGCAAAATAGCTCTCAATTCTCAATCTCTTGCTTACTTCTGACATTTGCATAGGCGTTAGCTTCGTTTCACACATAAATAAAATATGCGGCCTATGTTGTTGCAGAACTTTTTGTAGAGCTAGAAACGTTCAGGAATTCCCTAACCCCTGAACGTTACAGCTGAGGATTTTTATGGTCGTCGGCGGGGCTGACCACCAGCCTCCGCTAATATATCTAAAAACACTGAAAGTGTCACCTCCATATCCTACACTATCATTGATTCCCATTTCAACTTAAGTTTTGTTGAGGGTGAATGGTGTTGAGCTTGCCTCTGTGTAAGCTTAGCAGGGGTTACTAGTGTTGATGCGAGATTTTGGTTCCCTGCTCGACCACAACCAAGATCTCTCCTCAACCAACTCGACCCCGATCAGGATCTCTCCTCGTAAGGTTTCTTTCCCACAAACTTCTGCGTACACAGAGACAAGTCAGAGCAAGCCGGGTGTTTTCCCAGCGTAAACCCTCCGACGCTCAAGTCAGAAATAGAGGTTTCGTGTCCCTGGGAAAGTTAGCCACTAATCTTATGGCTTATTTTCAGTATCAATTATTCAGAGCTCTCTTTATCTAAGTTTTAATGTCAAAAAATCTAACTCTTTTACCTTTGTTGGCCACATTTTTATAGGCTTCTCCTGAGTTCAGACATTCCTTCAATCCACGCCCATTACCTTCCCATCTCTCGAAAGTAGATGCTCTGTTTCTGTAATCGTGAGTGGTCGTGTGGTTTTTGTGCCTTGATTCTCGGGTTGGAGTGCACGTCTCGCCAACTGCCGTTGACCGGGTCTCTCGCCTCAACCATTAGCAAGAGATTGGCCTCGCTAATGGTGTATTCGTGGACGAGCAGAATATTCCTGCTCCTGTTCTCCTGCTACCAGACTTCTGCAAGATATACATGTTCGTGAGAACCCTGCTAACTGGTATCTGCTCATCATGGCTGGTCTCGTCGAAGTACATCCCCCAAACAACTAGCTTAACTCTTTTATGTTTTGGGCTTGCCTCATCAACCTTATAGTGTGGCCTCTTAACTAGATATGTCCCCTGCTTATTTATTTCCTTTCCACCATGTTTGCGAGCTTGGCGTTTCCAGTTCCCTTTCGTAGTCTTTAAAAGAGTTAGCTTCGGCCCATCATCTATCCATTCTTCTTCTTCTTCTTCTTCACTACCTTGGGACTTGGTTTTCTTGTTTAAGTCCACAATAGCCAATTTTCCCTCAGTGGCACGTTTTCCATTTTCCCTCTCATTTGCATTTTCTTTTCCCACTTCATTTCTCATTTTCCCAAGAGCCCTTTCACTGTCAGCTGTCGAAGGTTGCTTGTTGCAGTCTAATGTCAACTCACTTGGTTCATGCAAGTTTTTCATTAATTGAGCTTTATTTTCTTCCTCCACGTTCTTTTCCGAATAAGCTGCCACGTGTGTGTCTTCTTCATCCGAGCCTAACCCCGCTTCAGTGGCATTAGCCCTTTGTGTTTGGTAGAACTGTTGTTGCTGAGAAGAGGAGTTGCCATTAACCTCTTTCATCTTATCCATTGTTGAAGGGTTGCCATAATAACTGCCAGCCTTTTTCCCTCTTTCATGGACTCTGTTTGCCCTATGTTTTCCAAATAATGGAGCCGTCTGCATCCATACTCCATAGGCTAGTTTTTCCTTTGACTGCCCCTCATACTTTTCACAGTCGTATTGGTGCCTAATGAACCCACAACAAAAGCAAAATTCTGGCAGTCTTTCGTAAACTACCAGAATTGAAACATCATCTTCCCCTTCATGCTCTAAGTAAATGATTTTTTTTCAGTGGTTGTGTAATATCAATTGATATTCTAATTCGAACATATTGACCCATGCATTCTCCTACCTCGTCTACATCAATTTCTTCAACTGTACCTATCACCTCTCCTAGCGCTTTGATTATGTCCTGGCCCATACATCCAACCAGAACATTATGAAGCTGCACCTAGAAAGCTGAATGAATGAATATTTGTTTTGTTATTTCCCCTATCCTGCTTGGCTCTTTAAGGACGATTAAGGCACGTTCAAAGTACCAAGGCCCACCCTGTAAAACTCTCTTCTTATCAATTTCCGAAGCAAATTTGAACATGAATATTTTGCTTCCCAGACTTTCAATTTTTACTTCCGCTGTTGTTTTCCATACTTGCTGTAGTGCAGCCTTGAGACCTTCTCGGCTGACTCCTTTTGGGTGCAAGACTCTACCTAGTAAACATCTATCAGCTATCTTTCTTCCTTTTTCTTTCACGGCATTGCCAATAGCTACTTTACTCTCCTTTCCTTCTTCTAGTGTGATTGCTCTGCACTTCCAAATTAGTTCCTCCGTTTCCATAGGGCACTACACTATAAGAAACTATAATAACTCTTGAAACCTACTACTCTTTTTGTACTTAAGCCTCAATAACTCCAACCAACCCCTTAAAGCTTACTAGAGCACCCACCTCGTGAGCGACTACATAGCCCCTATGAACTATTACCCTTTCATTCTTGGTTCTCTTTCAGCGAGAGAGAACCTGTGAAGAAAAACTTCTAGTTCCAAGATCAAGATCTTGGATCTTGTGTAATGCAATTTGTGTTAACACGTATGATATTAGACGAATCTAATTTAGTTGACCAGTTTCTACTCTTCTTTGATTACGACTTTTAATTTATCTTGTTCGTGTTTTATCGCTTTCATCAAAAAATAAAAAATAAAACCCCAATCATTAATCCATACTCAAATTTGACTTTAAAATGCACTTGTCGTGCCAATGGACTCGTGGCTCATTGGCATATCCATGTGCCCAAAATTCGAGTCTAAACACTAATATAGTGTTATGACTCGACTCTTATGTATGATAGAAGTCTATTTGTCTTCCCATATTAGGGTAAAATCAATCTCCATCCAATATTAACAGTGAGGATTGATATTCGGACTGTGCTATAATAGGATTATTTAAGAGAGTTCTGACTGATCTCTGATTGTAACTCTCAGTAAAGCTCTGATTATAATATATCAGTATATAAAAAAAAAATACACTAGTCAGTGAAACATATTAATTAATGTCTAATTATTTTTTAAATATTTGTGATAGTTGGTAAATGTGACTAGCAATATTCCCTCCCTCTCTTTGAGCTCTAAAATTTTTTTGATATTAAATCCTTCATTATTTTGGAAAAAAAAAAAGAAAAAAAGATAATTAAACCAACTGACCCGAACGATATTTAACCTTTTTTTCCTACTAAACTCATTAGCAAACTTAATTAATAGCTTATGTTGTAGTCATAGGCTCGTGAATATTTATAAATTGATCAATTGCTAATATGAAGTAAAAGATTTCAACTTTAACACCATAAATTACATGCAAAGGAAAATATGAATAGCGATATCAAAAATACAAGTTGATGGGTACAAAGATTTCTAAAGATTGTTATTCCATCATCCAAGAAAGAAAATCATATGCCCACTTCTAGTGAAAAAAACTAAAATGACAATTGGTTCGTCAGTTTGATTTGATTCGATTTTAATTCAATTTAGTTTATAAATTTAGTTTGGTTCGATTTAATTTACAAACTCTCAATATTAAAAAAGAAAATACTTTTTAAGTACATCGACCATAAATAATAAGTAGATGTGAGGTTATTATATTAAATAATGATCTAAACTTAAAATGTAAAAATCAAATACCTCATTAATAAAAAAGTACAAACCAAACCAAATTAATTTCCATGGTTTGATTTACAAATTCGGTTTGAATTTGATTTCAGTTCTCCGAAACTGAATCAAAATTGCCCTGGCAGCTTCATCAGACACCTAAACCTACAACTATTTACATATGTAAAATGGAAAGCACTTAAAAGCTATTTCCCCAGATTTTCATGAGAGATGCTAAAACAATACAACATCCTTGTAGGAAACTCTGCTTTTTCAATCCGTAAAAGCTCATCAACCTCTTCTTTACTGCCTTTTTTTGAACTTGCGATAGCTAATCATTGCCTTGAGGTAGGACATTAAGGGACCAACATATCGATCCACTACCTACATTTAATAGAAAATGGAAGCTGATATGTCGGCTTTTACTTAGCTCGTGGCAGGTCAGATATCAAAAGGCACATTTTCACACCCACAGTGAAAATGGCATTCTATTCCCTATGAAAAGAAGAGTGACTGACCTCATCCAAGTCCTAAAAAATATCCTCCCCAATCTTCAACTTTGATGTCTTTGTGATCTTTTCCTAATGCAGGATGCCTTTGTAGGCATATACTCCGCCATAAACTTTATGACCTAACGTTATATAATGAGGCCCGCATGAACTAGGTTGAAAGATGATTTCACCAGCATGCTTGTCAGATAATTTCTGTCTGGGGGATTTACAACGACAAGACCAGCCATACCCTGGGCGAGGAGCCAGCCTCCTTATAAGCGAGCAGATAGATGATGTCTCGTAGTTGGAATCTACGAGCAGGAATCTTCTATTCGTTCACGAGGACGCCTACTTCTAGACCATAGCGCGAGAAGGCCTCATGCTAGGGGTTGAGAGCCATCCCTGCTGAAGACCGGAGCTGACAAGCCCAGTCTATAGTGGTTAACGAGACTTACACTCCTATCCGAGAATCTAGACACGAAGTCCACTCAGCCACAACTGCGATAGTCAAGCATCCACTTCCGTGAGCTGGGGAAAGTGATGGCCGTGGATTGTGGAGTGCCAGATTCATAGGAAGGCTATAAAAAGGTAATCAATGAAGGTAAACGAGTTAGACATTTTTACATTAGAACATAAGAAAAAAGCATCTTATTTGAGAAATGAGAGAAAAACTCAGGGGTATTTTTATTGCCTAAAAGACTAAAGATTAGCCACGAGATTAGTGGCCGAGTTTCCTAGAAAAGTAAACGAGCATTTCTGACTTGAGCGTCAGAGGGTTTACGCCAAGAAAACTCCCGGCGAGCTCTGACCAGTTTCTGTGTACGCAGGAGTTTGAAGTCATACAAGGCATTGTTCTGCTTGGTTAGGAGGGTGACAAGGAGAATCTGAAGTTGGTCGTAAATTCGATAATTGAGGAAAGATCCTGGTCGTGCACGAGCAGACACCAGAATCTCGCATCAATATTTTGGCGCCGCCTGTAGGGAACTGAACAAAAAGCTTCCGTTAATAGAAATGAGAAGAAAAAAAAGAGTGAGGAGACAATGGACGTTGGTGGGGGTAGTGCCCAAAGGGGTTATTTGAGGCTTAACGAGTCTGTGACGCTGAGAGAGATAGCCAATGAAGCACGAGAAAAAGTAATGTATGACCGGATGGAACAGATGGAGAAACAGATAGAGACTCTGATAACCATCTTACACGAGATGAGAAATGAGTGAAGGGAAATTCAAGAGGAGGGGAGGAGAAGTGGTGGAATGACACCAGGGCACGTTGACAGAAGGAACAACGTTGTGATAAGAGGTAGGACCACTAGGGAATTTGGTGGTGAAGTGGGTAACCGATCTCTACGGGAAGAAAGTCAGGGGGGAGGAGATCAATCCCCGGAGAGGCATGTCTTTGACAATGATGATGGAGTTGAGAATGCAGAGGAAAAGGAATTCCGGCAACACCTGCATGACGTCGAGCAAGAACGAGATCAGGTTGTAGCACGTGACCCTGGTCGAGCTATACAGCTAGAGGAAGAAGTGCACAGACTAGCGCAGATAATAGATGACATGCAAGGAAGGAGCAGAACACCTGGTTGGAGGATAATGCTGGATGGTGAATCGCCCCTCTCGGCAGAAATCATGAGTGCAGTCATCCCGATGAATTTTCGCTTCTCAAACCTCAAGTACTTAGGGTGAACCGATCCATTGGTGCACATAGAGCGCTTCAACGATATAACTGAGGTGCAGTCAACGATATAACTGGGGTGCAGGGATTATCTCAAGCTCAAAGGTGCAGGGTGATCCCGTTGTCGCTAGAGGGACGAGCACATGAGTGGTACCAGAAGCTTCATCGAGGGAGCGTTAAGTAATTCAAGCAGATGTGCTAGGAATTTGCAGAGCAGTTTCAGGGGGCAATGGCACCTGAAGATGATATGATGGAACTGACGAGCATGAAGCAATGAGATGATGAAACCCTTCGGGAGTACATCAAAAGGTTCCATCACGCTGTCCTCGATTTGGGGGCTTTCAACCATCCACAGGCATTGAAGGGACTGAAAGAACGGTTGTGGTACAATTTAAGGAGTCCAGCCATTCAGACATATTCTGCCACTTACGAGGAGGCCAAGAGAGACATAGAAATTGAAGAGAAAAAGACAGCACGGATTAAGACAGATCAACTGGAAAGGTTGAGGAGGAAAGAGAAGTGAGCCCTACCAGGAAACAAGCCAATTAAGAGAAAGGTAGTGGTACAGGAGGCCGGGTCACCTCTTACCAACCTCATTAGAGGATCTACCAGGAAACAAGCCGATTAAGAGGAAGGTAGTGGTACAGGAGGCCGGGTCACCTCTTACCAACCTCATTAGAGGCCACCCCAATATCAGCACAACAGGATGCAATCTCCTCGTTCACCAACCAGAGATTCCTGGAGAAGGCATGACCAGACATATAGCCATCCTTATGCACACCCACACAGTGGTAGAGAAAGTAGACCAGAAGCACCGCTGCCCCCTCCATCTCAGAACGGTACCCACATGGAAAGGGCGGTGCATATAATCGACCAGAGCCAAAGTTATGGGCGATATACTTCCTTGAAGGTGTCCCTGGGCGAGATGTATGAGGCCATAAAGGACTGAGGATTATTATACCCTTTACCCCAATAATAAAGCTGCCTAGTAAGAGAGATAAATGACGATATTACAAGTTCCATGACACCTACGGTCACACTACAACCGAATGCAGTGATCTCAAGATTCAGGTTAAAGATTTAGTGAGAAATCGTTACCTGGACGAGTTTGTAGATGGGGTTATCCTGATCGTGAGTTCGTCATGTGAAGGGGAGCAGAGTAACAAAAACATGAGCCACGAGCAACCGATGGTAAGGGTAATTGCGGGGGGACTAACGTTGGCAAGAGACTCTAACAGATCGAGGAAGAATTACGCTAGGTATGCCATGACTAGCAAAGAAGTGTTCTTTAATACCCCAGCAACCAAGCGAGCAAGAATCAGGCAAGTGCCGATCATGTGGACGGATAAGGACGAAGAGGAAATTCTATATCCACATGAGGATGCCTTAGTCATTAAGGCCACCACTGCCGCCAAGAGGTTTGACCGGATCCTGGTAGATACGGGAAACTCAGTCGATGTTTTGTTCAAGTTAACTCTGGAGGAGATTAGAATAGCAGACTTGAGGTTAAAGCATACCAATACCTCCTTGAAGGGGTTTGGTGGAGGAAAATTAGTCCATCTAGGCGTGGTCAAGCTACCCATCACAATTGGCAGCTCCCCGACAGAAAAGACTATGATCTTGAATTTTGTGGTTATCGATGAAGAGGGTCCTTACCATATGATTCTAGGCCGCCCCTTCCTGAGAATGAGCAAAGTAGTACTCTCCAACCATTATTTGGCTCTCAAGTATCGGGTGAATGGAGTAGTTAGGGTGGTATGATGAGATCAGAGAATTACCCGAAGCTGTTACTCCACAGCGGCAAGGGAAGCAATGCAGATCACATCGCTTGATACTCGAGTGAAAGTCAAGGATGGCGGACAGGAGCCGGTCGAGGAGCTTGAACTAGGTGACTCAGGAAAAACAATCTGAATCGGGTCAAGGCTTAAAGAAGAGCAGAGGCAGGAGCTCGTCCATTGTCTGCGGGGTCACGCAGATGTGTTTGCTTGGACATATGAAGGTATACTGGGAATCGACCCTGAAGTGGCTTGCCATAGGTTGGCAATAAGGAAGGATGCTCGGCCAGTAAGGCAAAAAAGAAAATGCTTCAACCAGGAGAGGTACGAAGTAATAAATAGTGAAGTAGAAAAGCTCTTGAAGGCGGGGTTCATTCGGGAAGTCAACTATCCGGAATGGATATCGAATATTGTTCTGATAAAGAAGGCTAATGGGAAATGAAGGATGTGTGTTGATTTCACCGACCTCAATAAGGCATGCCCGAAAGATAGTTTTTCCTTGCCAAAGATCGACCAGCTGGTTGACTCAACAGCCGGTCATGGGTTGTTTAGCTTCATGGATGCATTCTCGGGATATCATCAAATCCCCATGTACGAGTAGGATGAGGAGAGCACGATAGTTATCACTAACCAGGGTTTGTTCTATTACAGGGTAATGTTGTTTGGTCTAAAAAATGCGAGTGCCACAAACCAGAGGTTGGTGAACAAAATTTTTAAGCTGTTGATTGGGAGGACATGATAACCAAATGGAAAAGCTCGAATGAGCATGTCATGCATCTCGAGAAGACATTTGAGCTTTTAAGGAAGTACCAGATGAAGCTCAACCCAGAGAAGGTGCCTTTGGGGTCGAGTAGGAAAAATTCTTAGGATTCATAGTGAGCCATCGGGGGATCGAGACGAATCTTGAAAAGATCCAGGTAATCGTGCAGATGAGGTCCCCTCGTAACCTGAAGGAGATCCAGAACCTTACGAGGAAGCTAGCAGCACTGAGTCGATTCATATCCAAGGCGATAGATAAGTGCCAAGCTTTTTTTCAAGTAATAAGAAGAGGAAAGAAAACAGAATGAACCCCCGAATGTGAAGAAGCCTTCCAAAACTTGAAACAATATCTGCAGCGAGCACCTTTGTTGTCCACGCCGCGGGAGAGGGACGTATTGTTCCTATATATGGCGGTATCGAATCATCCTACGAGCTCGGTGCTAGTGAGAGAGGAAGAATGGGTTCAGTATATGATATATTACACAAGCAAGGCCCTACTCGACGCAGAGACTAGATATCCACCGTTGGAAAAATGGACACTTGCTCTTGTGGTTGCTGCTCAAAAGCTGAGACCATACTTCCAAGCATTCCCCGTCTCGGTAATAACAAACCAACCGTTACGGTAGACTCTACACAAGCCGGATGCTTCTAGTCGGCTAGTGAAATGGGCCATAGAGCTGAGCAAGTTCGATATAAGTTATAAGCTCCGAGCAGCAATAAAGGCCCAGGTAATGGCAGATTTCTTGGCAGAATTCACAGAGCCCGAAGTAGGTTTCGACCAGTTGGATGCTGCTACAGTCAGCAACGACGATCGGGTCTGCCAGGTGTCGATAAATGGATCCTCAAGGGAGCAGGGGTCTGGAGCATGGATTGTTTTGGAAGGCCCAAAAGGGGAGGAGATCTTTTATGCTGTAAGGTTAGAGTTCATGGCCACAAACAACCAGGCAGAATACAAAGCTCTAATAGCGGGCTTGGAATTAGCTAAGGTTGTAAAAGCAGATAGGGTGAAAATCAAAATTGATTCCCAACTGGCTGTTAATCATGTCAGCGAAAGATTTCAGCCGAGAAATGGGAAGATGGAATAGTACCTGAAGAAAGTCAAGCAAATGATTAGGAAGTTTGAGGCAGTGGAGGTGATATAAATCCTAAGGGAGGAGAATTGTCGGGCAGACATCCTGGCCAGAATAGCAGTTGTAGAAATTTCAAAAATGCCTAAGTCGGTCCCTTTGGAGGTGAAGTCTAGCCCCAGTATCGAGCAGAATTTGGAAGTGCTGCGGTTCAAACAGAAATGCTCGCAGATGGACCCGATAATCTCGTACATTAGGGATGGGGTATTACAACAAGATAAGTTACGAGCTCAGAAGATCAGAGCTCAAGCGTCGATGTACACAATCATTGATAGGATGCTATATCAACGAGGATACACTCTACCGTTCCTTCGATGTTTGGACGAGGACGACGCAGATTACGTACTGAGAGAAGTACATGAAGGGGTTTGCGAAAACCATTCTGGTGCGAGATCCCTTGCCCACAAGGCTATGAGGCAGGGGTATTTCTAGCCGACCATGCACCAGGATGCACAGGAGAAAACCAGGAGTTGCATGAGTTGCTAGAGTTGCTAGAGTTTTATAAATTTCTCTACCCAGTCACCTAAAAAGCTCACTTCTATGGCCTCAACATGGCCATTTGCTCAATGGGGAATCGATCTGATGGGACCTTTGCCGAAGGGACGGGGTGCCGCAACGTATGCAATAGTAGCAATAGACTATTTCACGAAGTGGGTCGAGGTAGAAGCCCTCAGCAGGATCACAGAGAAAAAGACGACTGACTTCATTTGGAGAAACTTGGTCTGCTGATATGGTATCCCTTATGCCCTGATAGCAGACAATGGCAGGCAGTTTGACAATCATAACTTCAGAGACTTCTGCCAGAATCTTGAAATAAAGCTGAAGTTTTGATCGCCTGCTCACCCTCAGTCTAACGGACAAGTGGAAGCAACCAACAAGGTTATTAAGAGGCTTTTGAAAATCAGGCTAGGAGCAAAAAAGGGGCATGGGTTGATGAACTATCAAGGGTGTTATAGGCATACAAGACAATCCATAAAACAACAACTGGCGAAACTCTGTTTGCTTTGGCCTTCAGGCATGAGGCTATTGTACCTGTAGAGATAGGGATGGCCACACACTGGACTGATCACTTCGATGAGCATGAAAACAACAACCAGATGTGTTTGAATCTGGATTTGTTGACTGAGACGAGGGAGCAAGCATCAAAGCGATCAACTGCATACCAGCAGAGGGTTGCTCGTTACTACAACCAGAAGGTACATGTACGACAGTTCAAGATCAGCGATTGGGTACTTAAGAAGGTGAATCAGAATACAAAAGACTCGACACAAGGAGCGCTCGGTCTTAACTGGGAAGGGCCATACAGAGTCAAACAGGTGGCTGGACCCAGAGCTTATAAGCTCGTCTGCGCAGATGGCCACGAGGTGAAATGATCGTGGAACGCAGCGCATCTCAAGAAATATTTCCAGTAAGATCCAATTATGCTTAAGAGTTATTTATTTCCTGTTGTAGTTTATTTCAATTTCATGTAAGTCAAATTCAGTAATCAATGGAACATGGAGGAATTTCATTCAGCTGTCATCGACGTATAATATATATATGCATGCAAAGGCTCCATAAGTCTCAAAGAATGTTTTATGGTGAGACAGGAAACCAAGCATGCCATGATCTGCTCAACCTATCGAAGGCAAGCAGACCACCAAAATTTCAAAAAGCTTTTAAGGCATGCGAAGGCTCCATAAGCCTCAAAACATATTTTATGGTGAGACAAGAAGTCAAGCATACCAGGATCTGCTCGACCAAACGAAGGCGAGCAGACCACCAAAGTTCCAAAAAGTTTCTAAGGCATGCAAAGGCTCCATAAGTCTCAGAGTCTGCTCTACGATGAGACAGGAAGCCAAGCATGCCAAAATTTGCAAAGCCATAAGAAGGCGAGCAGGCCACCAAAAGTTATAAAAAGTTTCCAAGGCACGCAAAGGCTCCAAAATCTCAAAACCTAATCAATGACGAGATTGGAAGCCCAGCATACCAGGATCTGCTCGATAGTAAAGAAGAAAGTGAAAAGCAAAGCAAACAAACTGAGGAGTTTTATTAATTTGCCAAAAAAAGTAAAGAGCTAATATTCTCGACATACAACGTCCCAAAAGGAAATACATAACGCACAATACAATTAAGAGGACGGGGGATCAGTAAGCAGAGTCGTCTCCGCCGGTTGGTCCACTTCATGAGCAGGGGGTACTTACCTCGGCAACATCAGTAGGAGTTGTACGAGAAGGGGAGGTTGCCTCCTCGGTGGCATTCGGTTCTGACTCTTCACCACCTTCTTTGGTTGCCTCCTCGTCCATATATTCAAGTACACCAGCAGCAAGCCCATCCATCTTCAGATCGGGATGCTGTTTCCCGAGAACGACCATGATGCACTGATAAGAATGTCGAAGCCCCTGGTCGTACTGGTTGTCAGCTTCTTTCTCTAAGTTTTCGACCTGGGTCTGGTGGGAAGCTGTGAGGGATTCGAGCTAAGCTGAGCTTCGTAGCCTTGTGCGTCTATAAATCGTCCCTAACCTTATTCAGCTCTTTCTCAAGGGTAACAGTCTTTGCCTGCGCAAGAGACTCTCGCCCTATCAATTTTAAGTTCTCGAGATTAAGATCTCCAACTTTCTTCTCAGCAGTGTCAGCTTTACTTTTGGTTGACTGAATGTCTTCTTTCATTTTTCGGTCGTCACGGCCGACCTTTGCCTTGTAGTACGTGGCCATACAGTCAAAGTGAAAAGTATTGAACTGCATGGCCCCAACCAGCTCACCTAAAGTACTGCCGCCAAAATCCTCCAAGTACTTCTTGCTCACGAGCCTAGAAAACTCGCTGATATAAGGGACCAAATGCTCTGGTCAATTGTCGGGCAAATGAGGTCTTAACCTTGCTGGTAGATGTGGGGAAGTGGGATCAGCACCACTACTGGTTCCACTAGTTTCTCCGGCTCTAGGAGGAGGAGGAGGTAAAGTCTTCAAAGGGGAGGCCTGCTCCGCAGTGTTGACCCGTTTCCCAGGGGGAGCCTCTTTGTTGTGATCTCGCTTAGCAAAGTCATGGGGGTTGCTGACATTTCACGACCATCCATATCGCCTTCAGTGTCCCATTTATATCCCTCATTGGCCAACTCCCGTGCAAGACCATAATATTCTGAATGTATTCTTGTATCATCCAACAAATTAGTAAATTGGCTACTGCTGGCAACCTGCCCACTCTGCCGGATGGGCAAAAAGCCAGCCACATTGACAAACACCTTTTTACCAAAGCCATAAGCAGTCACAAAGTCCTTGCGAGAAAATACTGCTCAAGCTCTTACAAGGGATCTCTACGAAAAATGTTGCCTTTCTGGGGCCAAGGCAGGATATGAATTGCAAGGAAGCAAATAGTTGTTCCGGAGCATAGCCAAATTAATGTCCAAACCCACCTGGTTCGTAACATCTACCATAACATGTTCAACCATTGCATACTTTCATCAAGAGTGAGAAAGTTCTCGAAAGACTAAGCTTCCCGAATAAGATCTCCCTCTCAGGACCACATAATGTTGCAGCCATTGCCAATGGATTTTGCACATAACACCCAAGCGCGATAGCATGCCTAACAATGCCTTGACAACATAAGAAAAATAAATGTTCAGCAAAACAGATCTTGGTTTGGACACAGAACAGAGGACAAAAATGTATTAACCTTTCTTCCCAGGAAGCTGGCCGGATGAGATCGGGAATGTTCATAAAGGCGAGGCAGAGATTCATCCCCATGTACAATGCTTAGCTCATCCATCTCATGCCCAACAACTCTTGGATATTCCTCCACCATCTTGAAAATGATCTAATAAAAAGAAGTGAAACAAATAAGCATTGTATTAAAATTGATAATTTTTCAGCTTCCTCTCTCAATCACGAAAAATTCAAGCATCATAATTTATATAATTTATATGCTCCTTGTTATATTTTGTGCTTTCACCTTTTATATAGTCATTGTACTTCTTTTCCTTTTCTCTCTAATCCTGGTTAACATAGTGACCTTACCGTACACACAAGGTCTTTCACTTGACAAAAACCATTGGTATAATATAACATCTAACTAATCAAATTTTCAAGCAGTAATAATATAGAATAACACATGAGAGCTCAAAAAAAAAATCAATAGACTTAAAGAGTTGAAATTTCACGACAATGGACATCAATGCCTTACCTCATATATATCATCCTTCAGTGACGTGCAAGACAAGTTCGCAGCTCCTACTACAACAACATGTGGCTGATGGTCCATCATAAACTTCTAAGGATTTTTTTGCATGTATGCTTTGCCCTACTGATGATGTACATTTTGAGATCGGGAAGTTAGGTATTGGGTAGAAAGCTTATCTGCCCACCTCCCCTGACGAATATAACATTACAAAAGTGGTTTCTAGTTTTCCAGGGCCCCAACAGCATGCCAATACTATAGAAGCAGCGTCATCATCTTGTGTAATATCACTATCCTTTCGTTGGTATGGCACCACAGAAATCTTATTCCGCAAAGCCTTTCTGTATTCCATGAGTAACCAGTTTTTAGCTCTGCTATTCATCGATGATCTTGCTTCTTTTCCCACTGAAGGCAACAGGCGATCAAGTGCATCCTTCAGAATGAACTCCCTCTACTTATTCCATTCCTGAGCAAATAAGCTGACACCATTACTAAGGTAATGCTCTTAGAAGTCACTTAATAACTTAATTCGAGACTCATCTGGCAACTTAAAAGTGACTTGGAGAAGTTTATCCTCTTCTGCCTTCTAGATTATGAGCCATTGTGCATCCCCAAATTTTCTCAAGGGCTTTTCTCGCAGCCATTTCACACCTGCATACTGATGAAGAGAATCTATTGCTTCATTTTCATCAGAAGTTGGAATTGTTGACACCACAGCATTATCCATAAAAATACTACGAGCATATTTCCTGACAGACAATTCAAAGCTTATCTCAATGGCAGCCTGAAATAGTCAACGATAATTGTAGAAAATCACAAAATGATCAGATAATACGTCCAGCAAAACATTTGAACTCACAAATGTGGCCACTGACAACATCAAGGCATACTGTGCGCCTAGCCCCTTTAAGAACATCTTGAGAAGAATTGAACGTTGCACATTTGAAGTTGGAAGCCATCTTCTCAGCAGTTTTCCTAGGATCCTTTAATTCATCACCCTAACATCGAAGAAAGAAAGCTTGTTATTTTGTTGTTCGGAAAACAACACAACAGCTGAGAAGTGAAGCAAACTTACCATCTTTTCTAATGCTAACTGCAATCCAAGTTGCTCAGAGATGTACCCATACTTGCTTGCAACCTCCCACAGACCAGCCTTACAGCAATTACTATACTGCGAACTCCTCTTAGGCCTCTTAAACTGACCTTTATCCCCATCAACCTCACCCGCAGGAAAATTCAAGTTACACTTTAAGTCAATATCATCAATCTCTCTTTCTGTTTCTGCAGCCTCCAGGGACTTCCAAATAGAATAAAAAAAGTGTCCGTTGAAAGCTACTCTTGTTTCATCGTATACCCGTTGAGATTCTTCTTCAAAACCCCACTTATAGTATGATTGAAGAGCACTTTTTTGCTTTTGAAGAAGCAACCACTTTCGGTCCAAAGCCTGGCTTGCCTAAAATACCTAAAGACAAGCAAGTTAGCTACTATTCTCCATTCACACCCCCCTGCCCTACCCCAAATATCCATACACATTTTTCTGCACAAATCATTTTACCATCAATCTCATGGCAAGCACGTTTACCTTATGCCACTTCACAGCAGGTATTCTCTTAAATTCGTCCTTGCTATAATTGTCATCTTCATTTTGCTCGAGATCTTTCAATAAGCTTAAGCAGTCCTCCCAATACATAGCAATAAAGGGAATCTAAAAGCAAGAAGAAACAGGCAGAAGGGCAAAATAAAGATTAGATTAAAAAAATGAGAAAGTTTCACAATTGCAAATCAGAAACCACAAATGTCTAGCTTTTTTACATGCAATAGGTCAATAGTCTTGTGATGTCATCCCCGTTTATACAATGATTATGGCCTTTTTTAGGAGACCCGCCACTTCAACAAAGTCATGTTACCACTAAGTAGCTGATTATATATCCAACTGCTCTGCTCTACTATCATGATTCCATCCGTAGAAGGACTGCCTGTGCTTTCCTAAGATATCTACTAAGGCATAATAATATTAATTTAGTCAAGCTTGTATTAAGACGCCAGGGGAATCTAAAAGAGAGAATTTTCAAACATGACACTTCACCTGCATTCTTTCCGGAACATCAGTCGTCCGGATCTGCTCATTCTTCTCTATCATAAACTTTTTAGATAAGATGAATTGGTTCAAATTCATCTTCAAATCTTCTTTCCCCGAGTTCTCTAGAATCTAAACCTTGCGTACGAAGCTGTAGAAGCTCATCAACATCACCGAATATCTCATGTGCTTCCTGCAAAGCTAATGATGAAACTCCTGGACCCTGACTGTTTTTTTTTTCCGTTCAACTTTTTCCGTCCACATAACGAGATAGTTATTCAAGAGAGATTTCCAACACAGAAGAGAACACATACGCATTCATAAAACAGAACCTTACAGGAGCTCCATGCTTATCGACTTCTTCTTCATCAATAATAAAGTCAGCCATTTCATCTTCACCAATATCTCCATCCTCTTCTTCCACTTCTTCTGGCCCCTCCTCTTCGGCAATATCCTCGCGAGGAGCTCCTACAATATCACAGTTTGAAATCGATTTCTAACAAGCTGAAGCAAACCAAGAAGAGATAGAAAGGTATTACCTTCATCATCACAAAATAAACTGCGTTTAAGCTTCTCCTCAGTAGTTTGTCCACCCTTACCATTTCCATCAAACTCCTCATCATAATATCCAAATAGATCCTCATCAGTATCCCTCTGGGCTTTTTTCAGTCGCTTAAACATTTTGCTCTCCTGTAGAAATTTCGAAAAGAAACCTCAAGCATATAGACATAACTGAGGCAATGCAAGACTTCAGCATCACAAGATTTGAGGTAACAAGTGAACACAAAACTCGCAAACCTTTGGACGGTAATTAATATTATTATCTCAGAGGAGCTCATAGTCATTTTCGTCAAGAAGATCCTCCGCTTCCCTAAGAACAACGCCAGAGTTCTATCATATATACATATATGGTGCTCACGTGAGTACTGTAATCCTTACTCATAAATTCCAAATTGAAATACCCTAAATTTTTATTTAAATAAATTCATAAATTCATACATCTAACATTAAATAATCTCTTCCAAAATATATCATTAACAAAAATCTCAAACTCCAAATTATAAGTTCATAATAAAAATAAATTTAAAAGAAACATGAGTCTATTCCTCTTTTTATTAAAATAGCAAACGAAAACAAAATCTCTAACTCGAAAGCTAAGCACACCTCTAAAAAGGAACTTGATCTGCAAAAAATAATGACGAATGATGAGCCATCAACTCAGTAAGTAAAACCATTCCTAACACATTAGACCTATTGATACCAAAAATATTGCAAGCCTTCTTTTATTTAAAACATATATAGTAATCCATAAATTTCATAAAACGATATATCACGATAAAATAACATAAATTCATTGTATCTCATAATATCAAAAGCATAGTTACTTGTGAAAGCAAATCATATATCACATTCATAGAAAACAAAAGGTTAGTTCACGTCACATAGGGTCACCTATAGTCCCGGTGACCCGGCCAGAAATAGAATCAGAATATCGTGTGCACATGCAGAACAGAAACCCAGTACTGGTCCAGAAAAGACACATATCGTATTATACGATCAGAATCAGAATCAGAATAACTACAGACAATGAGCCAAAACATAATGACTTATACGTGGCACTTTGCACTATATGTGATGCAGAACAAAAACCCAGTACTGGTCCAGAAAAGACACATATCGTATTATACAATCAGAATCAGAATCAGAATAACTACAGACAATGAGCCAAAACATAACGACTTATACGTGGCACTTTGCACTATATGTGGCACTTTGCGACACTTTGGCCTTCAAGAGGTGGCCCAATTATAGTCCCAAGAGGTGGCCCCCATACAATCATAAATAATTGAAATCATATATACACACAAAACAATCGTATCAGTTTCATAAATGTCCATAACAACAATTTAGGCTTGCAAAATATTTTGTAGATAAAATCATAAAAGGTAGCCATGTCATAAAATAATTTGCATATTTAAAAGCATTTATAAAATACTTTGTTAAAAAGAATTTAGGTTTTGAAAACATTTTCTTAAGCTAATTTTGTTATGAAAATCCATTAATCTTCTAAGTAGTATAAAAATATTTATACTTATAATAATAATAATATCAAAATACTTATACATATCCAGTTTACTGGAAATGAAGTTACTTACCGAGTTGACGGCTCACCCCTCGTCATTACTTTTTACAGATCAAGTTCCTTTTTATAGGTGTGCTTAGCTTTGGAGTTAGAGATTTCATTTTCGTTTGCTATTTGAATAAGAAGAGAAATAGAGTCACGTTTCTTTTTAGTTTATTTCTATTATGAACTTGTAATTTGAAGTTTGAGACTTTTGTTATTGATATGTTTCGGGAGAGATTATTTAGTGTTAGACATATGAATTTGTGGATTTATTTGAATAAGAATTTGAGGTATTTCAATTTAGAATTTATGAGTAAGGATTACGATTTGTAAGTAACCTCCTTATTCACGTGCTCCGCACGTGTTAGATTTGGGGTGTTACAATTTTGGTATCAGAGCACTAGGTTTGGGATTCTGTAGACTTTATTTGAGGCTAGATTTCTTAAGCATAATCAATAAGATTAATTTTGTTGATTAACATGAGGTTATCGAAGAGAGTAGATCTTTAGGGTAGGGAGTAACCGTCTATAGCTAGAAATTTGATTTGGACCATTTTGACCTTTTGGATGACTTATGACTACGTGATAGCTACTTTCATAGAGGATTCCTAGTATCAACATACCATGAGTTACTTATTGCTCTTGTTGACAACCTTTAAATTTGGTCACCAATTTTCTCCACTTATTTATTACTTTTCGTGTTGGTACGACCTTTATTTATTACCTACTTTCCGTCTAATGGTTTATTTATTTATTTATTTTTATTCTTGTTCGTCATGATTTAGTCGAAGATGTCACGTAGGGGAGGTGCTAGGCATGCCTCCAGCTCGGAGATGTTTTAGGTATCGCTGATGACGCTGACCCAACCTTGCACGAAATGGCTAACGAAGGAAATCCTATGATGCGCGCAATGGTTAGATTGATGGAACAACAAAGTAAGTTTATTCAAGATATAGCTAGAGGTAGAGTTGGGGCACATGAGAATGTGTCAGCTGAAAGACAAGGTGGTGGGAGAGATCATAGAGCTATGATGAGCTTAGAACGGTTTAAGAAATTGGGACCACCTACCTTTTAAGGGATTACCGATCCTATGGTTGCAGAGGCATGGCTAAAACAGATGAAGAATATATTTGTGGCTATGGGTTGTAATGATGATCAGAGGGTGATATTGGCCTCATTTGTCCTTCAAAACGAGGCAAACCATTGGTGGGATGCTAAATCTCGTCTTTTGAGGGCCAGGTTGCAAGATACACATGTTACTTGGGAGTTATTTCTAGAGGCTTTTCATAAAAAATAGTTTCCTAAACGAGTTCGACATCAGATAGAGGCTGACTTCCTGAAATTGACTCAAGGAACAAAGTCTGTTGCAGAGTTTGAGGAGCAATTTACTGCTCTATCTTGTTTTGCTCTTACTTTAGTTGCTAATGAGGGTAGTAAGTGTAGGAAGTTCCTAGAAGGGTTATGTCCAAACATTAAAGGGCGGTTGACCATCCTTAAGCTTAATAATTATGCCGATTTGGTGGATCGTGCGGTTATTGTAGAAAGGGATATAATTCAATCTCAAGTTGCACGATCTTATCAACATAATAACCAGCCAATAAAACATGATAGTAATGGTAGCGAAGGTGAACATAAGGACTCTAATGGTGGGTCTATTCAAGAGAACAAACCATTATGTAATCGTTGTGACAAGTACCATTATGGTACATGCTATTTAAAAGTAGGAGCTTGTTTTGGTTGTGGACATATTGGGCATAAGGTTATAGATTGCCCAAAAAAGCGCAGTGGTAATATAGATTCTGCCGAGAACCAAAGGAAAAAGCCACGTGTCTTTGCCATGGTAGAGCAAGATATTAAGAAACCGAATAACGAAGCCTCAGGTGCATTACCTATTTTCCATAGAAAGCCTTGAATTTTAGATTTATTGGTATTGTGCTTTCCCCCATCCTTTCCAATTGGATGTATCGTAGCTAGAGTTTTTAAGCATAAATTTTTTTCATCCCTTGAATTTCTATGGTGCATTAGTAGGATATGAGGTGTGATTTTATAAAGCCATTAGGATTAACTCAGGGTTGGATGGATTAGGGACTAATATGATATTTTTCTCGATTGTCCCTTGATTAGAGGTAATTTGAAATGTACCATTTGAGACTAAATTGCTTATGAGTTGAACTAGAATTTACGACAAATTTCGAGGACAAAATTGTTTTTGTAGGAGGGGAGAATTGTAATGCTCAAATTTCCCTTTTTTATTTTTTATTTTAATGAAATTTTTAAATGACATTATTGCCTTTATAAATAGAGACTATTTTGGGGTAATTTTCGAAAAAGGGTTATTTTCCCAAATTCAATAG
Source organism: Citrus medica (assembly GCA_002013955.2). Taxonomy (NCBI): domain Eukaryota; kingdom Viridiplantae; phylum Streptophyta; class Magnoliopsida; order Sapindales; family Rutaceae; genus Citrus; species Citrus medica. The sequence goes on from MKYO02026940.1 coordinate 172,925, forward strand.
GGTTTCTTAAGACTCTTTATAAATTCATATTTTTTCCCTTCCATAACCCTAAACCCACGATGTTTCTTCTTCTTCTCTACTGCTCATTACGCTCTTACTCAAACCCTAGGATTCAAGCCTTTATTTAGGAGAGAATCAAAGCGATTGGTAAGTTTACTCCCCTTATTCCCCATAATATTTCCAATCACTCTATCTAGGGTTTATATTGGGGTGATTTTAAATTGTTATAGATCATAATGCATGATTTAAAATGTGTTTAGGCTTTGTTTAGGGTTTTGATTTATTATGAGTTTAGTTAATCAATCCTTGACGTATTAAGCACACAGGATAATTCTGGATAGCATGAGTATTTCGAATTTAAACCTATATTTTTTGTATTAGTTTTCTTATGAAATTTATATTTTTAGAAACCAGACATGTAGGGATTCTTGAATAAATTTTATTTCATTAAATTCAACTTCGTTTTCAATTTCATATCTATTTTCGAATTAGAAACAACTGCACTGGAAAACTGTGATTCCAGCATTATGATCAGATTCACAAGATTATTTGTACCACCAAATGAACTCTAACAATTCTGAAATTTTATATGAAAGTTATTATATGTGTCTACTATTCCCAGTATAGCATGCGTATTTCGAATTTAAACCTATATTTTCTGCATTAGTTTTCTTATGAAATTTATATTTTTAGAAACTAGACATGTAGGGATTCTTGAATAAATTTTATTTCATTAAATTCGACTTCGTTTTCAATTTCATATCTATTTTCGAATTAGAAACAACTGCACTGGAAAACTGTGATTCCAGCATTATGATCGGATTCACAAGATTATTTGTACCACCAAATGAACTCTAAAAATTCTGAAATTTTATATGAAAGTTATTATATGTGTCTACTATTCCCAGTTTTAATTTCATAATTTTCTTATTAGTATTTTATTTTATAAAAAGCTCAGAACCCATTTTGTTTGGTTTAGGTTATGTGAAAACAATTTCGAATTTGTTGAGAAATAACTAGTTTTGAAAATGTTTTTGATATCAGATCCTATTGAAAACTTTACATGGGTACTCATGGATGTCCTGAATAGTTCAATAGAATATTATGTCATTCTGAGTTTTAGATTAAGAGTTAAAATTCTGAGAATCAGACATGTACGAGTATGAATTAGAAAATCATATTCTTAGAATAATTTATTGATAGTCATATTTTGTATTTGTTTAAGGTATTGGAGGTGTTTAAGGCTCTTAGAGGCTTTGAGGTGTGTAGTTCAAATTCAGCCATCAACTCGGTAAGTAACTTCATTTCCAGTAAATTGGATATGTATAAGTATTTTGATATTATTATTATTATAAGTATAAATGTTTTTATACTACTTAGAAGATTAATGGATTTTCATAACAAAATTAGCTTAAGAAAATGTTTTCAAAACCTAAATTCTTTTTAACAAAGTATTTTATAAATGCTTTTAAATATGTAAATTATTTTATGACATGGCTACCTTTTATGATTTTATCTACAAAATATTTTGCAAGCCTAAATTGTTGTTATGGACATTTATGAAACTGATACGATTGTTTTGTGCGTATATATGATTTCAATTATTTATGATTGTACGGGGGCCACCTCTTGGGACTATAATTGGGCCACCTCTTGAAGGCCAAAGTGTCGCAAAAGTGTCACATATAGTGCAAAGTGCCACGTATAAGTTGTTATGTTTTGGCTCATTGTCCGTAGTTATTCTGATTCTGATTCTGATCGTATAATACGATATGTGTCTGTTCTGGACCAGTACTGGGTTTCTGTTCTGCATGTGCACACGATATTCTGATTCTGTTTCTGGCCAGGTCACCGGGACTATAGGTGACCTTATGTGACATGAACTAACCTTTTGTTTTCTGTGAATGTGATATATGATTTGCTTTCACAAGTAACTATGCTTTTGATATTATAAGATACAATGAATTTATGTTATTTTATCGTGATATATCGTTTTATGAAATTTATGGATTACGATATATGTTTTAAATAAAAGAAGACTTGCAATATTTTTTGTATCAATAGGCCTAGTGTGTTAGGAATGATTTTACTTACTGAGTTGATGGCTCACCCTTCATCATTACTTTTTGTAGATCAAGTTTCTTTTTAGAGGTGTGCTTAGCTTTGGAGTTATCTGATCTTTACTTTGTTCCTATATTAGAAGACGTTGTTGCAGAGTTTCGCTCAGATTATCATTTACATGACGAATTCCTTTTCGAGAGTAATCAGTTGTGTGTTCCTGACTCAAGTTTGAGATTGAACATCATTGCAGAGTCATATAACGAAGGGCACATGGGTCGTGACAAAAATCTAGCTCTAATCGTCAACACTTATTTTTGACCTACTATGAGGCGTGAAGTCTAGCACTATGTCGGGACTTGTCGCATTTGTCAAGTTTCCAAGGGCGCAGCAACTAATGCTGGGTTATATATGTCGCTGCTGATTTCAACATAACCTTGGGCTGACATTAGCATGGATTTTGTTTTGGGATTACCCCGTACTCAGAGGGGTATGGATTCAGTATTTTTTGTTGTTGATCTATTCTCGAAAATGGCTCACTTCATTGTGTGCAAAAAGACTACAGATGCTTTGACTATTGCTCGTCTATCCTTCAAGGAAGTCTATAGATTGTATGGTTTACCGAGTTCTATAGTATCTGACCGGGATACACGATTTCTTCGCTATTTTTTGAAGACATTATGGAAGTTGACTAATACTCACCTGAATTTCAGTAGTGTTTACCACCCACAAACAGATGGTCAAACACTATTCTCGAAAATGGCTCACTTCATTGCGTGCAAAAAGACTACAGATTCTTTGACTATTGCTCGTCTATCCTTCAAGGAAGTCTATAGATTGCATGGTTTACCGAGTTCTATAGTATCTGACCGGGATACACGATTTCTTCGCTATTTTTTTAAGACATTATGGAAGTTGACTAACACTCACCTGAATTTCAGTAGTGTTTACCACCCACAAACAGATGGTCAAACCGAAGTTGTCAATCGCTCTTTAGGAAACCATCTACGTAGTCTAGTTGGCGATAATATGAAGATGTGAGATCAAAAGTTATATCAAGTCGAGTTTGCTTATAACCGTGCAGATAAGCGCAATACTAGTTTAAGCCCTTTTCAGGTGAATTACGGATATAATCCATGAGCTCCCATCGACTTGGCTCCAATTCCAGATTTAGTTCGCAAAAGTAGTAAAGCAGAAGACTTTATTGAGCAGCTTAAGAAAATTTATGAAACTACGCAAGAGTCTTTGACGCAGACAACCAAAGGTTATAAAATTGTGGCAAACAAAAAACGTCGAGCTTTGGAATTTCAAGTGGGAGATCTTGTTTAGGCTGTCCTAACTAAAGATAGATTCTTAGTTGGTGAGTACAACAAGCTTTCTGCCAGGAAAATTGGCCCTTTGGAGATTATAGAGAAGATAAATCCTAATGCCTATAGATTAAAGCTTCCTAGTCATATCCGCACCACAAATGTATTTAATGTCAAGCATCTTATTCCTTACAGAGGTGATCGTGATAAAGATGTTGTTTCTGACAATCCAAATTTGAGGGCGAATTTTCTCCACCCTTGGGGAAATGATGAAGAGTAGGAATCGCTATTATACTAGGATTAGTTTCCTTATTAACAAAAGTTTAAGACTTTTAAATTCCTTTCTAATTTAGAATTTTGTTTCCTTTTCAATTTAGGAATTTGTTTTTACTTCATGAATTAGGATAATTACTACTACTATAAATAGCTCCCTTTTGTAGCCTTTGAAGGTAGAATTTTGAGTTTAATAATATTTCAATTTTTAAATCTATTTGTGAGTATTTAAACAGTTAATTCTCGGTATTCTGTGGAATCAACGAGTCTTAACCCCTAAATTCGTGGTATTCTTTTGAATCAACATGGATTTAGTTATTCTTTTGTTCCGGTATTCTCTAGAATCAACGGAATATTTTGAACATTAAACTTCCACTGCATCAACTTGGTCAGCTAAAGAGGAAAATTTTAGATACTTATGCATTGATGTAAAAAATGTATAGTGTAGTTAAAAGACTTGAAAATAATATAACTCATATGCAATCACACCCATGGAAGGAAAAGATGACCTCTTCCAGTAAAGATGTTCAAAATAGCAAAAACGAATCAATTGCTTGAAAATTTCATGGGAAATGGATTTGGGTACATAGCAAAGATTAAGGAGAAGATTGAAGATACATGTGATGAAAATTTATCATTGAAAAACTTATTCACATATAGGAAACAAAAACAAAACCAAATCTTCCACAATGTTATTAAAAAGGTATGATAATAAACTATTATTCTACATTTTTTTTCAAAAAATATTTGTACTAGCACATTCATTAAAAAAATTATTAAAATTCATGCTCTTATGTATGTAGGATAAAGCAATGGCTGGGTTTGATTTTGTAGATTTGATATCATCGGTCAAACTAAATATGGTTGAGAGTAAAAAGGTGCATCCTAGAAAGCCAGTCGTTACAGAAAATCTCTTTACAAGAATTTCAACAAAAAAAGATGCCGCTGCAATAAGGAGTTTGGATTGTCCTAATATAGATCTTCTATTTCAAAGGAAGAATGGTATATTTTATAATATATTTTCATGAACAACTAGATAAAAAGTACTGAAGTATTTAAATATGATCATATTTGGTGTGTTTGTCTGTTGTGTTCTTATTTATTTTAATTTACTATTAATGTGAGTGTATAATTGATATAGAGAGAAAATTGTGATGACAAAGTGACATATTGTTACTGTATATTAGTAACTTTCTAGTCCGAGATTTTAAAGTCCAAGAAAACTTTAAAACCATGGGGTTTAATAAGATTATGAAATCAAGTTTTAAAACCGCATGGTTTTAAAGCATTTCTGAATATATGTATTCAAACTGTAGCAAGACTATATTTATAACTAATTTATGATTTAGTTTTCATTTGGTAATGCATGTTTTAATAATCATACTATGACGATTTTATTCATAGATCACAAGTTGCTATGTTGAGTACTTAACTAGACTAGAAAGATGAGTTGATGGTTTTTGCCAACTCTTTTTGGGATATGTTTTATATTTTTGCTATTACAAATGTATAATCGGTTTTTACCAAATATTTAGATTTTTTTTTTCAAAGTTATATCTCACTAACTTCATATAATTATTTCTCTATGAATTTTGTAGCAAATATTGGTGAATATGTCAGGTATCTCAAGCACTGATAGATCAGAGGGTGAAATTTTGGTCCGTAAACATAACATTTGTGGATTCTACATGGGTGCACTTAGAAAAATGTGAAAAGGTCAGCAACATTATCATACGTTCAAAAAAAATTATTTACTCAAATATCATATATTTTATTATTATTATTTGAGGTGTGTAATGATTAGTAGAAAATTGGTGTATTATTCCATAGATATTTGTTCCTCTGTATGATGGGCATGCAAAACATTAGTATCTTGCAAAAATAAATATAAAAGATAAAACTGCTGAGATTTGGGATTCTCTACCTACTTTTGAAATAAAGTCAAATCATCGTGAGGAAATAGCTAAGCAAAACATAAGTTCAAATTTGTGAATTTTCAACAAAATTACTAGATGCAAAAAATAATAACTATTATTATTACTATTGCAGTTATGTGCATTACGTGCATTGGACCTAGTATGTTCTGTGATATAGCCTTTAACTTTCCTTCTGACTAGTGTTTTGCTAACTTTAAAATTTTGTATCCAAATGATGTACCAAATCAACCAAATGGAAGTGATTCTGGTATAGATGTAATGAAGTTCATGGAGACACCTTATAAGATGTTATTCCTAACTTATAAGGTAGATTAATCATATGATTTATATTTCTTAGTTTGCACAATACTTCAAACAATATCAAATTGTGTTATTAATTCTATTATTTGCAGTATGAATAGGATGAAGAAAGATATGAATTAGATGAAGAAAGATTTTGTCTTGGGCTACACCTTATAAATGGTTATGCAAATGTGGTAAGAGATAGTGTTATACAAAAAGCATTATTATTTCGTGTGCTAAGACATATGTTATTGCAACTAACACAATTAGAACTAAAGTTGCTCCTCAGAAAAAAAAAATCTTTCAATTAATAAGATTAGAATTATAATTGATACTACAGAACATTTGAAGAAACCAATAAAAAAATCCAAGTGATTTGCCCAATATAGGTAAAATAAATTTGGTATTAGACGTAATTTGTATTTTGTTACTTTCAATCTTTTTATCCCCTTCAAGTGAACTTTATATTCAATGTAAAGTTTAACTTTTGTTGAAGAAATCTATTCATATATACATTCATTCCCTCAAATCGTTGTGTAGTCACATGTCAGCAAAGAAATGACCTGTTAAGTGTGCTTCAGCCCATCTATGTTGTTTTGTGTAAATTTTGTTAATGCAATCATTATTTTACAAATCTTCTACCTCCACCATATTCCACCATAATTTATCAAATTGTTCAGCGTAAGAAATTCAAAAATGCACTTCGTGAATACTTTTGTAAAATTAGGTTTATCACGTACATTAGGTTGTACATTCCTCTGTAGATGCTAAACACACAAACGATGTCAAGCTTCAAAGATCACATTTTTAATCGCCTTACTCATTGCTCGATCTCCATTAGTCACCGCAGAAATAGGCTTTTTATTATTTATAGTAGACAAAAATGTTTCCAACACCCATATGTATGTCTTAATTGTCTTATCCACAAGTAATGCACTTAAAAAAAATGTCGCATGATGATTATTAACCACTAATATGGCTAGTGGCTTACCATACTTATTTGTCTTCTAACACTCCTCAAAGTGGTGATAATCTTAACGAGCAATAGAATCGGCCTAAAACAAGTTTGCAAGCCTATTCTCCTTATCTACAATGTATTTATAAAAGAAATTCAGATCCATACTAGCTTTTCCTTTTAAGTATGCCAGTGCAGATTCTGAATATGTTTCAAGTATTATAGATCGACGCTCAACATCTAATGAGTTATACAAATCCTATAGTGTGAAGCCCACATTGTCATAACCTCCACCTTAATTGATCAAAAAGTCCATAGTACTAAACTTGTTGATCAATATCAATGGCTTTCTTGCAGTGATAACTCCTATATTTACCTTAAACATAAATTTTTTAAAACCAAAAAGATTGATTAATTGGCAAAAAACTCTACTCAAATTTAATTGGATTAATTGACTAAAAACTCCACTCAAGTTTGATCTTTGATGAGATATTGTTTGTTGTTTACGAATATGAGTTTGGATTGTGTTTTGTCGCTGATAGGAATTTATTATGCCTATAGTCAAAGTTATTAACATGTTGAGAATTCTTAGAATAAACCGTTTGGATTGCATAGTTGGCTAAAGTATGGGAAGTTTCAGTGATCACCCCTACAATTTCAAATATTCTCACAATTTCGCTTGAATAACATATTTTGTTTAATTACACAAAAATCAATAAAATATATGATTTCAATAAAATATATGAACACGTATACAAAACCGATATTCATAGGAATATTTAGTTACACTTTAAAGTTTATTTTACCTATGTGTTCTACACTATTTGTTATCAGCTTTTTGTAATTTTATTAAGTAGTAATTTCAAGTCAAATAGGAAAGAGTTTCAGCATTTAATTAATTTGAAGATTTAATTCGAAACTGAAAATTGCTAAAATAGTACTTAAATCATATTCTTAATATTATAAGACAATTCGATTATCATGTAATCAAATTAATTTCAAAATCTATTTTGAAAGCAAGCAAATGGATATAGTTCTGTTGTGAGATTTTTTTATTCTAATGTATGGCAATGGAAGAGTACCGGAAGATATATATTTGTCCAATGGTAAAATATAAATAATAGCCTTCCATTTCTTATGTGGTATATTTTATTGGCTTACTAGCTTACAAAACTATATGCAAATTTGAAAGTTGACTACTGTATGAAATATCACGTGATTTATCTCCTTCAACCTTGGATTAATGTATCAAATGCCCATAAAATGTGGTTTACTTCATTATTCTATAATTAATTTTTTACTAATATTTATATTTCATATATTAATTCATAATGCATCAGGGTAATTACGACTTTAATTTTCCTCCTACTAATAAATACAGATATATAGAAGTACTCAATGTGCAGGGGCGGAGCTAGAAAAAAAATATTTGGGTGGGCTGAATTTTTCCAAGTCCAAATATTATCACAATTAAAATGTATAAATCTTGATAAAATTTTCATTAACACATAAGAAAATGCATTAAATCCAAGAAGCAATTCAATTACAATTAAATATTATTTAAGTTGTGCCTTGCGATACTTTTGAGAATTAAATTCATCTATTATTGAATTTGAATTGATTAGTATTTATAAATTCTCATTTAATGCAGATAACAATACAATTTGATATAAATTCCTTCTCTATCTTATTTCGAAGTGGTGCCTTTATAAGTTTCATAGCAATATTTTCACTTTAAGATTCAACTCTTCAAGACTTATATACGGGTTGTTCATCTAGTTTAGGATCATCAACATTACACAGAATCTCACATGATGATTGACCACCATATTTTTTTCTCAAAAAATGCAAGAGGTTTTTGTAGTCTTTGATGGTTGATTGTTTGACATTAATTAATACTGAAAAGTAAAGTAGTAAAGAAATATTTTACAAGAGCACTAAATAGAAAATTGCTTATTTTAATCAATGCTTTTCTTAAATAAGCTTCTTTTTCTCAATGAATGTTTTTAAGTGTCATAGTTGCAAGCCAGCAACAACAATGCATCATGCATACAAACAGGAAAAACCCACTAAACTGGCCAAGTTGGTTCAGCTCCAGCACTTCTTCTCTTTCACATAAATGACTCTCTCTAATCTATGATGCATTAATAATCAATTTAAAATTTTGATTGCTATAATTCAATTATTTGATCTAACAATAATTTGATCTTACACAGTAATATTAAAACGAGAACTAACTAATAAAGAATATAACTTTTAGTCTTTACTGCCTTACAATTAATAAATATATTATAAATGATTAAATAAAAATTAAATTTATTGTATATTTTTACAAAGAGAAGACGAATAACTGAAGAAGAAGTAGAGCACGTCAACATGAAGAAACCAAGGAATAAAGAGAGCACGTTCTAGAAGAACAAAGTTAATGCTCACTTTTTTAAAAAATTTATTTATATGAATGACAGAGTTGTAAATTAATAGAATGGTAAAATTATAAATAAAAGTACAAAGCAATGACATTGACAATCTTGTAAATTTTACATAATGGTATTTTTGTAAAATTTTCAAAATTTTGGACAGGCTGTCCACAAGTAGCTCTGCCCCTGTCAATGTGTGTGTGTGTGTGTCACTTCATATGTTTCATACCTATAAGAAATATCAGTCCTTTTCCCATACTATTCTTATTACATTTTACCATTTGTCTTTCTATAATACTATTTTGTAAAAGAAAGCTACAAATGACAACTCAAAAATGTTTTTATATTTTTTATTACATTTTACATTAAAGTTGTTGTACATTATAAATGCAAAGTTTAATTTTTAATAACATAACATTTCAACAAAATCAACATCTTAAGTGCGATGTATGATGTAGAATGATATAGAACGATATAGAACTTTAAATATGCTACAAAATTAATAAGAAAAAGACCAACCACACATCTAAATTTTGCCCTAGTGGTCATACGAGAACCCCTTAAAATTAAAAATATAATATATATAAAATAAGATAAAATTTATAAAATATTTTGAATATTAAAATTTTATTTTAACATTACTAATTTGTCATATTCTTTTAATAATATAAAAATCTATTTGACATACTAATAATATTAAATAATTATACCTAACATTAACAATAATCTATAAAACTTATACCGTGTTTTACAATATCTTATTTAATTATGTCTACATTAATATCAATCTTAAAATCAAGTTTCGGATTAATAGATTTTAGTAAATCCGTTGGGATAGACTAATAATAACTTAATATTAACAAAATTTTCATGGTACAAGTTATTTTATTAATTAAACTTATTTTAATATTTTATTTATATCATATGATATTTATTTATTAATTTTATCACATTACTATATTTATATTTATTTAGATTGTTTTAAACAAAATGTATGATAGTTATTTATGAAATTAATGACTATTTATAAAATTTAGGAAATTTGTATAATTATTTAAGTAAACTTTAATAGGGTTGGTAAAAAAGCGGCTTAGGGCTTATATCATGAAATCATGAATATAGGCTCAAAATTTTAAAGCCCACTCCGAATAAGTTTGGATAAAAAAAAAGTCTGACCTAAGCCTAGGCTTTAAATTATACGTTAAAAAATCAAATCAAATTAAAAAAAAAAGTCTCGTGGACATTGTGCAGGAGTTTTTATAATTGTTCAGGGTCCGCATCATAGCCAGTCTTAGTAAATACCAATTTAAAGCGGGCCGGCCCAAAACTTGCGGTAGGTCTTCTTTTGGAAACTCGGGTCCTTAATTTCTCTCTCTCTTTTTTTTTTTTTAGTTACAAGGATTTTTAATTTTTTCTTGAGAGAAATGGCAAGGATGGATTGGTTTGTTAAGAAGACACTCTTCTATTCTTTTCTTTCTATTTGTATTTATTTTGTCACTCTTGAAACTTGAAGCAATATTTTGTTTCTTTCGTTTTACAGTCATTGACTTAAATTAAACATATTTTAAATTATAATTTTCAAAGCAATTTCTTACTAAAGAAATTTTTAATATGTATGAACTATGAAAGGAATAATAGATTTTTCTCAAATTATGGGAATTAATTGGTTAGATAAGAAGTGATGAATAAATCAAGATAATATAAAATCTATTATTGTGCTATAACAGCAGTCAAAATAAAATTATTTGTCAACTTAATTTTTATTATGCATGACGGCTCTTTGGCATGTTGTGTTGCTATTATTTCGTGCATTGGACTGTACGTCTATCTCGTATTGTATAACCATCTTGATACAAGCGTGTTTTTTTATTTCTTATAATTTTATTAAAAATTTATTTAAAATTTTATTGGAGGCTCAAGCCTAGCTCAAGTCTGGTCTGGACCTGACCGATTCAAGTTTGGATAGACTTTCAAAGGGCTTGGGCTTGTTACTAATAAGATGGATTTGGATTTATGCTTGAAAAAGTTCAGCCTAAGTCCGCAATTTGTCAACCGTAAACCTTTAGAGTGTAGGTGACTTTTTTTTTAAATTAACATTAATTTAAAATTAAAAATTTAATATTTACCAACAACCTGTAAATTACATGCTATATTTTAATTAATTATTTAATTATCCATTATATTAAATAAATTATTCATATTAAAATTCTTATACTATGTTTACTTTTTACAGTGAGAGTGAGGAGTGGGGATTTCTCCCACTTCAATGTTTACTTCACTAAATTGGGAAGAGATTGGGAATCCCACTTCATAGGCCCCACCTATTTTTGGAGTGGAGAGTGGGAGTGGGAGTGGGACTCCCAATGGGGAACCCTTTTCTACCTTTTTTTTAATTTAATTCAATTTATTTTTTATAATTAATAAAATAAAATAAATATTATTATATTTATTTGAATAATATTATTATATTTAACTAAATAATAATTTTCATTGATTCTAAGTTAAAATTATTTTAAAATAATAATATTATATTAATAGAGAATTAATAAATATAATATTATTATATTTATTTTAAAAATAATAGTACTATATTTATTTAATGTTAATAATTAATAATAATAAATAGTTTATTCTAAGAAAATATTAATTTTGTACTATGTTAATAGTAAAAATATTTCATTTATATTGCCCTTATCAATAATTTTTAATTTATATAATTAAAATTAAAATTAATAAAAAATTGTGATGTTCATAATTAAGAATATTAATAATTATTATAAATTTACAAATATAATAAAATAAATATTTATTCATTAAATATATTTTTATTAGCTTTGTAATTAAAAATTATAATTCTTTAAACAAGGATGAATTTGTAATTTGAAACCATTTACTCCCAATCCAAGACAAAGTAAACACACAAATTGGATTCTGATTTCCATTTCATACTTTTATTACAGTGTAAGTAAACAACCTACTCACACTCCCACTCCACACGCTCACTCCTAAGATTCTCACTCCTAAGATTCTCACTCCATAAGATTCTCACTCCAATCCAAAAAGTAAACGCTACCTTAAATGTAATGGCTCATACTAATCCAACTATCAATGTTGTAAAAACACATACAACATCATTGAGAAATCTCTTATAATTAATATAATTTGATTCTCTCGCTCTCATTCTTCCAATCACTCCTCACAAACACATACAGCTTCTTCGTCCTCTTTTACAATACAGCAAGTCAGCAACCCTTCTCTGAATACTTTACAAAAAGGGGATCATAATTTTATTGTAAACACAGTATCAAATAAATTTTAACCACATTGCTCAATTGTTTTCTATGAAGGAATTTCTCCTTTATATAAAACAGTCAAGTTCAATCTTTTATAATTTTAAAATTATTTAAATTCATGAGTTAAAGTGATTGCACAACAAGTTGTGTGCACTCTCATCAGGTTTCATTGCTGTTTTCTCTATCAACTTGTCAAATTAAATAATGCCTTGTGAAATACACATCAAGTTTCGGAATGTGAGAGTAATAAATTACAAATACTAATATAAAAAAAATATCAATCTAATATTTTGAGTTTTATTTTTTTTAGTTTGATTTATTTTTTTATTTATAAATCAAAAAGCCTAAGACAAGCCTGGGTTTTTTTCCTAAGCCTTTAATCATGTCCAATTTAGGGGGCTTTATATTTTTTTGGCACATATTCAGGCACAATCCATGCAAGTCAGGCCGGTTCAGGCTTTTTTGTAATCCTAGAAAAAAAAAATTTCTACGTTAGCATTATTCTTAACATTTGATTATAATAGCTAAAATTTTGTGTCAACTTGTGTCAAAAAAAGGGGTTTCCCTTTTCTAATAGTAAAAATAAAATAGGTGAGAGTCGAAATTGGGGTTGGTTTTGAGTAATAAAAGGTGATGCTCTATTAAAGCACCAAATTACTTACTAAATTCATTTGTAAAACTAATTTTTCTTATACCAACGATCCATAATTAGACTAATGATAACTTTCTTCTCTTAACTTTAAGGTAAATGGTTCAAGTCTCATTAATAATTGTAATCAAATTATATCCAAAGTAAGGTAAATGGTTCAAGTCTCATTAATAATTGTAATCAAATTATATCCATATTATGTTGATTATATCACGGGCTTCAGTTTATACTTTACTTTGGGCTTGGATTTTATGTTTAGACTTTTAAGACACAATATATAATATTAAAAAAAGGTAGGTCTATTTTTTATTTTTTATTTTTGAGAGGACAAGGTAGGTCTATTTAAATACATTAATTTCCCTCAACAATCCTCTTTTAAATTAATCTTTTATTATTAATAAAATTTTCCAATAAAACTACAGAATTAATCACATTTTCTCTTTACTTATTTTTTTTCTTCTCTTGATCCTTCAGTTTTGTCATCAATTATAAAAACGTTACAGATAATGCTTTTTGTTTGTTTGGAAATAAAATACCAAAAAATTTTCAGAACGTATAGATTAATAAAATTGAATCTGTTCGAAATTGTTCGGCTGAAAAATTATGAAGAAAATTCATTTGTTTGGATATAAAATATCGAAGAAAATATGAATGTATAGTTTACTAACACCAACCATTTCTACTATTAATTCTTTTAAGACATTCAAGATTTATTCAGCCAAAAACTTATAACCGATTTCTATTTGTACTGATGAAAATGACTGAACAAATGCATAAAGCTTAGATGTTTAGTCCAAAATAACTACACTATCTAGATATGTAAAGCTATAAAAATTAAGCAAATATTACAATGTATAGAAATAAACATGCTCAATGTTTTAGTTTTGTACTACCTAATATGTTAATTTCAATGATAATACCTACGTAACCACGTTCTATGGAACATATTGTTGATTTTGAGCGTAAAATATCTGAACATATCAAATTTCTGATTTAAAAAATTTGAACATTTATTAATGAGTTTACATATGAATTTAGTGGATTTACTTAGTAAAACTATTAAAACACTACTATAATAGTGACACATATTAGGTATTCAGATAGGTTCGTGAGTAAAGTTTGAATTCTTACATTTTAAGGGTGAGTTTATTTCTTGAATAAAATAAGTAGTTTGGTAAATACAAATAGCCCCATCCTAAAATAAATTAAGGGGATAAAATATTACTTTAATACAAATAATATTAGCAAATTATGACTAGGAATGGCAAAAGGTCGGATCGGGCTCGGGCTTGGCCAAGCCTACCCTACCCGATCAAAAAAAATTTAAAACCCGACCCTAAAAAAACCCAAACACTATTTAATTAGGGTCGGTCCCGACCCGGCTTGACCCGAATCAGCTCAACATCGGGTCCGGCTCAACCCGACCCTACTGAAATTGTTAACCCTCTCGTTTCTCACCACCATTTCAACCAATTCGGCAATTGCTAAACCATTTCAAACACAATTCAATTCCACTTTTCACAACCATTTCAACCCCACACACAAATCAATTCCAAAATCCAACATGAAAAATACACAATGCAATTAAATTAAAAACACACAATGTAATTCTATAACCATTTTAGCCATACACAATTCAATTTAACAACCCAACATAAAAAATAAAAAATAAAAAACTCGTGTCTTATATAAATAAAAACACACAATTTAGTTCCACAACCCGACATTAAAAAAAATGTCTTATACAAATAAAAAACTCATAAAAATACACAATTTAGTTTTTTTTTAATAGGGTCTGGTCGAGTCGGCTTTAAGTCCAATCCTGACCCGAAATTTGTTCGGACCTTAAAATTTTGACCCTAACTCGACCCTAACCTCAAAAATTCGAGTCAAATCCCTAAAAATTAGGATTGGGTTGATCGGGCCAAAAATAAGGTCGGACTAAATTGCCAAGCCTAATTATGATCTCTGATCGAGTAGTTTTTAAATGATTTTATTTAAATAGTTATCCATCAAATTTTAGAAAGGTAGAGAGTAAAAAAAAAAATTGATTCTAGGGAGGTAGTGGTGATGTTTTCACTATGTTTGGATACGTTGAAGTATTGTTATTATGTTAAGTGGAGGCTATATTCGCTAATAAATAAGAAATACCTAAACATCCTCAGCTTAGCCTCCATTAAATTTCATCGAGGTAATCAAATGAACCTTTTATCAAATGCATTTTCTGGTAGGACATTTAACAACATGTGGGATTGAGAGAATAGTTCAAGAGTGAGATTGTTAAATAAGTAATTTTAAGATAATGAGGATTTTATCATCATCTTGAGAAATTCAGTAGAATTATTAATTTAAATGTTATATACATGTAGGGTATACCTTAATCTGCAGTTCTTATCGGTAGTCATAAAAATCATCAAGCTGAAATATATTTTTAGTGATCTTGCAGATTAGTTGCGCTTGAAGAAATTATTTCATTTATCTCTGTGGAAATATGTAAAATCTTCCCAAGAATCCCAACCGTAACTTTTGAACTTGGGCATGATTTGAAAGTCTCTCTTTTGATTTTGCTCACAAAATTTAGCAAAGCCTGCTTCAGGAAAAAGCCAAGCAAAATGTTCATACATCCAGGAAAAACTTGATGTTTTCCAATTTAAGGGGAGTGTTGTAAGTCCTAAGTTGGCAAGAAAGTTTAGGAGTCTTAGTGAGTTGAAGCAAGGATAAGAAATACTATTCAAAGAAGCCTAATCTGACACGAAAGCCATATCAAAGAGTGGAACTTTCTCATCCTTTGAGCTTTTATTGTTATCTCTATGATATACAAGAATCAAATAATGGATGTCTACATCTGGTGTCAAATAATCCAGGGCTAGCTCTATGAGCGATGAGTGTGCCGTTGCCTTGAGGGATGCTAGCAACCACACATTTCACTTCCACTGCATCGGTCGATGGCTACAGGACTCGTTTTGTCAATCCATGGAATAACAAGAAGCAGGTGTTCCAGAAGTATGGTTACTAGTCTTGAGTAGCTGGGCCATAACTCTGTAGCAAAAGACTCCAACGTGTAAATTTATCTATTCTCAACCAAACCATGCATGCCAATGATTTAATTCTTCATCTGATGATTAAGGTTCCAAACGTCAAAATACATGCATGATATAGAAAACTGAAGAAAATTTGCATCAGTTTGTTCTCTTAATCATGGATGTACAATTTCTTCCCATCTAAATAAACTCATCTCTGAGTTGACAACGAAAATGCATGACACTTACACGGGCTAAGCTTAATGAGTTCTATGTACAACAAATATTATTGTGTTGCACTTTACAATCTTTATCAAGCATCCCTCACCTTGAGTTTGATTTCTGAGTAAGAATGGAGTTCTTTCTTCGAGCTTAAAGCTGCAGAGCTGAACTTACGAACCAATATCTTGAAAACCGGCAAAAGTACTATGTACAGCGCAGTCAAAATAAAAGGTGTAGCAACAAGCCATCCCAACAACTGCAAAGATTGTTAGTAGATGTCAGCTTGATTGTTACAAATTGGAGTCAAAAGGAAACAGGAAAATATGAAGAGGAGATAAAATTCCAAGAGTAGAACAAAGAGCATAAAAATTCCGAACTTCCAATTTACATAAGGTTACAACATTCTCATGCAGCAACCTCCACACAGAACCCAATCTATATATACTACCTACTTCCAGTTGCATTACCCGATTATCCATGAGCTTTTTTCTCATTCTCATAGACTTTATGTATACATGGCATAATTCATCTCTGCACTATCAAGTCAATTTTACAACTCAGGAAAATATAGTCTGCACTACCAAATCAATTAACAGGAGATGACAAGTGTTTTGTGACTTCCATGAACATCAGAAAACACAATTTTCAGCATCCATAGACCAGAGATATCTTAAAATATTATGAACTGCAATGCAAAATTCAAGCTGTTAAGAACATATTCACAGCCATCCGTCATGTGCTGCCCTGGCTTTTTATCTCTCCCCCACATGCAGTTTCTAAATCCGAACCAATATCAGATATCTTCATCTAAAGTTACCAACATTAGTGCATGTACACTTTGAAGTCCATGAACTTGCTTCAGGCTACTCGTCTCATCCTAATTCACTAAACAAAGAGGAATAACAAACTCTGATCCATCAGACGATGCATCACACACCATCAAGCATCTCTTATAGATCTATAGGCATATTTGATACACCCACCGAATGAGAATCCTTATAAAGACCACAAGGCACTCAGTGCAAGTTCTAAAGATTGTTAGGACTTACGTCTGTAGTTTACATACAAAGGGTCAAAGATGTGAAACTGTTTAGGCCCTTCTTTTTCTACTAAAATATAAGCTTGTACATCATGTTTGGTTAATCAAGAACGGTCGAAGCACTTTGGTCTATGAACTAAGAGTTGACGAGATCAGAGATTTCTGTAGATAATAAGGGTAAATTGTCAATGCTGACTGAATGCCGCTTTGAAAAAAAAAATTGCATAAATGGCATACAATCACTTTCAACAATAAGAAAGTTCAAAGCTTCTAAATTCATTCTTCCTGTCAAATTATCCTGGTTCTCTCACAAATGAATACCATGGCCACAAGAAAATATCCTAATGCTTAAAAGAAAGAGTTCAATTGTGAGATTTCTTATGCATAGGCAAGTGTGAAAGAGGAAGAGAGTTAAAGAGTTTAGCAATTTACTGCATGTGCAATGCTCAATAAGACCTCCTGTGAAGCTTTGCCAGTCAAAACCCTCTTCAACGCATCAGAATTTAATGGAAAATGAGTTCCACCAGTGAGAGCTTCACCAAATCGCAAGAAGGGCACGACCAAACTAGAAAACCAAAAGTAAGAGAAGTAATCAGATCACAGGCAAGCATGCAACTAAGCTCTAGCCGCTATAGCAGAATGTACAAAGTTTTCTCACGACATAAACCAGTAAAAGAATCCAAAACCTAACAAAGGCGAAATCATGCAACTATCATAATTTCACAAAATCTCACATCAAACTCGTCATGCAACCATCATCATATTGAAAATGAGTAAGAGATGACTATCAATTACCTCAATTCTATTGGAGTAGCAATGAAATTAGCAAGCATAACACTAGGAGCATGGCAGCGAGATCTGAGCGCTGCAATAGCCATCCCACATAGAAAGACAGCAGCCCCTGTTCAAAAACAATCACATATGCTATTTTCACAGGCATTGCCAAGACAATACTCTACATTGACATACTCACATCAATATATTTTTTTAAATGCCCAGAAAAATATTAATTCTCATTATTTAAATATTTAACAAAACAAAAATAACAACATACCACAAATCGGAAATAGACCAAGAGTGATCCCAAGAGCTGTGGAAAATGCCAATTGATTTGGTTCTGCACCTCTGTAGCAAAAGATAAAATTAACCCTGAAGCAAAATAAACCCAAAAAAGTAATAATATTTTAAAAAGATTGAAACTTTAAACAATTGAGTACCTGCGGAGGATTTGGAGAAGAGGTTCAACGATCCTTTTGTTAAACCAAAGTCCGATTCCCATATTTTTTATTTTTTATTTTTTATTTTTCAACAGTTGTGTTCAAAATGAATAGAGGAGAATGAAGAAATGAAAATGAACACTTTTAATTGAATTTAATTCGGGGCGTTAATTGAATTATTAATTAGCTTCTCAGAGCCAGAGGTAGAGGTGATTAGATTCTTTTTTTTTTCCCCTTGAATTTATAAAATATTTATTATTTTTGTGATCTGCTCAGTGCTCAGTGAATTTAATTTTAACATGTTTTCAGTTTTGGTTTAGTAATATGTTCTGTACTTCTGTTCGGAGCATAATTTGTTTAGGAGGAATATTCATGTGCAGCGATAATCAACGTTTTATCTTCCTAATGCCAATTGAAATCAGACGCGTCGTTACATTAACTGCAGAATGGTATCTAGCGGATGCAGGAGATAAAAGCTCTGGCGCGTAAAGTATGACTAATCTGATGTTTGGTTGGGCATTGAGTGGTTGCGTAACACAAGAGTTTTGAATTCGGGGAATATGATTTTTAAAAAATATGCGAGTGACACGTGGCAAATGAGATAACAGAACGCACGTGGGATTATATTTATACGTGGAGCGTCGACGTCCAAATGATTATGTCAAAACAAAATTTTGATGTAAACTTTAACCTTATTATTCAATAAAATTACTCAAAATCAACACCAACGAGCAAATGACATCGAATTCATCCATTATTTTCATCGTTGTTTTTCATTAAACCAATGGTTCAAAATTTTAAGTAAAAATAATTCACCAATCAATCAGGTTAAATCAAAATTATTAGACCAAAAATAAAATAAGTATAATAAGACTCAAATAAATTTAATTTCAATAACGCTTATATAACAAAATTTCCTTTCAATTAAGCCCACGAAGTGGTGGACAAATCACCTAAAATGATTCTCTTAAGACAACCATCTAAGATAAATCAACTAGGTGACAAGGATTTAAATCCCAAAACGTGCTGAAGTTTTAGGCTCTTATCCTAGGACAAACCTCCTAAATTTGAAGGCTATTATGATCCTAATGTCTTAATAAAAATAACCTAAGGATAAAATGTTTCTTCCTTTAATCCGTAGACAAGTTTATATCCATGTGTCAATCAACATAGACACTAAAAGACAAGTGTTGCCAAATGTCATAAGAACAATGACATTTGTCATCAAAATAACTAGGACCCGAGTCAAATCAGTTTTGGCGATAAATATGTTTTTCATTCTCACTAAAAGGTAAGAAAAAAAGAGATTAAAAAGAAGAAAATGTTAAATTTCTCCTTCTAATATTTCTTTTTCTAAATTTATATTTCCAAAAGTTCGATGACTAACTTGACCATCGAAAGATTTATGCCGACAAAGCCGGCTCTCTGATCTTTTTCTTGTGTTTGTAGAGTATCACTCGATAAGGACATTCTGATTGCCTAAGAAAGTAAACTCATAAGAGAATATATAAAGACTTATTAAAATCAGTCCAAAAGATAAATTTTCCATCATCAAATCTAACAAAGAGAAACTCAAATTTTAAAGAGGTCGTCCTCAGTCAAAATTTTCACATCATAAGTTGGAACAAACTTTACACCAACAAAAAACAAAATTAACAGATTATAGATAATGTTGCTCTTGCATTAGTTGTTTAATAATTACACCCAATTCAGATTTATAAATCTTAACACAACTAACCATACGAGTAAATATAGTGTTGTTGACTCGTTTATAGACTTATTTTAAAGAGTTTAATTTTATTTGAATTGAAATTGATGAGAGCTTGAATAGGTATTATGTCGTCATGTGGTTTTGAAAAATATTAACAAATTTAAAAACTTTAAATAGTGGCTTTTAATGTTTATCTATTGAATCCCTCCTGTCCAATATTGGACAAATGAGAACCTGCGCAAACACAATCTTTTGGTTTTTCCATCTACTTTGGTCCTTTTTTTTTTTTCCGAACTAGTAAAATTTCATAGCATAGAGTCAGAGATATTATAAGAGAAGTGTTTCAAATACTCATGTACTCAATCTCAATTAATTATAATTTTGTAGAATTAATTTGTAAACCTTTCTCTCTTTCAAAATACGAATGCAGCATAAGCATCTCTCGTCTGTGAGGATTATTTGTCTAAGTATTTATTTTATAGAATTTAATGTTATAATATAAGTTCCACTTATATATCTAATTGTAAGTATCAGTGTAATGATCTATTGTAATAGCAATTGTAAATATTTATCTAATACAATAATTCGATATGTAATCAGTATTAAAAAAGAAGAAAGAAACAATTCAAAATATATATGGATGAGCACACCACATCCACCATAGCTACATTTAGATGAGTAATCAGAAAGAATACTCCGTCATAGTAAACCTCAAAAACTAGCATAAAAAAGCTGATTTTCAGAACTTTAAACGTTATCGTATCAAAGAAAAACCTTCTTCAAGGCACTGTGTTCTGATATCTTGCATAAGACGTTGAAAGAGGATCGGGTTGCTTGTAACGACAGCATCTACACGCTCATGCAGCATCTTTCTCATTGAATCTTCATCATCCACAGTCCAAGCAAATACCCTTTTATTTCTCCTGTTAATGGCTATTTGTTAAACATCAGATTAACGAAATTATTGGGCACGACAGTTTAACGGGAGTAAGAATAAGTTTGCACGTACCCACGAAAAGTTCTTACTAGTTTTTCATCGATCAAGGGGTGATACATGCCAACCACTTCAGCTTTTCTAATCCTCAATAGGTTGGTTCGAAATCCAGTAGAAGGATCCACCATTATGATGTAGCCAGCCTGCAAAAGCACCATTTGACGATAAGATAGACAATAAAGAGTAATGAAATGGACAAGATATGCCTCTTTGTGTTCCTCATAGTTGCACAAATCTAAAATGCATCAACCTTCTCATAATAAGAGATGAGTTTTGACAAGTTTGGTCACTTATTTAACAGGGAAGCCTTCCACAGTATATATAATCCAATACATGCAAGTAGTAATGCATCACCAACATAAGAGGATCAAGCCTAACCCTAATATTTGAATCTTTGTGAACAGGAATAATTATAGTGATGGAGATGGAGATGAAAAAATGAAAATATTATGCAAGATTTAATAGAAGAAAGTCTTCCCCAAGATCCCAATAGCGGTATAGAAAACAAGTAGATAAAAAAGGCGAAAAAATGCATTCCTGAGAAGAATTTCAAATTGCCATTTTTTGTCTAGGTGGTTTACTTGCCAACTTGTATGCAATTAACAAAACTTAGCAGCACATACATAAAATGAAATCCATATCTACATCCTCCATAAATAAATGTAACTGAGGTGCACCATACCACATACTTTTTTATCACAACAAATAATGAGTTAAGCAGGCCAATCCTCATTTTTTTTATTTGCTCTAATTAATTCTGTTTTGACTAAAATTCGAAAGGTTTTACTACATTCTCCTACTTGACCCTAAAGAAAGGCAATTTGTTTATATGAAAATATGATAAGAATAAATATTGAAGATGACAATGAATTATTTGACACCTTTGAAGAGGAAAATAGAATAGTATTAATAGAATCTATCTTAAGCAATCTTGGAAGTAGTTCAAGATAGATGTAAAACAAATGGAAGAACCCAAGATCGTCCATAATCAAATTTCTAGAATAATACTACTTGCATAAATAGATAATAATAACAATCATATGAATTTCTTAATTCAAAATGCTAAATTTATATTACAATATCTATATGAAAGCATTGATGGCATATATCTTGATGGGAAAATTGACTAGAAATATACATAAACATGTTACAAGAAAAAATTTGATCAATGACCCAAGAAAGATTAGGATTGACAAATAAAGGTGCTAAGGCGTATTCAGAATTCATAGACTTTTATGAATATGATAATCATTTAGATCTTTATAAGAGTAGAGTAAAAACTTTAAATGGTTTTAAAAATAGATGCAAAAGGGATGAATGAAGAAATGATCAACTAGAAACTCAAAATCAATAAATTTCTCATCAGTCCTAATTATGATGAAGATGAACACTAAATGGAACGAATCCCTTTGCTAAGCAATTCCATGTTCATTAATAGGGATGGCAATGGGCTGGGTCAGACTCAGGCTTGGTCAAGCCCTAACTCAGCCCTATTACTAAAGCGAAGCCCTAGCCCTTGAAAAACCTAACCTGTCAAACTAAAGATCAGGCCAGGCCAGGCCCTTATCGTATCATGGTCCTTTTTCATCTCTGAAGATTTAAAAAAAATTCATAATTAATAATTATTTGTTTCAATTGCCCAAAAGGCCACTACCACTTCAAAGAGCAAAAGAAAAGGCACTAGTCATTGCACTGCAGTCACCAATGTGCAAGGCAACGACTTTCTTTCTTTCTTTTTTTCTTTCTAGTTGTTTTTTTCCCCTAAATATCAAAATATTTAATATTTTGAAAAAATGAACTATAATGCATCTGTATTATGTGTCACACGAGTAATGTGTAAGAGTGTAATACTCTAAAAGAGTATAATACTGTAATGTGAATGTGTTGTGTTTTTATTTTTCTAAAATATAATAATTAATTATTGGGCTAAAGGTCGAGTCAGAGCTTTTTGGTAAGGCCTTAACCTTAAACCTAATAGGATCGAGCCTTGATAACTCAAGACCTAGCCCGACCATTGGCCCGAATTTAACAAGTCTTCCTCAATTGGGCACATGGCCAGGTCAGGCCTTTTTACCATCCCTAAATGTTCCTACAATTGCTTACAAACAAGCAATTTGCATGCAAATAGTGAAGAAACATTGACTTTCCATAGTTTTCTGGTCATGTAAAGACCCAAAAAAGAAGAAAAAAAAAAGCCTCACAAAGTAAAACATAAGTAATTTATTGTTTAGAAATATTTGACTTCATGCGGGTCCTACATTAGAAAGTAATTTATTACTGTCAAATGTTGCCAATAAGTAGGCACCATGTGAGTAATGTTCATGCTTGAGTCATCTGAATAGAATGGCCAATAAAGCCGATAATTTGTTTCAGCTTGTTACAAAAATTATAGACAGCCAACTTCAAGAGTGCTATATATAAAAAGAGAGAGGAATTATCTAGTGGTTGAACTTAAAATTGCTCATATTATGGTGAACTACATAGGTACATGGTGTGGGATTATTGAATCCAATGCTTAAAGCACCATTCATGAGGCATGTTATCAATGCACCACATATGTTGGTATGTTCCAGTGACGTCTCCCACCTGAACATTTATAAGTACGCTGTAATACCCCAACTTACACACACATGCATGCACACATGCGCGCGCGCGTGCGCACACACACATATTATGAAAGCCATTTGATTTTAGCCTATTAACACACACGTAAATTATTATGATTTCGGCCTTGAAAATATTAAAAGTCCATACTATTTTTAATAAAGCAACTCCCGTAACCCTTCAAACATATTATTAATGTGTAAAAAATTAAAAGAAAAATAGAGGCATTTTCACTTTCTTTTCAAAGAGAGCTCGCGGGCAAGAGAAAACAATTATTTTAAGGTTTGGTTCATCAAAAATTCAAATCCCAAATTTTTGTTCAAGCAAAGTTCAACCCTTCTTTTCTCTTTCCCGTGAACCTCTCTGAAAAGAAAGTGAAAATGCCTCTTTTTCCTTTTTTATTTTTATTTTATTTTTTATATTATGCTTTAATAGTATGCATAAAGGGGTAATGGACTTGGCTTTATTAATAATAGTTATAGCTTTTAATATTTTTAAGACTCAAATCATAATAATATATGCGTTAATAGGGTATAGTCAAATAGGTTATGCTGTGGTATTACTTATATGTACAAGTTTTCGTGGAGGACATCAACTACCTTATAAAGCACATCTACACACTTTGTGTAATTATAAAATGCCTCATGAATGTTGTTTCAATGCAGAATTTGTAACACGAGTAACATCGCCTATTCAGTCATTTCTAAAAGGTAGGTAATTAAAATAAGCCTCTAAGCCAGTAATGTTTCTTTCATCTTCAAAGGGGGCGGGGGGGGGGGATTTTTCCTTCTAGTGTTGTCCTAAAACTAAATTCATTTATAATCTATAACCATCAAACGTATCCATAACAAAACAAAGCTTAACAATAAATACAGTTTCTTACCATAACATTTGATGATAATCTGATTATGTCCCTTACTAAATTGTCGCTTTTGGCCCAAACAAGGCAGTTGTAGCATTTTGTCCTTTCAATCTGAAATATTTGTATAACCACATTCAGAAATGCTAAATGACCAGAAAATGAGATCTTCAATAATTGCTACGTTATAAATTCATTAGAAATATAGCAAAATGAATTTTTTGGAATCATCATTCTCTTCCTACTGGATACTGCATGTGTCAGGTTTCAAGAAGAGACAACAAAAACCATCAGAGAGCAAATCAACCACATAGATAACTAAACCCATAACAAATGATGCAAAGTTAACAATGCCCAATAAAGAATGTGTTATGATAGAGTACAATTGTAAAAAGCTATAGCAACAGTATTACCAAATCCTCGCAGATATCCAGTTAGCAACATTCCGCACAAAATTCTCTAAACAACCAACAGAAATAATGGCTAAGCAGCATAGTCCAACAGTAAATGCAAAAGTGGACTAGCCTTCAACCTAAACCTCAGTTTAACAATTATCAATGAGACTCCTAAGAACTCTAAACCATGTCCCAAAACAAAGGAAAATGATCAAAATGTCACAAAGGAAAATGTCACAAAGGAAATAAAACTGAGACATCTTAAGCTACACATATAGCTATAATAGTTTTATCATGAATAATTTCTAGCTCTCCACTAAATAAACAAAAAATGGATTAAAAAAAAAGTATCATGTATTAAAATTGTATTTTCAGACTAGAGGCTTAAAATATAAACAAAGATCAAAAGGGATAGGGGAGAAAACTGAAAACTCACAACAGAAAGAATATCCTTTGCAAGCCCCTTCTCATATGACGGAGGACCAACCTTTGCATCCAGAATGACTTGCCGTACTGAGTTTGACACCAACTGAGAACCCACACAAACAATAAGAAACTCATTCTCTTTGCTTTAAACAAATAAATGAAAATAACAATTACATAAAAAGATAGTGCCAGTGCAATTATTTTCGAATTAGATGTCATACACAGAAATGGTCAAAGATACGTAGTATGTCGCTAACATCACTTCATCCCCAACAAGAAATAAAAATAAATAAATAAATAGAAAAAGAGAATGTGTCAAAGTGGATCCTGTAATTACCGTTAAGGCATCTTCAATAGTAGTAATTACTTGATCATGAGACTTCTGCGCAAACTGAAATGAGGTACCCAGTTTTTTTATCTACAACCACAAACTAATAAATAATCTCAATCAACATCACCAATAAAAATCTTACGGCATGAATTTTAACATACTCTTTGTATTTTTTCAATCAACAAAAATGATAAATATCTCATAAAGAATTTTTTTTGTGTGTGTGTGTGTATTCTTTCTTCATCTTTCTTTCCCCTCTTTCGGGACAAGGTACAGTTCTAATGAGAAACATGCAGATGTTTACGATAATTAATGTAGATAAAAGTACAAGTCAGCGTCTTTTACCTCTTTCATGCTCAAGTGCCCAACTTTAGAAGTAATGTTACCAGATATCCGCTGCAAATCCCTGCCTGTGTCATATGAAAATCAACTCTCAAAAAATTTCAAGAACAATCATCAAATTTATAATTTGACTCCAACATGAATACTAAATGATGTTTACAAGATGTTCACCAGAGAATGCTGTTTAAATCATGCATAATTCAGAAAAAATAAAACATTTGCAGAAAATTTCCACATAACTTTGAGTATCAACATTCTGCAACTACGCAACAACTTGACTAATACTTTTCAGCAAAAATATATCCAAAGTCTTCACCATAGGGAATAGTACATAAATGAAAGGTCCATTCCACGAAACGAAGGAGTGTTATTCATGCAGTACAGCATTCCTACGTCATTGATGATGATTAGTGAAAAATGATAATCATGATAGAAACAATGGTCCATTACCTGTCGTGAAGAGCCAACAAGACTCCATCTAAAGAACGAGAAACATCAATCTCCACGCAGTCTACTTGAGAACGAAGGGCAGATCGATATGCAGCCATCTATGAAGCAAAAAATAACAGAATCATCAAAAACAAGACCAGTCAATAGATCTCTGAACACTGGTTGCAACATGTTCAGGTTGAACAAACAGTGAATTGGACATGCATTTCTAACAAAAGATTACGCTATGGAAGACAAGAAATCCAAAACCTAGAATCAGTTATGCTCTAATTGAAGTTCTAAGCATCCAAATGAGAATACAGATAGAAAGCAATCAACGTTTAAAATACAATGCCTACCGAGTTGGGAAATTCATTAGTTGAGTCGCCGCCATGAGCACATACAAGAGGAGAACCATCCAGCCATCCACACTTTTTTAATTGCATCTGCACACAGTGGAAGGTATTACAAAGTGAATATTCATATCCACGGAGGTCTATAATATCCAATACAGGGCTAAGTAATATCTTGTGAAAATGTTTCAAAATCTATATGTCAACAAAGAATACAACATTCCTCTAACTACAGACAAATATGCCTGGAGTCCTAATTTCTAACCCAAGGCATGAGGAAAATAATTACACACTAGGCTACTCAAAGAATATGGCTGCAGTGCATTTGGAAATGCTTTTTGTAAAAAAGTACTTGTTTATATAGGAATGCCTTGGACAAAACCAGTTTTTAGGAAATCACTTATGATTTGCTTATTGTAAAGAACTTCAAATTATTTTCTTTCTTTAACAATGCTTTCTAAATGAGTACATAACAAGTGTTTTCCCAAAATATACCCTAAGAGCTTCAGAGCTTCTTCGGTCTTAAAAAACACTTAATAGCACCTTTCAGAAAAACAGCTATGAATTGCTACTTGACTAAGCGCTTCTAATTATTCTCTCTCTATAAGTGCTTCAAATTATTTTCACTCTCTGAACAAGCCGTCTAAAAGAGTGCAATATCAAGTGTTTTGCTAAAGAGCACCCTGTCAAGTCCTTCTTCAGTCTTAAAAAAGCCCGTAAAAGCAATTCTCAGAAAACAATTATGAATTGCTTCGTGACGGAGTGCTTCAAATGCTTTCATTTCTATAAAAAAGCCTTTGTTCAATCATAAAAGAGCACATTTATCTATAGTACCAGAAACTATGATAAAAGAAAAAACAAAAGATAGAAAAAAGCCAAGCAGCAACAAGAATTGGATGAACAGGTTTTTCTTTTTTTTTTACTTTGACGACATCACCATAACTGAAAAACAAAGGCTTATTAAATATTAAGTCAATTAAATAAGATCTACATCTCCACAATTTTTAATTAGACCTAAAAGCGGAAAGCAGCAGATCGGGTTAGAATTGATACTTGATGGAAGCGGCGGAGTCTGAAGTGGAAGAAAATCGGAGGAAAGAAGGCTACAAAAGCGAGGCAAATGAGAATCAAACGAAACGATCTCTTCGAAGGAGCGATTAATCTTCTTATGCTGCTCTGATTACTCCGTCTTTGCACGAATGGCTGCTGCCTTCTTCCCAATCTCACCATTTTTATGTCACCAGTACCAGCAGAATGAATCACGCTCGCTGACGGAACAAAGACTTGCACTCGGTGCGTTCTTATTTTCTGTTTTCTTCTTTTTTTTTATTCTTTTAGAAATTAGCTTATGAATTCCATTTTTTGTGAAACATTGAGATAATAAACCATATATATTATTTCTTCTTAAAAAAAAAACTATATATTGGAGTAATATTACAGAAGACTCAATTTTTTTATTGTTAATACACAAAAGTTTATATTTTTTCATTTAAATTAAATGCACACTCATCAATTTTTATTTTTTAAATTTAAACAAATTTTAATATTAAATAATATATTTATTTTTTAATATTTAAATATGAGTCATATTTTTTATTAATACTTTTTCTCATACAAATAAAAGTCATATAAATTTATTTTTTTAGATATAAATACTCAAGAATAAGTTATAAGTAACAAAAAAAAAACAATTAATAAAATCTTAAATTAATAAAATTTCGCACTTTGGACATTTTACCAACAACCTTGCTCAAATTGCTCTCTATAAATTGTACTTCTAACACATATTCGTTGCAAGTACACCTACCGAGTTTTGCTTTCAAAAGTTACTTTCTAATCCAATGAGGAGTAAGATTTCCAGATAAAGTTGGGTTTGGTTTGGTTTCCAATTTAAAGTAGGAAATCACCTTTGTCGCTTGTTTTGTTACAGAAAGAGAAAGTGGAACGACAGAGAAGAAGTAGAAACGCAGCCATAAATGATGTATTCAAAACTATTGGTGGAAACACGAAGGAAAGAAGAGGCTGCTTTGGAAGAACTTGAATCCCGTAAATCGATGGTTAGGCTTAATGCAGCAGGAGCAGTTGAAAAGGAAGAAGAAAAAAAAAATACATCTTTCAAGGAAATTGAGAAAATTGAGTGAGAAATCAAAGTTACATTCAATCTTGTTGAAAATATAGTTGAAGTTGAGCTAAATAGAGTAGCTACAACAGCTTGAGTGTGATGAAGCACGTGTGAGCGGATAGTGCAAGCTTAAGCTGACGTGTTAAATAGAAAATAATTGCCTGACATGTGTAAAGTGTTAAGTGGTTGGACTAAATCTAAGTTGTTATTAGTTAGAATAATAGCTTATAAACTGAGTTAAGAAAAGTTTAATAATAGTATTAATTATTTCTTATAATAATATCGTGAAGTTTCCATTTCATTTTCTTTGTTTTTCTTTGTTTCTAAACATCTTATTACAAATTCTAATATGGTATCAGAGTCACGAAACATGGCAAATCAAAACAATTCAGGATCGTCTTCCTTTTCTTTCTCTTTTATTCAACTAACAAAACTTGATCAAACAAATTACCTGGTGTGGAGAGCTCAAGTTCGAGCTTCGATTACTGCCAATGGTCTTGATGGTTTTATCAATGGTGATTCTCTATGTCCAGATTGTTTCCTTTCTTCATATGAGAATGTTGTTAGTAGATCAAAAGCTCAGTGTTCATGCAGACTAGAAAATCCTGACTATATTGATTAGAAGAAAACTGACAAACTTCTACAAAGCTGGATGCTATCGTCTATGGTAAATAATATGCTCATCATGGTTGTGGATTGTGATACTTCACTTCAGATCTGGGAGAAACTTGCTGAGATGTTCATGTCACAGTCGAAGGCTAGATACATGCCTCTGAAAATGCAGATTCAAACCACAAAGAAAGGAGCTATGTCAGTAAGTGATTACTTCAATAAAATGAAAAAAATTGCAGACAGCTTAGCTATTAGTGGTAATCCTCTTGCTTCAACGGATTTTATAATGCATTTGCTCACTGGTTTAGATGACAATTATGAGTCACTTGTGACAACTATACTTGCTAGGCTAGAAAAAGATAGTCTCACTGTTGAAGAAGTGTATTCTTTAATGCTTAGTCATGAAACTAGGGTTGAGATTAGTAAAGGAAAAGTGCAAAATGAATTGGTGCATGATATGTAAGCTAATTTTGCTCAGAAAGGACAGAATTACAATAAGTTTAGTAATGCTAGTCAGAGAGGTTTTAATGGTGGAAATTTTACTGGAATAGATAATGGCAAAGGAGGATACAATGTTGATAAGGAAGTGATTTGTCAAATGTGTTTCATTCCTGGTCATGGAGCATACAAATGCAGGAACAGATTTAATCAGAATTTTATTCCTAGGCAAGTAAGAGGTGGCTTTAGGCCTAGAGGTGGATTTAATTACAGAGGTTTTCCTGGTCAGCCTCAGAACATGTATGGAAGAGGTTATGGTGGTTTTTATGGAGCTGCAACTAGCACTCCTAGATATAATACACCTATGTTTCAAGGGCATGTTGCATATCAGAATGCCAATGTTCTGTATCCTCAAGGGTTTCCTATGTTTCAAGGCCAATACAATATTGCTACTCTGTTTGCTAACTATGGAGTTGTTCCACCTATTGTTCTTACTGCACCACTTGCTCCTACTGCTCCAGTTGCTGATTATAGAGTTGTAGTTGATCCTGCTTGGTATATTGACTCAGGGGCCATAAATCATGTGACAAATGAAGCATGTATTTTCTCATCTTACTCAGTTTATCATGGCATTGACAAGCTACATGTAGGTAATGGCATGGGGTTGCATATTAAACATATTGGTTGCACAATATTGAATACACTTGCTGCCACACCTATTTATCTCAACAATATTTGCATGTCCCAGCTATAACAAAAAATCTTTTAAGTGTATCTAAACTACTGGCTGACAATGATATTGTTGTTGAATTTCATAAAACCTTTTATTTTGTCAAGGATAAGAACTCATGGATCATTTTGCTCAAGGGGATTGCTAGAGGAGGATTATATCAAGTTGAAGGTCTTGTTGACAGATTTAATCAGAATTTTATTCCTAGGCAAGTAAGAGGTGGCTTTAGGCCTAGAGGTGGATTTAATTACAGAGGTTTTCCTGGTCAGCCTCAGAACATGTATGGAAGAGGTTATGGTGGTTTTTATGGAGCTGCAACTAGCACTCCTAGATATAATACACCTATGTTTCAAGGGCATGTTGCATATCAGAATGCCAATGTTCTGTATCCTCAAGGGTTTCCTATGTTTCAAGGCCAATACAATATTGCTACTCTGTTTGCTAACTATGGAGTTGTTCCACCTATTGTTCTTACTGCACCACTTGCTCTTACTGCTCTAGTTGCTGATTATAGAGTTGTAGTTGATCCTGCTTGGTATATTGACTCAGGGGCCATAAATCATGTGACAAAGGAAGCATGTATTTTCTCATCTTACTCAGTTTATCATGGCATTGACAAGCTACATGTAGGTAATGGCATGGGGTTGCATATTAAACATATTGGTTGCACAATATTGAATACACTTGCTGCCACATCTATTTATCTCAACAATATTTGCATGTCCCAGCTATAACCAAAAATCTTTTAAGTGTATCTAAACTACTGGCTGACAATGATATTGTTGTTGAATTCCATAAAACCTTTTATTTTGTCAAGGATAAGAACTCATGGATCATTTTGCTCAAGGGAATTGCTAGAGGAGGATTATATTAAGTTGAAGGTCTTGTTGTAGTGTCTCATGCTGCAGTTTCAAATAGAGTCCAGTCTAATGCTTTATTTGTCTCCTCAAATTCAAGTCATGTTTCAAGTATCTATTCTTATCCAGTGTCAATGATTAGTCATTCAAATGTTTCAAATTCTATACATTCTGATGAAGTTCTGTCAGTTGTAAATAATTCTTAATTCAATAATGAAGCCTTAATAGCCCTGTCAGTTGCTTGCTCAAAATCAATTGATTACAATATCTTACATAAGAGAATGGGTCATCCTACAGTGCATGCTCTTAAACAAATTATAAAGCATTTGAATCCTTCTCTCGATATCAATAGAGCCCTCAAACTAATTTTCTGTAATGCTTGCCAATTTGGCAAATGTCACATGCAGCATTTTCCCTCTGTAGATGCCACTACCATTCAACCACTGGAATTGTTGCATGTTGATCTATGGGGACCAGCTCCTTTGCTGTCCTCACAAGGCTATCATTACTATCTTTCCATCTTAGATGACTTCACTAGATTCACCTGGATCTTCCCTCTTGTTACCAAGCCTCAAGCCTTACAAACTTTTATTGAATTCCAACATATGATAGAAAAATGTTTGAATAGGAAAATCAAATGCCTTCAAACAGATTGGGGAGGTGAGTTTAGGCCATTTCTTTCTTATCTTGCTGATCAGGGAATCCAATTTAGACACCCTTGTCCTTACATTCATCATCAAAATGAAAAAANTCCATTTCATTTTCTCTGCTTTTCTTTGTTTCCAAACATCTTATTACAAATTCTAATAAATCTCATTCTCGAGAACTATCGATTTTTCCCGCCGGAACTTGAAACTTACATCGCCGATCCGGCAGTTTATGCTAGAGTAGTAAAAAGGATCGGCTCTGATACTCTAGTCATGGAATGCCATGAAGTAAAAGAAGCCATGCCGTATGCTGATCTTATGATGATGGTGATTGTCGTTGTGCCATTGACACTGAGCAGGGACCCACTCCCGAAGGATGTCCACCAATGGACAATTACGCGCAAGATTATTTGTAAAAGGTCCAAATTTTTATTATTTTGTTTGTTTTATTGGAATTTAAAAATGATATTATTGTCTTTATTAATAAGGATAATTTACAGGATAATTTTTAAAAAAAATTATTTTTTAAAATTTAATAGGATTTTTTAAGACTCCCTATAAATTTATATTTTTTCCTCTTCTATAACCATAAGACTACGACATTTCTTCTTTTTCTCTACTGCTTATTACGCTCTTACCCAAATCTTATTATTCAAATATTTGTTTAGGAGAGAATTAAAGTAATTGGTAAGTTTACTTTCCTTATTCTCCACAAGTTTTCTAATAACTCTATCTAAGATTTGAATTCGCATGATTCTAGATTGTTATAGATCATAATACAAGATTTAGGATGTGTTTAGAGCTCTGATTTATTGTGAGTCTTGTTAATCAATTTTTGGTGCATTAAGCACGCTGGACAAATCTGGACAGTATGAGTATCTCAAATTAAATATGTATTTTCTGAATGATTTTTCTTAACTTTATCTTTTTGAAAACTAGATATGTAGGGCTTGTTCAGTAAATTTTGTTTCATCATAAAATTTAACTTTGTTTTCAGTTTTATATGTATTTTCGAAACTGACACTATCGCATTGGAAAACTATGATTCCACCAAGGCGACCGGATTCACAAAATTATTTGTACTACCAAATGAACTCAAAAAATTCTGAAATTTTATATAGAAGTTAATATATGTGTCTAGTATTTTCAGTTTTAATTTTATAATTTTCTGATTAGTATCTGATTTTATAAAAATCTCAAAACCCGTTCTGTTCAATTAAGATACTATGAAATAGTTTTTTTGAAAATATTTTTGGTATCGGATCCTCTTAAAACTTTTACACGAGGTACCCATGGATGTCCATAATAGTTCCATAGAATATTATGTCATTATGATTTTTAGATTAAGAGTTAAAATTTTAAGAATCAAGTTTGTACGGGTATGAATTAAAAAATTAGATTCTCATAATAAGTTCTTAATAGTTATATCTCGTATTTATTTAAGGTGTTAGAAGTGTTTGAGGCTCTTAGAAACTTTGAGTAGTGCTAAAGTAATTCTTTTATTGAGGTAAGTACTTCATTCCTAATGTACTCGATATGTATGATTATTTTGATATTATTATAAGTGTTTTCATATTACTTAAAGATTAATTAATTTTCATAACAAAATTAGTTTATGTAAATGTTTTCAAATCTAAATTATTTTAACAAAATATTTTATAAATGTTTTTAAATATGTAATTTATTTTGTTATTTAATTACCTTTTATGATTTTATTTATAAAATATTTTGTAAGCCGAAATTATTGTTATAAACATTTATGAATTAAATATGCATTTTTTGTGTACATGTACGATTTAAATGATTTATAATTGTAAGGGGACCACCTTTTGATAATTTAAATTATGTTTTGTACCTGCATAATCATAAATAATTTAAATCATTCATGTGCAAAAAACATTCGTATCAAATTCATAAATATCCATAACAGTAATTTAGGCTTGCAAAATATTTTATAAACAAAATTATAAAAAGTAATCAAATAACAAAATAAATTACATATTTTAAAAAAATAATAATAAATTTTGTTAAAAGAATTTAGATTTGAAAACATATATATAAACTTATTTTGTTATGAAAATCAAGTAATCTTTAAGTAGCATGAAAACACTTATAATAATATCAAAATAATCATACATATCCAGTACATTAGGAATGGAGTTACTTACCTCAATAAAAGAATTGATTCAACATACCTCAAAGCCTCTAAGAGTCTCAAAGACCTCCAACACCTTAAACAAATACAAGATATAGCTATTACAAACTTATTTTAAGAATATGGTTTTCTTATTCATACCCGTACAAACTTTATCCTCAGAATTTTAACTCTTAATCTAAAATCAGAATGACATAATATTCTATGAAACTATTCTGGACATCCATGAGTATCTCATGTAAAATTTTCAAGAGGATCCGATACCAAAAACATTTTCAAAACTATTTATTTCTTGACAATTTTGAAATTGTTTCACAATACCTTAACCGAATAGAACGGGTTCTGAGATATTTATAAAATCATATACTAATTGGAAAATTATGAAATTAAAACTGGAAATACTAGACACATATATTAACTTCTATATAAAATTTCAGAATTGTTCGAGTTCATTTGGTAGTACAAATAATTTTGTGAAGCTGGTCGCATTGGTGGAATCACAGTTTTCCAGTGCGATAGTGTCAGTTTCGAAAATCCATATAAAACTGAAAATAAAGTCAAATCTTATGAAACAAAATTTACTCAATAAGCCCTACATGTCTAGTTTTCAAAAAGATAAAGTTCTTAAGAACAATTCTTCAGAAAATATGTTTAAATTCGAGATACTCATACTGTCCAGATTTGTCCAGCGTGCTTAATGCACCAAAGATTGATTTACACGACTCACAATAAATCAGAGCCCTAACCTAAACACATCCTAAATAATGTATTATGATCTGTAACAATCTAAAATCATGCCAATTCAAACCCTAGATAGAGGGTTTGGAAAACTTGTGGAGAATACGGAGAATAAACTTACCAATAGCTTTGATTCTCTCCTAAATAAATGTTTGAATTCTAGGGTTTGGTTAATAGCGTAATGAGTAGCAGAGAAAAGAAGAAACATTGTGGACTTAGGGTTCTGGAAGGGGGAAAAATATAAATTTATAGGGAGTCTTAAAAAACCCTATTAAATTTGAAAAAATAAGTCTTTTCCAAAATTACCCCATGAATAATCCTTATTAATAAATGCCATTTATAAATTCCAATAAAACAAAACAAAATAATGAAATTTGGGTGTTACAATTTGATTGCTCTTGATTATTTTTTATTATGAAAAAAAAGGTTACGATGGTGGAAGTTGAGCTAGTATTTATTAAATATTAACTACTGTAACTTAAAAATTAAGTTAATTTAATTTCATATTTTTATGAAGAAAATTTTATAATATTTTTATTATTTTTATTAAATTATTATTTGATAATTATATTTATTATACACAATTAACCTTTATTTTAAAATTATAATAATTATAACTTTTAAACTAGAGCACCTCAATTTCATTATTTATCATTATCATCATCAACAATCTCATCACTGTTTACAACAACCTAACTCCATAATTAACAGAGGCGACCAACTATTGCTCAACTGGTGACGATGTTGCCCAAGATAGGGGTGGGCATGCATTGGTTTTGGATTGAGTTTTAAGTTAACTCAAACCAAATCATAAAAGTTTGGGTTTAATCCAAACCAACCCAAATATTTTCAACTTAACTCAAACCAACCCATTTGGGTTTGGTTTGAATTTTATTATCACAATATTTTTTATTTTGATAAATTTAATTATAAATAATAAATTTTACAATAACTTAATCCTTAAATTAAATAATACTATAAAATTAAAATAAAGTTTAATCACAAAAATCATTAATTTTCAATAAATAAGAACGAAACTCTAATAATAAATTTCCATAAACATGACGTCAACAGGTAAATTCAAAGAAAAAAAGAAAACAACTTATGTGAGTGTCATTTAGTTAAAATAATAAAATTTGTTTAACTAAAAAAATGTATCATTTGACTTATAATTATTGAGATGATAATTTTCTATCAAATGCTTTTTTTTTTTCAATAGGTTGATTGCTCATGAATTTCAGGATGGAGGATCAATGTCAATAAATCCCATAAGAAAAAGCATAGTATCAATATCAATATAGCGCACAAAATGTTAATTTTATTTATAATAAGGCTTTATAATTTTTGTCACAATAATATTTTATCAGTGAAAATATCATTTCTCATAATTATTAATTATTTCCTTCCAGTGGGTTAGGTAACTCTGCCCTCAAAAACCATCTTAGCATTATTACTATAATTTTCCTTGATTTAAATACGAAAACAACAATATAGATTTGGTTTTTTTCTTATTACTATTTGAAACATAAAAGCGGTAATTACGTAAGTATAATATGAGTTCATAAATTAAAAAAAAAGATTTCATTTCATCAAACACCAATTTTATCTCATTTAATTATTTACAATAGCATTTATTTAATTCATATTTGTTTTTTCATGTTGCTTTCCTTTTCTAATTGTTAACAATTGATCACGCTGTGAACAATTTAATAATGACTTTTCACTTATTTGTTTTTGTTTTCATTTATTTCATTTGACAAGTTGGAGTGTTGGAGTTTTGGAGTTTTGTTCATGGTCTATGGGTAAACCATACTCAACCCATAATGAAATGATTTTTCATATAAAATTCACATTTAATCGATTTTCATAATTTATCCAATCCAAATCATTTTATTTAGTTTGATTTTGGGTAAGCTCATGGGTTGTTGGTTTATATCCACCCCTACTCCAAGACAAAGGTGCTGTTTAAATTGTTACTTTGAAGTGGCTAGGGAGCTGGGAGCAGATGCTGGTTTAATCAGTGGGTCTGAGGTGTTAGGGAATTGTTGTCTACTAGTTCTTCAATTTTTTTTTTTTTTAAAGATTGCAACAAACCTGTATAAGATAAGCCCCAACCCCGCGGGATTAGTTTACACAGGTATTGCCGTATTAAAATCTTATTCTAATACAGCAAGTGATGAAGCCAAACATGATATTATAATATATTAATACAATACAATGCCCTAATACAATGGTACAACCACAACCGCCATCATTCAAGGTCAATATTTTTCTAATATATTTATACAGAAGTTGTAACAAAATTTATGTACCATTAAATTAGAGTATTTAAATTGTATACAGTTCATCTAAATAGTAATAGGATTTTTTTCGACAATTATTATAGCGTTCAAATTTAAATTAATCCATCTAAACCAGTCGATTCATTTTTAATCAATCCAATTTCTTGAAATCAAATGAAAATTGGATCATATTATAGAATTTCATTCAATTATTTTAAAAAAAAATCAAATTGAACTAAATTCGTTAATAAAAAATGGTAATACTTGCTATTTTATTTTATTTTTATTATTCATTATTTAATCTTTTTTCTTGTCATTTCTCAATACTCCATTTATTTTTTAAAATAAATTTATCGTATCTTTTTCTTTTGAAGAAATGTAATGATAAGATACTTGAATAAATAATTTGTTTTGTATAATATTAATTAAATGATTTAAAAATTAATACTAATAAATTACCAGCACCTTTAAATAAATTGTTCAAAATTCAAATTAAGACCGCGAAACACACCCCCCTTCGTCGTCTTCTTCTGCTTCTTCTTCTTCACTCGCTCTTTCTGTCTCTTTCAAAATTCTTTCAAAATCATTGAATATTCATTTTCATTTTCATTTTCGATCTAAAAATCACAAACAATGGAGGAGTATTTGCAGTACATGAAGACTCTTCGCTCTCAAATGAACGGTACCGATCTTTCTCTTTCTCTTGCTTTTAAATCTACTTTGAATTGAAATTGAAATGTTGAATTATTCGAATGTATGTTTGGAAAATAGATGTGGAAGATCAAGCAGCTAAGGTCTCTGTTGAAGAGCAAACGCAGATCTCCACTATTCAGTCCCTGGAAAACGACCTCGTTTCGGGTTCACTCTCTGTCCTCCGGTTTCTCGTTTACTTTGAAAGTGATTCTTACAAATTGTTTTTATTCTGTTATGAAGTGTATGCAGTAGTTGTGGTGTTACTTTTTGTTTTTGAAAACTGGTTTGGTTGAAAGTGCTTTTATGATTAGGGTTTAGGAAAACTAAAAAGCAATTATTTGCTGCTTCATAAAAAAGCACTTTTTCCTAAATAGTTTTTCCAGTGCTTTTTAATCCTGAAGATATTTTGTGTATTTTAAGTGAACGCTAGAAATTGAAGAAAACCTTGCTTTTGGCTAGTTGAAAGTAATTTTAATGATCTTGGAAGTGGATTTTCATCGATTTATCTATTTTAAGGACAATTTTAGTCCTTCTTTTCAGCATTTCAAAATTTTGAATTTATCATATCTCAGACACAGTAGTTCTTATGGAAGAAGCTTTTTGTTATAGTCATTGTTTGTATTTATGAACGTTTTTTAATATTTTGCAGCAAAAACTGAAACAAAGAAATTTAAAGAAGATGCTGAGAAGATGACAATGGAAAAGGGTCAAATATGTGCTCAGATATTGGAAAAACAAAGGAAAATTGCCTCTCTCGAGTCTGATTCATCCACCCTTAGCCAGGTACTCATGATTCTAAATTTAATTGTACTGTGTAAAGTAAGTTAGAAAGACTATTTCTTAGGGTATGTTCGGAATCAAGGTGAATTTTATGCTTTAAGCTGCTGTTTGTAGTTTTAACTGCATTATATTTGCAAAATATAATCAAAACAAAAAAAGCAAAT
This sequence comes from Citrus medica, assembly GCA_002013955.2. Taxonomy (NCBI): domain Eukaryota; kingdom Viridiplantae; phylum Streptophyta; class Magnoliopsida; order Sapindales; family Rutaceae; genus Citrus; species Citrus medica. The sequence continues at coordinate 212,256 of MKYO02026940.1, forward strand.
TCAACTTTGGTGGAAGCTACAGTTATAGATTGCTACTGTTTTGAGATGCCACTCGTAGGCAAAAGAGTAAAAGGTTTAAAATTAAAATTACTTTTGAGGAAACATATTGACTTTTTTCTGCCATAAATAATATGGTTTTGTACTGTTACCTTATTTTAGAGGGAAATGGGCAAGTTAATAGACATATTATCATAGATATCCTCAAGTAAGCAAAAGTGTGAGCTGATTTCATTGTTTTCTCGTATTGTTTGCTATTTGGTTTTTACTCTGGTGTTCCATCTAATTGTTGCCATGCTGGTCTTTGAGAGTTGATCAATTGTATAAATTATAGACTTAATGGTATGGTGAATTTTGAAAGGAATGTCTTCTTTTAAGGGAAAAGAGGTGTCAAAATTATGGGCCTTTCATCTGTGTAGGTTTGACTTTGTGATGCATCATGAGGGTTGGTGGCAAACGTTTAAGAGAACATTGAATTTTAGAAATGGCTTCTGGCATTACACAGGCCATGTCATGGTAGAGGTTGTTAGCTTTTGAGGGTTATCACGTACTCTTCCAAGTAAATGAAAAATAAATATTCATGATTAGTCAAAGAAACATGTACTTCCAACTTTTTCTGTATTCTTGATCTTGTTCCTACTCTTTTTGGACATACAGACGTTAGAGCTTATCACACAAGAAAGAGTCAGCATATCATCAAAACTTGTTGAGAAAAGGTAATTCACAAAATCAAATTGCATTGATTGAAGTCTGCCAAATACTATGGATTATTATCTCCTTAATTTGTTTGGCTGTAACAGCACTTACTATAACAAGGTTACAGAAGATATCGGTAAAAAGTTACAGCTACAACAGGTTAGGTTCCCAAAATAATCTTCATTTGTTGTTCTAGTTTAATACTTCAATTTGCGGTCAACTATCTCCTTTATGTCTTGATAGGACTGGGTCAAATTTTACCTGACAAGAAAAGTTGGGGAGCCCATGGTAATTTCTTGCTAAATCTTTGTTTATTTAATTTAATTTTTCTTCAATGTATTTTTTTGTGCATTATATAAGAAAGATCATGGATATGAAAGCAAATGATCTTTTGAAATATGAAAGTAAATGATCTTTTGTGGTATTTTACTTGGGAATAATTTTTGTTGGTTGAATTTTGAAGATATCATATAGTCCACATACATAAGAAAGATGCAATTCTGAGACTTTGATGGTGGTTTTGGATTCACTCTGGCTCAGTTATGTGCTAGGCATACAGTTGGGTTTTGGTTGTTACACTATTGGCTCCTCGCAATTATGATAAGTCAGTCTTTCATCTGTGTTTAAGAGCCAAACTGGACATGCTAGCTAGCTCCAGGAAACAAATAGCTTAACTAATGGTTGTTGAATATCCTTTTAGATTGCTTAAGGAGCTTTCCACTAAGTTTTTGTGGTTGTCTTGACCATTTGCATTGTCTGAGTGTGATGACAGGAGGAATTAAACACCACAGCTACAATTTTGGCTGTTAACAAAAGAATTTGTTCACAAATGAAGCTGTGTTCTCAAACAAATATTCCCAATGTTATATAATTAACAGGCATGTAAAATTGCTGCTTTTGTGTGTATGTGTGCAGTTTTTGGAAGTTTAAGAAACCCCCCTCATATTTTTTATTCTCATATACTAAAAGCTTGGTATGAGTTCCTACAAAATTTGTTCTGTATTTTTTTTTTAATCGTACTGAAGATATTTAGATCTTCCTACTTTCTTCTTTCTTCCAGTGAATTCTTGTCATGATGCTCTTTGTATTTGCAATCTTTAACTAACAATTATGTAAGAGTGTTTGAGCTTTATGGTTGCTGACTTGCTATTGCTTTTGCGTCTTTGTTTTTGCTATTTCTTTCTCTTTAACTGTTTTAAGAATCTCAAACTTTTGTGCAGATAACATTTTCATGACTCTGATAACTTGAATCATGCAGGTCAAGGATAAAATTTGTGTGCAAATTGCTGAAAATGAAGGTCATACTCTCAGACTTTTTTTTAAATTTTTTTTATCATATCTTATTTCTGGGTGGTCATTGAGGATAAGTTTTCCTTAATTACTTAAGTTCATGAGGAATCACAGTATAAAATCGTTATCTATTAGACATGTTCTGTTAATTGAAATATGCTGCAATTGTTCTAAGAAACGCTAAGTTATACTCATCTTTATTTTGCAAACACAAACAGGCTCTCTCACACTTATGTCCATAAGTGTAGACACGTACTTTCGTTCTCTTAATCTCTTGCTTCACATTGACATTATACAAATTGTGAGGCACACTCGTTACATCTTTGAATTACGCACTTCTTCCTTGATAAAATGGTGAGATTTGATCATTAAAATTCTTTTCAGTTGTTAGAAAAGAGTAGTTCCAACTACTTGTTTTGTTGGTTATTGATCACAGTCAGCTACTTTGGACTAATAATGGGTAAGATGGGTTATTTTGGAAGAGTGGAGTAATATATATGTTGTTTGCAACTTTTATTTCATATATGTCAGTTTTTCGGTAGATTTAAGTGTAAGGGAGGCTTGATGGTCTCTTCAAAAACAACAAAAGCTTGATCTTACTAAAGATTCTGACTGGAGTTTATTCCTCCTCAGCAAAATTTAGGCATCACTAGTGCACCTGATCTGTCTGAGTTATTTTTCTTGATGAAGAAAATTTTGTCAATTAAAATGAAAATATCATTTCTTAGTGGCAATTTAGGAAGGTTTGTCCATCTGTCAGGTGGCAAGGAAATCTTTAAGGTCTTTTCAGTTAAAAACATATGCATTCATGGAACAACATTTTTTGTTACTCTTCCTTGTTCAGGCCTTGCACATGGACTCTCAACGCCTGAAATCTAATCCAGGGTTTAGGCCTTGCACAGGCGGGAATAGAGAGGATTTTTTTAAATTGGAATCTTCTTAATATGGTGCCAAGTTATGAAATGTGGGGGAAAGAAATAAAGAAGAGAAGTAAGGAAAGATTATTACCAAAAATTTTCATCCCAAAGGTGTAACATACAACTCCCAGAATATATTCTTGAAGAATTCTGGTTCTTCTAGGCAAACATCACTAATCTGAATCGTTTATTAACCAAAAGGAATTAGCACTTTGGCCTCATGTCATAATTTTCTTGCAGGAAAGAGTGGCATTGACAACCATCTCTTAATCAACAATATGGTAATAGATCTTGCCAATAGTCATTAATATATGCGGACTTGGCAATATTCTAAATAATTATTGTGAAAACAGGGAAATGAAGCAAGGAACAACCTGATGGCCAGGTTGGACTCAGCCAAAGTCAATCTTGAAAGAATTGCACAGATGAAATCTAAACTTGTTTCAGACAACAACAAGGTTACTAATTCAAACAAGACTTTTTCCTGAATTTATTTTTCTTTTCTATTTTGGTCAATGGAACATATGCTGACTTCTGTGGAAGCACTACTGGCTTATAGAAAGACTGCATTACTTTATTTGATTTCAATTTGTTAAATTGTTGTCTTAAATCTTCGCCAACTGCTCTGCAAAAAGTTAAATTGTTTCCTTCCAATCATCATTTCAGTTGTTTGTAAATTCAATTTTGATTTTATGAAAGTTAATTGTAAATGCACTTATTTGAGTTGAATGGAAATAGTTTTAAAACCTTGATAGCTAATATATGCATTTGTTTTGCCGTGAGAGTAGATGGAAAATTCTTCCGCAATTCAATTTGTGACTGCCTTTGCATTTTGGACTACATTACATATTGGGACAACTTTATTACAATTTTAATGTTTTCTGCTTCTTATAGTTGTGAAAATATGCAAATGAATCTGCTTCTTGTAGTTGTGAAAATATGCAAATGAAACTGTCCATAGATACATCTTGTTTCCATCAGTCAAAAAATAGTTCTTCAAAGGGCTATATTTATACATTGTTTGTTTTGATTTTATATCTTAAATATGTGTTCATGAATCTTAGTTGTGGTTTCAGATAAAGGAGTCAGTTGAGCAAGTGAAGAGCAGGGCAAACAAGTTTAAGGTGTCTATACCCATTAACAGATAAACTTATTCATGTACATTCCTGCGTGTTCATGCATACATGATTGTGCTTGTCGTTTAATTAAGCAGTGCATAGATGATTAATTTAGAATGAAAAAATATCCACAAACGACTGTGTTCTTCGTTACCCAGAAAAACGGAGTTAAATGCTATGGTTTGAAGTGATATCATTGGATGTGTGGTGAGTGTGGCTCTAGTGTATTCTACTTTATATGCTCTTATATAGAATACTTATTTTTGAGTTATTTAATTTGTGGAAAATTATAGCCAGAGCTAATGGAAATGGATATAAAGACTCTGGAAGAGGAACATGGAACTCTTCAATCAGATATAGCTGGAGAAGCTGAATATCTTCAGTCTCTGCAGCATCAAATTGAGAAACTAGAGGTGAATATGGTTATCCACTTTTGCTTTCTGTTATTAAAAAATGAGGCTCTTTATAATTTACTTCACCTGAGAATGACCTTTAGCTGTAGCCAAAGCAATGTTTACAGAAGCGTCCTTACTAGATGGCAACAGCAAGCATTTAGCTGTCGCATGCACTCTGTTTCTAAAAAAGTTATGATTGAGAAAATCAATCGCAATTGGAAAGTTAGTGATTGTGTCCCTTCCAGCTACTAGAAACCATCTCAATCTAGTATTTGTATTTGCTTTTTGGTTTTATTTTATTTTATTCCTTTCTTTTTTCTCTCTTATTAAATTTCACAATGAACATTTACTTTCTAATTGATGATTTCTTTGCTTCTGGCAGGGAATTTCTCATGTGATCAAATGTGCTTGTGGACAGGAATACAAAGTGGAAGTGTCTCTTTCTGCATAAAAGAGCACGATTCACGTGAACCTTGGAGAACTCGAGGATTAAAAATGAAATCAGTGGTTGGCTAGAGTACATAACTCACCATACAGGTGATAGGTTGTGCAGTGGAACATAATATTGAGTCTTCTGAACTAATGATTTGATATGAATCTGATAGGAATTATTATAACTGATTATTTTTGTTGTTACCAAGTGTGTTTTAGCTTTTTAAGTAGTTTCTTGTTGGAAATAATTTTAGCTATGTCTTTTGCTTTATGTTCCTGGTTAAAAGACTAATACACGATGATGTCATAAGGTAAAAGTGGTGAAACTTTCTCTTGTTCAAGCAGAATTTTTTTTTTTTTTTTCTGTCAAATATATGATTCTGCATTATAAAAATGTATATCTCTTGGATGTAGATATGAAAATTTGCTTCCGATTCTCTTACAGTTACCTGCTGATTGCAGGCACATTTTTTGCAGTGCTACATGTATAATTAATAAAATTGAAAAATTAACAGAATTGATCATAATTGAATAGGCATAGTGGTACATTATGATTACTTAAATGGCTCATGAGTACTTGAGTATATCCATTCGAGTTCCTTTCCCACTAACTTAAAGAATCAGACTGGAAATCAATGCATGTAATTTACCACCCTTGCAAGTTTAAAAGTATATTTTTTTATCGTACAATTGGAATTTCTGGGAAGTAGATATGTATATTCTCCTATATATGGTAATTATATTCTTGCGTTTGCATTATCAATGAAAATATATGCACACGAAATTATTAAAAAGGAAAGGAAATTAAAGGTAGCAGTCACTTGATCTTAATAGCCTTCAGAGCTGCAGACAAATCCTGAGGCTCGTAACTTTCCTCTATGTAGGCGATGTTAGGGCTGTCCGGTGGGACTACATCTTCTCTTTTGAAAGCATCTTCACCGTGAAGAAGCTTCTCACTTCCATACATTACGGAACCTCTTAGAATTAGGGTCTTGTGGAGGCCGACCAGCAGGTCTTCATAGTCTGTGTCTCCTTTTTCACCCACAAAAACAACCATTTTCGAAAGATCTATTCCCCACCTTATTGATAGATACCTGCATCACACACACAAGCATTCAATTTTGAGTTGGTTTTAGTTTCCACTTTGCTACAACAGATAAATCTTACTGAATGTTCTGCATGCAAAAATAATTTCTAGTTGAAAGAGGTCAAACCTGAGAGCTTGTATTCTTGATGCAAATAATGGTACCGCATTTAACCTTGATCCTGCACGTGTGTAGACAAGGTTGCATCGGAAACCTCGCATCCGAAGCCTTTGACGAATATTGTCTACTTTTCGAGTCTGTCCATTGTAAGTTGTATTCATCATTAGGTTTATTAAAGATTAAATTGCATCTCTATCAAGGTTATACATTATCATAAGTATCTTACCTCTGCTCCTGGTTTTATGCTATAAGAGTGGCATCTGGAACTGCTTGCATCCACAAACCCAACGATGTCATCCTCTGCCCCATCTTCTGCCCTGGCAACCCTTGGGACCACGGACCTCACATTCTCCCCTGGCCATCTGTATTCCACATGAGCTTCATAGTCCCCATCAGCTACCATGTCTCTCCATGGAAAATATAATTCACTTCCACTATTGCAAACAATTGCATCAAAATCTTCAATATTTACTGTGCAACGTCTGATTGCTTCCATAGTCTCTCCTAAACTTGATCCAGTTACTAGTATGAACCCTACCCTGCCCAAGCCTAAACTCAATCCTGCTGCTTTCATCACATTCTTAATTATTGCTTGAAAGGTCTCTGTGGTATTGCCATCACTATCATAGCAATCAGCAGCTATTACAAATAGCATCTGCCTTCTACCAGGACTGTGAGTGACACTGGCATTTCCATTGAAAGAAGCCTTTTGGGTGATGGCTTCTATGAGTTTTTTCTGTCTTGTTACTGCATCTAGCTCTGCATTAAGCTTGAAGTCTCCTTCCGTGGAGAATCTCAAAGAGAAGTCCTCAACATCTCTTAGAGAGTCACTCAACGGTTCTCCAGGAATTGTCATGATCTCGAGATGGGAGTTTGGGTGGCGATTCCTGCTGTGTTCTACATGGGAGAGGTAGTTACGGCAGTGTTCTGGCCATGAAAAACGGTGAATATTCTTGAGGCCATTTTTTCGGCATTCACTCCACATGTTTTTGTCAGCAAGCAGCTTTAGAAGAGCGTCTGCTATGGCATTCTGATCATGTGGATCGACTAGGAGACCATTGTTAAGTGCCTAGTAAAACAGAGTCCTCTGTTACAGTTAGTTTGGTAGAATATTATACTAGCAAGTCCAGTATGCAGATTATAATAGACAAGTGGATCCAAAGGGCATGCTGAAATTCTATATAGGAAGAAGTTTAGGCCAGTTAAAAAAACTGACCTACAGACTCGGACATTTTGGGGTTAAAACATAGATGGAATAATACCTTTCATCGGTTAATTTAGTGTATTTAGTGAACATGTTTCTACTTCGAAATTTAACTAGAGTATAGATGGACGGTTAATGTGGGCAAATGCGGTATCACGGATGGTCAAAATTCTATAGAGATTTTAGTGGCTCATGTAAGATTTTTCTGCAAGGATTTTGGAAGAATTAAATTACTGAGTTTAGGTGAAATAACTCTAAATTCTGCATAGTTTTCAGCAACGCATGCTTTTTTATACTGACACATGCTTCTACAGAGTGAGAAATTCAGAACCTTCAGAATGTCGACGGGTCCACCATTTTTTGTGGCAACAACTGGTAAACCATATGCAGCTGCCTGCAAAGACAAACAGTTGAATGTAATTCAGAATGAATGGAATTGTTAAAACTTTTGGCTTAAATGCTGAATTTTGATGCTTTACCTCTATGATCGTGAGACCGAATGGTTCCACAAGGGCCGGATTGATGAAGACCCCCTTCAAGAGACAAAGCCACCATAGAAGTATTACTGTTAGCAGATTTAATGTTGCAGGGAAGAAAAAGGTGTTAATATGTGTCTTTTCTCTAACTTCTAGATAGTAACCACGCTGATATGTTGTATTGATGGAGACAGCATTATAAGGATTGTAAGACCTAATATAAGTTGTTGATTGGACCTATGACAATGTACCACAGGTGGAGGCTGTGCCATTTTAGAATAACTTAGATAAATGAATATTATATGAGTAAGCTAATTTAGGTGACCACAGGCTCAATTAGTAGATGCAAAATACCTTTGTTTTTGCAGCCAGACGATAGATATCGGGAACGTCGGATTGTTTATGATGCTTAGGATAGGCCACCTGACCATACAAGTCATACTTGTCAATGAGCTTGAGTACTGTTGTAAGAACAACTGAGCTGCTATTAGACATGTCTTCAATGTCATCTCTGTTTCCCAGTATTAGTGTCTGCATCAACAGTGATAAAGAATCAGTCAGCAATTTTGACAATTTTGTTATAGCCCTTTCTGAATTGAGACATCTTTTTACCATGTTAGCTAGTTCTCTGAGGGGCTGGCATTCCCCAAAAGCCTTGAGCAATGTGGTGACATTTTTCTTGGGGTCAGGACGGGACAATGCAAGTATAGTTGGCTTGTGAGGATTTGTGAAAAAGCGCATCACCTGTGATGCAATGTCAGATTAGAGAATGGGATAGGATTCAAGTAATTTCTTTTAATGTACCAGGCAGTTCATGTCATTTAGGATCATTTATGGACCAAAAATTCGAGAAAGAGAGATCTTAGTTTGTTGAAGAGAAAGATGTTTGACCTCAGACCACATGGGAGGGAGATTCCTTTTGCTTTGGGTTCTATCATTGCCAATTAATGACTTCAGGTCAGTATCACCCCCCATTGTGTCTTGTGTTGTAACATAGCTGAAGTCCATGCCTGGGGGTATAACCTGATTGAATATTTGCATCAATAGCATGTGAGCTCGCATTTCATTATCATAAACTACAAAATCCAGAGCATTGCTTACTAGTGTGGATTATAAACTGTAGATTCTTCCTCTTTTATAAAATGCAGGTATCTGAATCTGAGATTTGATGCCATATGCAAATAACTAGCAGCACGGCTTAGCATAGGTGGGTTCATGGCATCTACCCGGGTGCTTAAGCCTAAAGGTGACTCTGTTTATCATATCTTAGCAAATTCATTGAAGTGATCTACTTTTGGTTCAGAGGTTGCAATATGCCTGTGGCTTGAAGCTTAGTTGTTGAGAATAATTACTTTATGCTGTAATTTTTTTTTCCTCCATCAGAACAAATCTTTTCTGGCCACAGTTTAGTTTATTTGCTTAAGAACTGAAGTGATTCGTTACTTAAGGCTGAGGAAATTCAAAAGGCTAGGATTTTGATCATACCACCATCCTTGGCATGTATCGTCCGAAGCAGCTCACTCCACGCTGTCTTCGAACCCTAAGCTTCCTCTCCAACTTGAGATCAAACCCGTCGTACAAGCCCCATTGCTCTTCTATCTCTTGCCTTGTGCTAGTGACCACCATCTCGGAGGCATCCAGTCCCAACTCCTCTGCCTCAATCCTCCTCATTATCTTGTAGGATGCATTTATGTCCTTAGGAAGCCTGCCTTGTTTCAGCAGTTGCTCGAACTTATTCCGCCCCAATGAGTGCCCTGTCAGCACCATCGGCACATTCAACGCACCGGACAGGTGTGCCGCCACCTCTCCGGCATCCGCATAGTGGCCGTGAATCACATATGGCCACGTTGGTTTTCCTCCATTGACTTGTTCACCTATTGCCCTTGCCATGTTAACAATGTGGTTTAGAGCACCATCGACAAACTCATGAACGTATGGCCAGAGTGACTCTTTCGCTATGTACCTACGCCACAAACGTTTATATCTAGATTCAGTACAGAGTTTATAACATAAATTGGGATCCTCTCGTTCTCTGAACTCAAAATGAATGAAGCAATTACTTATCGCGTGCGCCACATGGGATGCGGATAATATAGGCACCGCAACTGCCGCTGCCGTCCGACGGGCATGAAAGCATCTCGTTCGGTTCACCATAGCTAGAATCTACTTCCGGTGAGGCAATTTGTCTTGTCAGAAGATCCACTCGATACACACCCTCTGTGTTGGCTAAGGCCCGGGCAAGTTCAACAACATATTTAACCTGAAAATTGCAACAAAAATGTATTCTAGTATTTATAATAGAAATATTTTACACCCACCCACTTAAAGACACTTTTTTTTTCTCTCTTTTATCGACTCTATTAGACTCATCTGGTTTTTAAGTACTGCCCATATTTTTATTTTTTGCATTTAATAAAAAATAAATGGAGTCTGTGTAACATAAAACACCTGACCACCGGTATCAGAATCTCTTCCAAGTTCCATATTGTCTCCACGCACCAATCCATGCATGCTACAAGAAAATTTAAACTTGAGAGTGAAGTCTATATTCTAATTATTATAGCAGTTAAGGAAATTTTTTTTATTAAAAAAAAATTGGTAAGATATTTTGAAATCATTTGATCCAAAAGCTTTGAGCAAGCAAGCAAACAAGATGCGAATGTAATAAACATTAGTTGGAAGACACATCTAAAGAAGTTTCTTAATGTGGAATGAGCTTTTGTGGATTAAGCACGAGACACAAAATTATACAACTATTTAGATAAATGCTTCCTGTTAGGTCGACTGACACTTTACGGCTTTTAAGGTTTTAGATAAATGACAAAAAATTTATGTGCAAGTTCTGACTTAGGAGGTAACAAATTATTATAAAAATTATTGAAGATAAGTGGTAAACTCAAAGTGCCAATATTAGTATTAAATGTCTTAAGCTACCTGATCAAGACAATGTAAAGGTTCCTGCTAGACTTATCATCCTCAGACCAAATTTGCATATCGGAATTGATTCTAGGAATTTCCTTGAGGGATTCTGAAGCATTTATTGAATCCCCCTTCTCCTTCTCCCCTTCAGATAGCTCGGAAAGGTCATCGGCGGCATCATTACGACCTTGCTCGCGCTCGAGCCGCCTCTTCGCAAGCCTCTGTGCATCCTCCCATGCAATCTGCGGACATAAATCCAACCATAATCTTTGTAATCCAAGGATTATAACATTTTAATGAACAAACAAGGTTCCTCTATTATCGTTTTATTGATGTTTCCACAATGCAACTTAATGCAACCCTCTGCATATTATTACTTCACATTTATTATACGTATTTAGAAGTACAAAAATGTTAGCAAAATTTAGTAGTGAATGCATTTAATTAATAATTTTAATCTTTTAACACTTCTCCCTTCATACATAAATTTAGGGGAAAAAAACAAAAAAGAATAAGCTTTATGCTAGAGATGTCGGTAGCTCGTGATACTTCACATCCCTGGTAAGAGTATAGACTTTACTAGTCTATATATCTCATAATAATTGCACAAATGCATTTTAGTTCTAAAAATCAAACTATAAGGAATTGTGTGTCCAAAGTAAAAAATTTTCGACATTAGGTTAGGTGTTCTAATATATGTATGTGACATTTAATGCAGGGGCAAACCCAATTAGGGCCCATAAGTCTCTACTGGACTTCTATATTGTTCCAAGTTTGACCCGATTTCAATTTTAACACCCTTTTAGATTTGAGCTGGACTGTTGGCACCCCTCTTATCTTCTCATAAAACTTCTTTTTAGTTATTTTCATTTTATTTTAAAAATACCGCTTTTTTTAGATACACTTTTCAAGTTCTCAATTTTTATTTGATTTATTTTATTGTTAAAACTCAAAGTATTATAAAAATATCGCTTTTTTTAGATACACTTTTTAAGTTCTCAATTTTTATTTGATTTATTTTATTGTTAAAACTCAAAGTATTATTGTTTTATTTTTTTTTAATTATTTTTAATTTTATTATTAATCTACACACAAATTAAAAAGTTACACAGGTGATTAGTTTTTTAGTGTTAATTATTGGCTAAAATAACACATATTTCAAATTATAATTTCAAAGTAATTTTAAGTATAAAAATATTTAATTAATAAGAAATCAAAATAGAACAATAGATTATTCTAAATTTGTATAATTTATTTTACTTAAATAGGAAGTAACATATAGAATTTTTTTTTAAAAAAAGGATTGATTATGAATTAAGTAATTTACTAGAAAAAAAAATCTATGTGTGTTTAATTTTCAATTATCTTTAATTATAATTTTATTTAAAGTGGGTTTTGTAATAATAATATAGGGGTGCCAGCACTCTTTAGATTTAGGTCCTTATCATCAACATATTCAATTGTTCTGGGCTTTTTAAAACTATGCCCAATTCCAATATTTATTGAATTAACTCAATTATCCAGCTTTTTAATTGTTTGAAAACACAATTATCCGTCTTACAAAGGTATCCTTAAAATTCACCGTTTTAGCACCTCCCAATTAATTAAATAAAAAATAAAGATAAAAATACGCAAAAATGTTTTCGGCACATATTATCTTTTTCAAAATATTTTGGTTAAATTTGTTCTAAGCTTCAAATTTGTTCTAAGCTTCCTCTAGATAAAATTCTTAGGTCCACTAATTTAATGTACTAGGGTTCACCGATTGAGTAAATTGATAACTCGGTTTAATTTTTTTTTAATGGTGTAATTGAATTGAAATTAAAATATAAATAGAAAATCAACATAAAAACACACATTTCTACGAATCAGTTCAGGTTGGAATACAAGTTTTTAATCCGAGCCTAATTTTGCCTCCTCATATCACGAATGTAAAAGAAAAAATGCCAAAGGAGCAATATTAGAATTTTTATCCAATTTAAAAATTCTATTTTAGATTAAACATAAATGCATCTTTCATTAGTTAAAAGTTGAAAATAAAAAAGTGAAGGAGAAAATACGAAAAAAAGAAAAGAAAAGAACTTTAGGTGGAAAATTGGAAGGAAAGTGATATACTTGTTTCTTTTTACGGGCAAGATGCCAAATGCGCCAGCACATATTCTCAAGCCTGTTACTCCTTTCACGAGTATTCCTTGTTGCTATTACCTGCAAAAGAAAACATTCACATTCATTCATGCACCTTCATTCATTACTTCATTCACAAGTTTCTCATTTTCATTTCTCTTTTTTTTGTCTTTTTTTTTGACTAAATTTAAATTTTATAAAATTAAATAAAATCAATTAATGAGGAGATGATCTTAGTTGTGATAGACATGTTTATAATGTTATTATTGTGGATCACTATGATTATTCTTTAATGTTAATTTTATATTTAGTTACAAGTCAGTAATTAAATTTAAAAGAATTCCATCGAAATTCCTTGAAGATTGTAAAATTTATCAAATGCGTATGAAAGTATTAGCGAGTTATCATTGAGATCCATGTCTGTAATTAACGCTGATAGACACAATTTAATCATGTATAATCTTCACTTGTTCAACCGATAATCGATTGTAATAATTTTTTTTTTTTAACTTTTAGTTTCACCAACAAAAAGAAAATAAATTAATTAATATCATGTGGACCCTTAAGAACCAATTGTTGTCAAGGGTCCTATCAAAAGAGATCAGCCAATCTTGTACTTGCAAACACTGCCACACAAAAAGTATTGGGATTTGGGATATATTCTCATTCCCTATTTTTATTTCCTTTTGTTGTTATTCATTATTTTATAATATGACTTTTAATTCTTATTATTATTGTTATTGTTTTTAAAGTATGGGATGTGAAACACAAAGTATTTTAGTCCATTGTCTCCTAAAATTTAAATTTAGGTAGCTGATTAAATAAAATTACTTTAAAATCATGTAATTAAATTTCTAGAAATTATAATATAACTTACTCCTTCATTCTTTTTCAATAAAGATTCTTTAATCTCAACATGATTAGAGATTTTGAATACTACACATCTTTAAAAAAAGATAAAAAAAAAACAAATGATCACATTTTATAGAAGTGAACTAACTCTCGCATAAACAATGATACAAAAAATTATATAGATAAAAAATTGAATTTAACCGTAATATCACAGCAAAAAATGTTGGATGTGTTTATTACTTTTGCATATGGAAAAATGATTTGTTCTGTTTAACTTCTCATAAATATATATATTATTAAAAAATAACATTAATGAGAGAAAGCTAATTAATTACTATACTAACCTTGACCCAAGTCCTATGGAGATCAGATTCATCAAAGCTATTAATAACTTCTTCAACAAAGTACTTTGTGGGACTAAACAATTGGCCTTCTTTTTGCTTAGTTTCTTCGAACTTGGAAAGCTTGAATTTCCCGTCATTCATTTTTGTTTTGCCACTTCCCGCATCCAATATTGCTTCCAAGTACCCATTTATCCACTCATTTCCGGCCATTTTTCAGCTTCTTTTTACTTTTCTGATTGCTAGAAGATAAGCACTTTCGGGAGAAGTTAAAAGCCAAGATAAAGATTTATTATCGAACTCCTGTTGTATGACTTTTATGTTTCAAGCCTAAAAAACCATTAGAAAGCACAAAACAAAGAAACCTCAACATAGATGGAGGAATATGAAAATTTTGAGAGGTTTTGAGGTTGATATTTTATTGGAAAATAGTTTTAAGAAAATATTTCATGCACGAAATTAAAAAAAAAATGGTTTTGAGAGAGAGAGATAGCTAGGTGTGGTTTCCAGAAGCTCTCTGAAACCGAGTTGCAAACAAAGAAGCTAGGCTTTTTATAGGGCATTGGAATAGCTAGAGAAAATTACAGATATTATTTTGAGATTAAAAATATCATAAAATTTAATTTTTATTTAAAAGATATTCAAAAAGTTGTAAATGGATTTGTTGAACTCGGTGGCATTTGTTCTCTTCTCTCTTTCATTCACTCACTCAAAATCCTTTCACGAAGTATATTACTATAAAATCCATATTCTTTATATTATTCTCCACTTAAGTTAAAACCCAAGATATATAGCTTTACTTTGAAAACTTATATATATATAGAGAGAGAGAGAGAGAATCCGTGCATATATGATAATATAAATCAAATTTAACTTCACCATTTAATTTTATGTTCATTTTTTTGCTTTTTAAAAAGATTTATGCAATACTAGAAGAAAGCTGATGAGGCAGTTCCTTGATTTGTTCACTTTTATTGAGCAATATTCGTTCATAAAAATTTGTTTTGGGAGTTGCGCTCAAGCCTCGTAGTTAACCTTTTTTCTTTTTCTTTTTTTTTTCCTAACAAACTCTCGAAAATCTTTTAAACAGCTGGATCAGTGTACCTGTCATGGATCATATCCGGTTTGTTTCCACGATTTGGAATTAGTGTTGAATTAAGTTTTGTGCAGAGCTTTTTTGTAATATGGTGATTGGTAGTCATTGAATAGAAAATAATATATAATTAATATTAATCATACATACTCATAACATAAGATCTTAAAAATATAAGTAGAACTAAGTACTAGATCAAAATTTTTGTTTATCTCTCTCTCTCTCTCTCTCTCTTTTTTTTAATTTACAAGTTTTACAAAACTTCTAAAGCAACATTAATTCACTATATATATGTATGTATGTATGTATGTATGTAATTTTTTAAATGCATTAGAAGCATTCATCTATATTCTTTAAAAAATTTCTTTAATTATGATAAGTTTTTAAGCGAAAAAAGGGAAAATGCCCTTTACGTTACTAAGATTTGATGTATCAGACTATTTCATCTTTACTATTTAGATAATAACTCATCTCATCCTTATTTTTTAAACAATAGTCTAAAACACCATTTCATTAATTTACCATCAATATACCATATAATTCATTAAGGCCAAAATAAGATTTTTAAATAAGGATATATAAACTATTTTAAAACACAATTAAAAGAATCTACCTTTCTATTTAAATTTAAAACTTAAGAATAACATAATGAATAAAAAATAACAATAGAAAATAATATGTAAAATGTATATTTAGGACAAATAAAAAATATATTTTTTATTGGCACTAGAGTATTTTTTTTAATTTTTTTCCTTGTCCTTGACTTTAATATGGTCAATATACATAAATAAATAAATAATCAATCAATACTGTTATTCTACCAAAAGCAAACACAAACTCTTTTACTTCCTTAATAAAATACACAATAAAGATATAAAAACAAAAATTTAAAAGTACCATATAATAAAATACATTGCATACAATGTGCAACTTTTTTTAATCTTTTAGCTTATTTTTTACCTTGATATAGGCAGTGATTCTTGATTGAAACAACAATAACAACAACAACTATAGTAATAATAATTACTATTACTATTACTATTATATAATAAAAATTTAATTGACTTCATTAAAAAAATTTAATGAACACACACACATATATTTTATTAAGTTATCCTTAAATTTTAAATTTATGCAAAAAGTCAGATGTTATTTTATTACCGTTGATATTTTTATTTTAAAATGGTTTGCATTTATTTAACTAAAAATCTTATTTTACCCTAAATGAATTAGAAAGTAAACTATCTTAAATTCACGGAAAGATATTTTAAACTATTGTGTTAAAAATTGAGATAAAATGAGTTATTATTTAAAAAAAAAGATTAAATGAATTATTGTATCAAACCTCAAGGTGAAAAAGACTTTTTTCCCAAATGAAAAAAAAGGACATTGTACAATTATGGAAAGAGTAATTAATGACGCATCCATGAGACATTGTCTTATGATAACATCATTTTGTATTTTGTTCGCATGATGATGCACTAAAAGAAACTCTCAATAAGTATTCTTTTGTCTTAAGCCTAACAAATGACAAACTTTTCCACAGTCGTTTTTTAAGCTATTTATTACAAGTATAACTGCTGCCCATTGCCATAAAATGCATTTTCTTTCTATTTTTTTTATTACACTATTTTAATTTTGTTTTAGAGTGCATTATTCTTTTTTAAAATTCTTTCAAATATAAAATACTTTTAAACAGATTCATTTTTACTTTTTAATAGGATATATAATATTATAAACATGAGAGACTTTTTTCCTCTTCTCTTATTTTATTTAGTGGTCACCCAAAGAAAAAAAAAAGACTTTCCTATTCAGTTTATCCATGAGCTTTCCCATGTTTCCTATAAAATCATCTTCTTCTTTTTTTGATGATTAAAGGGCTCTTAAGAGAGCTAAGACAACACTAAACGGGATTGTGCAACCCTATGAACATCATTCATCAATATGCTAAGCATATTTGGAGGAATAGATGGAAAACAATGTAATCCTAACGGAAAAGAAAAACTATACGAAGCTAGGAAATCAGCTGCTTCATTGGCTTCACGGTAGATATGTTCCACTTTGGTCAACCAATCACGCCGGAGGAGAGCTTGAATTTCCTGAATGAGCGTAAAATGCTCATTGATAGGAGGGTTTGAATTGGAGATTAACTTCATAACACACATGCTATCTACTTCCACGTAAACTTTGCAAAACCCATATTGCCAAGCGATAGATAATCTATGAAATAAACCCCAGAGCTCAGCTGAAGTCATCGAGCACACACCTAAATTGGCACTGTAGCCTACCTGCCACCCACCTCTGAAATCACGGATTAGCCCACCAGCTCCTGCAATCCCCGAAGATTTCTTGGCACCGTCAGAATTTAATTTGACCCAAGGCCAAACAGGCGCAATCCAACGAATCCATCTTTCGATACGGGTAGTGCCAGTAGCAAAGGAAGAGGAATTACTTCGTTGAATTTCAGCAGCCCTTACTTTGATATCCATTGCAATAGCATTGCTCTCCCAATATTCCTTAGTAAAAATAAAATGATTCCGCCAGAACTAAATCCACCAAATAGCCACTCCAAACATGACACGCCAAAGGTTGCTGCATGGATACTTGTTTGAAGCTTGCAAATTTCTTGACAGCCACCCTACAAGATCGGCATTGAAAAACTCCTGATGATTGTGGTCCTGAAGAAGTCGAAGCCATACCGATCTAGAATAAGGACAGTCACGGAGCACATGGATCGTGGTCTCCAACTCATATCCGCATCTCTCACAATGTGTGTCAATGGTTAAATGCCGTGATGGTAATTCTCCCCTCGTCTTCAATCGATTATGCAGCACCAACCATATGAAAGTTTTTATGCTTTGCGGGCCTTTCCATGACCATGCCAGCCGCCAGATCGTATCTCTTTCCTGCAAAGAAGGCTGAGCCAAGTGGTCATAGGCTGACTTCACTGTGAATTTGCCATGAGTTGCAGCTGCCCAGTAAGCTTTATCAGGACCATTCCACGCCGAAGGGGGTGAACTGAAGCAATACGCAGCACTGCATTATGAGATAAAAGGTAGCTGAACTTCGGCCAGTTCCAGTTGCCATATGCAGTCACAAAGTCAGCCACATACAAATCACAAAGTTCGGGAGGTATTGGTTTCAAAGTGAACGCCGCAAGGGGAGAAGATACCGTGGCCCAGCAATCCCACCAAAATTGCACTCTCAAACCATTACTAACATTCCAACGTAACCCCCGTTTGGCATGATCCCAAACTCGACCCACAGACTTCCACAAATGAGAGCCATGTCGAGTGGGAAGAGATTGTGGGATATCCGAGAGTGACACTCTGTACTTTGTAGCTAGCACTTGGGCACAACGTTTACCAAGTTCCGTGATCAAGTTCCAAGCAACCTTTAAAAGTAAAGCGTCATTCATAATCTCCAATCTCTTAAATCCTAGCCCACCATTCAACTTCGGTTGACATATAGTGTGCCAACTAATTAAACTCATCTTCCGCATTTCGGCATTCCCACTCCACAAGAATCATCGGCACACTTGATCAATTTTAGTCTTGATGTTAGCCGGTAATTTAGTAGTCTGCATAGCATAAATAGGGATTGCTTGGAGGACGGATTGGGTAAGGGTAATACGCCCTGCAAAGGATAGTTGAGAAGCAGCCCAACCCGAAAGTCTTTGCTTCATTTTATCCAGAATTCCCTGGTATGTTTGCTTCGAAACCCGACGATGCAACAGAGGCATGCCTAGGTAGTTACCCAACTCCTTTGTGACTGTAAACCCCAGATCACGCCCCAATCGACCAGCTACAGCTTCGGAGATATTCTTTGAGAAATAGACTTAAGTCTTAGATTTGTTCACCTTTGCGCCAGTACTCAAACAAAATGCGTCTAAGACCGAATTAATGATACAAACTTGTGCACTAGAAGCCTCTGCAAAGAGTAATAAATCATCAGCAAACAATAAATGGCTTAAAGGAGTACCCATACGAGCTAAGCGAATTGGTTTCCATTGTTCCTGTTGGATGGAGCGATAAATTCCATGACTCAATCTCTCAATGCAGAGAACAAAAATATAAGGAGACAACGGGTCCCCCTGCCGAACACCTCTACTAGGGGAAAAATCCCCCGTTAGTTCCCCATTCCACAAGATGTTCATCCTAGTAGACGTAATGCACTCCATTATTAAGTGGACAAGATCGAAAGGCCAAGCTAGCTCCATTAAGGTCTCATGAATAAAATTCCAGTTCAATCGATCATATGCTTTCTCTAAATCAATCTTAATGGCCATTAAACCTTTTTTACCCAGCTTTCGTCGCATAGAGTGGACAACCTCCTGAGCGATGATGATATTCTCCGTAATATGCCGGCCGGGGACAAAACTTGTCTGGTGTGGCCCAACAAGATCCGGGAGTAAGGCTTGGAGTCTAGTCACAATAATCTTGGTTACTGTTTTATAAAATACTGTGCATAAACTAATAGGGCGATACATCCGGAAGGATGTGGGACGCTCAGTCTTTGGAATTAAGACTAGGAGAGTTTTACTAACCTCTCCAGGAATACTGTGCGAATTGAAGACTTCCTTTATACCAGAACTAAAAGACTCCCCAACAATATGCCACTGAGCCTGATAAAACCCGGCAGGATAGCCATCGATTCCAGGGGCTTTGAGAGGACTCATCTGACAGATAGCCGCATGAATTTCCTCCTTATCAATTGGCATAGCAAGACTCGCCAATCGGGTTTGGTCAATTTGAGGAAAACACCCTTGCACCTGGTACGGTTGGTAGGTATCCTATTCAGATTTATATAACGTAGAAAAAAAAGTCACAGCATGGTCTTTAATTTTTTGTGCTTCATAAATCCAATTACCTCCTTCATCCCTAATCGCTGTGATGCGATTACGAGCCCTCCGTGTAATGGTTTTTTGATGAAAAAAAGATGTATTCTGATCCCCATATTTTATCCACTCTCTACGAGATTTTTGATACCATAACAACTCCTCTTAGGACAGTACTTCTTCCAGCTTCTTGTTTAGCTTCATCTCCAGGCGATACAGGCTACCGAGCGGCCTATTTTCCAAGGCTTTCTGAACCCCACCAAGTCGAGCCAGCAATTCTTTTTTTCGTTTAAATATATTGCCAAACACTTCCCTATTCCAAGTAGTTACCTTGCTTGTGAAGCGAGAAGCTGCTTGAGCATAAGGCATATTTCCTTGCCAATTATCCTGCATAAAATTCCCAAACCGATTGTCTGTCATCCAAGCAGCTAGAAACCGGAAAGGCTTTATCCTTCCCATTTCTCTACCATTGCGCTCAAAACGAACCAAAATCGGTCTGTGATCAGAATCAATTCTCAGAAGATTGGTGACTGAATAATTATCGAACTTGAAAATCCAATCTTTATTACTCAGAACACGATCAAGGTGCTTGGACAAACTCCCACGAACCCAAGTGAACCGAGGACCATTGAAAGGCAAATCAACCATTTGATTAGTATAAAACCAATTATTAAAGATTGGACAAATACCGGTGCCCAGTTGAGACCCTCCACGTTTTTCCTCAGCATATAAGATTGAATTAAAATCACCCCCCACCAACCAAGGATCATGCATCGAACTCGCAATGCAATTCAACTGGTGCCAAAGCTCATGACGACGACTTGACTTGGGGCTTGCATAGACTGCCGTGACCCAAGCTTGAGTAACATTCTGAGCACTGATCTTTAAATGTATAAACTGATTATGATTTAAAGTAACTTCAACGTCAAAAAAATCACGCCATAAAACCCAAATACCTCCAGAGAAACCATTAGCCTCCACACGATGAGAACGGTCAAAACCACTTTTTTTTTTATAAAATCGTCTGCTTTCTTCCCACTGACTCTTGGCTCGAAAATTGCTACAATTGTCGGATTGTAGTTCTTAACTAGAGCAGCAAAGGTTCGTCTAAAAGTTGGGGACCCCGCCCCTTGAACATTCCAGAATAAAATTGAAACTGTCATAAAATAATTATGAATAATGGGGAGTAGGAATGGCTTACGGACTAAGCCCCACCATCATTCCTTCATGCACTCCAGGAGTCTCCTGTACAACCGTGTCTTCATCATCAGACATAATGTCTTCACCTTCATGTCTAAATACCGGTTGGGAATCACCCTCATTATTCACCCTTATGTCAATAACCCCTGCATCTTTGCCATCGGGAGGCTCCGCAAGCTGTTTTGGAGTGAGTTGCTGTGTAGGTTCGTCAACAATTGTTCCACTTGGTGGCTGTCTTGCAGCCTGGTTTTTGAAAGGTAAGGTGACAGCCGTATGTTTTGTGGGATCAAGAGTGGTCAAGTTGAACGTAAATTCAACGGTATCACTAGGCATGTGTCTCGGGTTGGGATCATTGGTAGTGTGGGATAGAATTTTGGTGACATGGGGACGTAGGGTTTCATGCATAGAGCTGGATGCGGTAGAGTGCAGTGGCTTAGGTTTTGGAAATTGTGGTTTGGCCACTTGCTTTCCTTTGGATAGCTGGTGATGAGGTTTTAAGGTGCGAGAGGTTTTCAGAGTATGGTTTTTTCGAGTGTTGAAGTGATCGGTAATGGATGTGATTGGTTGCTAGGGAGGGACTTGGAGGGGGTTCTAAGCATCAATCTCCTCCGCAGTTGGTGCATCATGGTCGTCAGATAAGGCAGCAAAACGAGAAGTAGTATTGAAATTTGTTCGCTGATTTCTCTCCGAATCCGTAATGTTCTCCTTATCCACAATTGTTCTAGCTCTCCCTTTTCGCTCCACAACCATCCATGGGCCAAATCTCTCACGGCTGTTGTTGTCCACAGTCGGAACACCGATCTTCTCGACTGTTACGTTAGCTTGTGGGTTGTTCTCAGAGTTTACCTTGTTTATCTCATTCGAAGTTTGTTTATTCAAGCAAAACGTGCTACTGTGGCCATACTTACCACATTGGTAGCATATGATCGGCAGCCCTTCATATTCAACCTTCTGAATCCTTCCATCCAAGTTAAACCGAGACACCAACGGTTGAGTAAGAGAGACACGAATAGCAATCCTAGCAAATTTGCCCCTTTCTCGCAATTCAGTATGATAATCGATTTTAATGACAGTCCCCACGAGTTGTCCAATCTTTCTTAGGACATGCTTATCATATAAGTGGAAAGCCATTCCAGGCAAACGAATCCAAACAACTGCAGAATCAATCTCTATAACGGTGCTATCGAAGCTGGGATTCCAAGGTTGGACTGTTAGATAATGTCCAAAGATTACCCATGGCCCCTCAGTTAACGCATAAACAGCATCCTCTGATGAATTAAGATGGACTAAATAGTAATTATTCTCAAGGTCGATTACTGAGAAATCCGGAATCATATGCCACATGACCTTCAGCCGATTGCACAATACCTTATAGCCGATATTCCTCCCCAACAACTTAACCACCACAGAATTTTGCCAAGGTTGAACTAACTTCTCGTGGATTCGTTGAGAAAATTTAATAGTTGGCATGGCACCATCATCCCCAACAATTACGTCTCCAGGTTCAAAGTCCCACTCGTCATCCATCGTAGTATCATCAAAACTTCTCTGTTGAGTCCGGGGCATGAGGGCATCCTTGAAAGATAGCGGCGGTGGGTTATCCTCATCCATACCATGGCTGCGAAAACGAGCCTTTTTGGTAGAACGATCCTCAGGCAGCGGTGGTGGAATCGTTTTCAACAAACTAGGGTTTTCTTGGGTTCCAAGGTTTTCGGAGCTTTCCGACATGATAGCTTCCATTGATCTCGATCCCTATAAAATCATCTTTCATGAAGGCATAAAACTAAAGGTTCAAATTGGTAAAAAACACTCTCATTAAGTAACTTAATGGGAGGGTGCATGAGAAGCATTATCTTAGGCCTAGGGTTAATCTCATGTGCAAACGTTTGCATGCAAACTTGTAGATAAACTTAAATAGTTTAATATTGTTTTGATAGTAATTCAATATTATATTCTTAAAATTTATATAAAAAATTTTGTTTTGTAAAATTAAAATATCTTTATTTTATAAAAAAATTATAAATATAATCTACACATATATTCAGGGGAAAAAGGACATTCGAAAATCATAAAAATAATTAGATGACATGATAGAACCTTTTTTTTTTTTGGCAATTACACATTCTTCAGCCACATATAATACACACACACGAACTATTTTAACTTGCTTTTTTACTAAAAATTTTGACATAAATTCACATAAAAAAATTTATATATAGTTAGTAAATAAATATAAAGAAAAAAAAGTCTTTGGTACGCTTGATTAAATATAATTATACAAATTGTATACGACATAATTTCACTGAACGAGGACACAAGCGTATCAAAACTCTCGTATATGGGATAATTGGTATGCATTTATGGAATAATTTGATGTATAGTCAAATAAATAAACCCAACTTATTCCGAGCGAAGATACATTAGAGACCCAAAAGTATAAATGTGATTTGGCAATGAGAAATAGACAATCCACTTTGAACACTTGGACCAAAAAAGACTTGTATTGTAAAAGAACAAAAATAAAGATCCTTAGAAAACTAGAAAGGAAAGAGAAGCAAAATGAAAAAGAAAAAGTGAAAGTGTAAGAAAAGACTATAGCTAAGAGTGTGATAGGAAAAAGAATAATAATAAAATTAAAGAAAGAAAGAAAATAAAAATTAGAAAAAAAATGTCATAGCTAAAAAGAGTAGTAGCGTATGGAATTGGGAGTTGGGGGAGGTTACACGCATCATTAAAATAATCACAATAAAAAGAAAACAAGTGGGCAGGAAGAAAACTCATTGGATATTTCAAGGAATATCCAAATGGTTAGGGCTCTATCACAATTGTGGCCATTCAAATAATTGTTCGTTTATGATCTTTGTTTCATTTTGTATCTTCATCATCTTCTTTTTCTCTACTTCACTTTCTGCCAAGAAATATACGCCACTAGCTCTTTTTGACATAGCATTTTGTGACATATGTACATTTGGTTTCTGATCATTTAATTTGGTGTTGTTTTTATGCGATCGTGTGGATCCCATTGAGGATGGGTGCCGAGTGGAGCAATCATGCATTATGCTTTCAGTCAATTTCTATTCATTGGCCCAATCACATGGCTGGAATTGTCATGTTACCATGCATGATCGATGCACCCTACTCAAATTAAGGTAGCATTTATTTTTTTTTATCTAAAATTAAAACAGATATGAATTAATTTAAATTTTAAATAAAACTAAATATTTGAATGATATTTTTATTTTTTATCGAAATTTATAAAAGTAAGTATTAAGGTATTTTTTCAACTTGAATAATCTGAAATTCTTACAAAATTTCATTGTTAAATAAACACTAAACATTTCAAAAAATATCAATAAGATAGTATTTATCATAACATAAATCATGTTAGATTAATGCAGCGTCTTTAATTTTCTAAATTAGAGTATGTTAATCAATTTTATTGTAGTTTATAATGTTTTATATGAAAAATATTCATGAAAAATTGTAAAGATAAATAATACAAATTTGTAGCAACCATAAAGATGAAAATAATTATAATCTACTACTATATTATCACAAATTTTAGAGATGAATAATAATGCTAATTATTAAGCTTTATTTTAGTAAAGATGAAAATAAATTAATTAGATAGGGACATTTTGGAGACTATATTTTAATAATTTGATTTAAAATTTTTTAGATTAAACAAAAAGGAGAAAAATAGTTTAATAATTTAAGCGAAAATGATATCTACACCTGCAATGTTTGGAAAAATGATCATTAACACCCTCAAGTTTTCAAAAAGAGACACCAAGATTCTTTTTTACCATTACACTCTTTACCTTTGTTATCCCAAAAATTAACTTTAAAATTTTTAATAAATACAAATATTATATAAATAATGTAACCTATGCAGTAGACTAACAATAATAAAATATTTTAATATTTTAATAAATCTAAATATGTAAATTATTATATTTATTTTAATAATATATTTTTATTTATTGTTGAGACCTTAAATAAATATTTGCATTAAGTACATTTTACGATTAAAAAAATTCATATACTAATAATGTTAAAATTATTATTTTGCATAATATTCAAAATAATTTAAATTTTAATACATTTATTTTAATATTATGATTCTATTTAGATGTAAAATATTAAAATATTTTTTAAATATTGAAATTATTTTAAAATTTATATATTATTATATTTATTTTAATGTTATATTTCTATTTATTACAAACATTAGAATCGACTTTTTTTTTGGGATAATACAAATAAAGGGGAATATGATAAAATAAAGGTTTTGGTGTTTTTTTTTTGAAAATTTGGGGTTGTTGGTGACCATTTCTCTAAACTTTGAGGGTGTAGATACCTTTTCCTATAACTTAATGACTAAATTTTTTTATTAAGTTAAAAAAAGCAAACAAACTTAATGACTTAACTGATTAAAAATAAGGCAATTAAGTAATTGAGTTAGAAAAACAAACAACCACTAAACATATGTTCTGAAAATTAAGTTGGTATGAGAAGGTCAGTATCAAATTTTTCGCCCTCAAGAGTGTGGCCAAATATTTTTAAAATAATTTTATTTAATTAGTCATTTGAGTTAAAATATTGAAAATATAAGAGTCAATAAATTTATTTTAAGTTTACTCATCTCTATACCTTTGTAAAAAGTTATAAAAAAAAGGTTGGTTACGAGGAAAATTGAATTGTTTTAACTGTAAAAGCCCTCTAAAAAAATGGAATATATTTATAATAAAACTGTTTTAGGTAGAGTTGGCAAAACGGGTCTTCGGGTCGTATTCGTATCGTGTCAAATTTAGGTCGACCCAAACCCGACCCATTTAATAATCGTGTCAAAATATTGAGTCCCAAACCCGAAACGGAAAAATAATCGGGTTACCCAATAACCCGCTTAATATCTATATATTAAACAAAAGTTACATAAAATATTTACACTTTGTCATACATATGTATTCACATACATACATACATCCATCCATACATACATAATTTATCAATATTATAAAATATACATATCTACTAAAATATTACACACACTATTGAGGTTTTAATTATATATATGTAAATAATATTATCTATCAATGTTATAAAATATACATGTCTACCAATATTTTATACATTTACACTATTAAAGCTCTAAATGTATTTAAAATTTTATAAATAAAATATTGTGTCTATATTCATCCTTTTAAAGAATAAAAAAAATCATCTCTAATATTTGAGTTTTGATGACAAGAATCTGTAAATTATTTTAAAATAGAAAATATAATCGGGTCATTGATCGGGTAAATGGGTCAAGAATTTTAACCCTAACCAGACACTGAAAAAAATCGTGTTGACCCGGACCCGACCCATTTAATAATCGTGTTAAATTCGACGACCCATACCCATTTATTGGTGTCGTGTTCGTGTCGGGTAATCGGGTCATGTCAAATTTTGCCAGCTCTAGTTTTAGGAATTGATTTATGTAATAAAATGTTTATATATGTATATTGTTTATTTTTCTAGTGAAAGTAAGAGGGTTTTTTTTTATGGAATTACTGGGCTCATTTTTGAGGAGGAATATTGTATAGCTTGATATATTTCCACCCCAAATTTTTTGTGTATCTACCCCACTTATAAAAATAATTATAGAAAGTTCAAACTATTCTTAAAAAATATACTTTAGCTTCAATAATTTTTTTTAATTTTATAAAAAATTCATTGTTTCTAAATGATATGTCAACTCTACTTTATTAATATGATTTTAATCTTTATTTAAAATAATATAATATCTTTATAGTAAAATACTCATGTAAATTATCGATAAGTTAAATTTATGTCATTTACATCTAAAATATTGAAAATTATTAAAATTTATTTAAAAAGTTAGATTATAGATTACAAAATTAAATACATAAGCTACTAGATACAAAATACATATTTACTGGGGTTTTTAGGTTATTTTATGTCATAAGAGTAAAATAGTGAAGTAAAACTTAATGGTGAAAGATGGTTAAAGAAATCCAATGAAGAAAAAGAATATAAGAAGGATTAATTGATTAATTACAATTTTTTGTTGATTTTTATTTATTAAAAATAATGTGAACTTATTGTAAATTTTGTTTTAGAAGCGGGGTAGGTTTAACACAAATAGTGTGGTGGAAATATCCCAACCGTATTTTATAAAAAGAGTAAATATGTTTTTCATTTTTTATTACATATCTTTTCATATTTAATCCTTTTGGATTAAATTACTCAGTAAGTAAATATTTTTAAATATTATCTAAAATTTCCCTTACTTTTATAGTAATTAAATATGATTTTTCAATGACAAATAGAATTTGTTCGATATAAATTAAAATTCAAAGAATTTGATCTGAAACAATTGAAAAATAGAGAAGAATTGAGCTTACTTTAATAGAAACAAATATACGCTAAGGATGTTTTGGATAATTTAAAAAAAAATTGGACACAAATTAAATAATTAACTCAAACTGTTTATCCAAGAATTTTTTTTTTAGCTTGCATTGACTTTACTTTTTGAATGAACCTGGCCCACAACATTAAACTAGTAAATATTCTGCCTAGTGTTCTAACGGATCAAGTAAAACTTAAGGGAGGGCCTAAGTTACGTTGAATGTAACTTACGGCCCTCTCACAACAACAATACCACTAGTAGAACCGGATACTGTAGTTATGAGAGGCGTAAGTTACTTTCAACGTAATTTAGCGCCAATCAAAACTTAATGGCATCCCTCAGTGGCAGCATTGAACAAGAATAGATTTCATTTAAAGAAGACAAATTTTATATTTTAAAATCGAAACATCTAAAAAATATATTTCAGCTTGTAGATGTAGTTTTGAACTTATGATAAGTTTATTCAAGAATTTTTCTTTCTTTTTTTAAAGACCTCAGCTTCATCTTTATTGAAACTCAGCTAAAAGTTTATTATCAAAATATATTGGAGAGTGCGTGTTAAAAGCCTAACAAAAAAAAATATGGTTTATGCTCATGAGATGTGAAGGTTCCGAACTAAATGCAAAGTTCTTTGAAGTTGTTGTGACACTTGTAAATGTGAAAATAGGCCTCCTACCGTACTAACATTATTCGTTCTACTTAGCCCATTGATTTTCATATAGTTTTATTTAATCAATCTATTTTTTTTTCTTCATATGTATTATAATGAGAAAACTAACGATACTTAAAATCAAAAATTTTTTTAGATCAATATCCTAGATAAAGTTATTAGGACACAACTTAAATTTCAACGCTTATATTGAAGGGATATATCTACTCCATTATCCTAGATTAAGTTATTATACATAGGCTAACTCAAATTTCTACATGCACTAATATTGGAGAGATAAATTCACTCTACCTAACAAATGAAAGAGATATTCTATCTCCGCCCAATTATAATTAGCAGAGGAATGATAGAGTCCTCTTTATCCTCACATTTAATGAGTCAAACTACCTAAGTAGGGATAGAAATTTTGCCAGCAAACCTATATACTCCCAAAACCCCCCCATGTGAAAACTTGTCCATTGAGGACAATTTTGCAAGTAATAGGCGGTTTCGGTAATATAAACCAAAACACACCGCAGATAACTAGCGGGTTTGGTAAAGGAAAAAAATTCACTGGATACGCACATTTTTTTTTACACCTTTTAATAATTAAAATTTTATATTTATTTAAATAA